>JAZAYU010000070.1:1503980-2034912 GCA_038501625.1 Corbicula japonica | reverse complement strand
GTTAACCCCAAGGGTTCTCTTTTTCGTTAATTGTTGGTGGTGTCTTATTTGAAATTAATATTCTTATGAACACACGCTCTCTTTCCCTCTCTTCTTTTTGGTTGCCTTGAGAGATTGTGTTTTCTGAGTGTGGCTATTCTTCACTTTTTCATGAAATTGTAGAAATATAAATTGTTGCAATAAATGATACCTGATATTCCACTTTACAGTGTCGTTTTCAAAGAAATTTTAGTTGATATGTTTTTTTCTGAAATTATTTAAAACTTTTACATTTTATCAAATAAATGAACGTATAAAATTAGATTGACTTGCTTTAACTATTATAACCCTCGTCGTATTATGTAATTACTTTATGTTGTTGTAATTTCTCTTGCTTCTTACAAAAATCAAATTCTCTATTGGTTCCATACTGTGTCACTACAACGGAATTCTGCTGATTTCTGTTTCATAGACACGTCCATGAAGTAATAGATTTATCACGTTCAATAGTTCTTCATTCCCAGAAGATATCTCATTTCCGGAATTTAATTACATTGGCTTGTGTGTTTGCAACATGATATTTGGTTTATACCTGTAAGCCTATTCAGTTGCATCAGCACGTACGATTTATAACAAAGCCTATACCACAGAGAGAATAAATGTATGTCTCTTAAATAGTTAAACCACATACACAATGTCTGTCTGTCTGTCGGTTTGTCGGTGTGTCAGTCTGTCGGTCGATCTGTCTGTCTGTCTGTCAAAATAACTTTCTACCTCCCTAAAAACCTACCTTGCTACTTACCTACCAACATAACTAGATACATGTACATACCTTAATTGTGCACCTACCTGTCTCTGTCTCTTCCTCTTGTTTCAATTTTGTTTTTGTGCTGTAATACTGCTACCAAGTATGCAGTTGTACACCAAAATATGGTAGATTTTATGCAAAATATGGTAGATTTTATAAAGTAATAGTTGGGATATTAGGATTCTAGTTGGAAAAGTTGTACAAAATACTAGTCAGCGTTCTTAAATTGTTGTCGGTGATCCTGATGATGACCGACATATTATAATCGGCCATACTTGAGCTATTTAGCCTGAACATCGGTAAACAGTGATATAACGGTCCAGACGGAACAGATAATTTAGACTATGCCACCTATAACTATGACGCATCCAAAAAGATAGTGTAGAGGTTGATGTTTGATTGTTTGATATATAGGGAATACGTTTACCGGAAAAAGACATTAATGTAGATAATCATGTTTCGTATACATAATTTATAATTTTATCCTGGACGTGTAGAAATAATGCAGTTGTTTAAGTATAGTCAAACTTGATGAATATGTTCTACCGACAATGGATGCTGTCAAGCTCATAGCGGTACCATAGAACTTTCGGTAAGATATTTATTCGCATGTTTATGCATTTATTAATTTCACTTGAAATTTCTGCTGATCACTTTGATTTATTTTGTTGTCAGTTTATAAATTGCCGACAGCCAAGATTAAGTTCATGCTATAGTCCACAGTCCAGGCCGAAGATAATGGATTCCATGAAGCCACATTATCCCAAGTATTCTAAAGTTTAAACTGATATTGTTCTTCACTTAAGCTTTCTATCCAAAAGTTCAAACGATATTTCACTCTTTTTTGTTTTTAACTGCATCATTTCTCTAAATATTATGCAAGTGAAATGGAATAAAAACAACGATATTTTCAACAGACTAGCAGTCTTTAGATATCAAAATGTGAATCAGTATATTCTTCGGCTTTGTTTGATATGGGATGCATTGTTTCATTTTAATAAATTCGAACAAGCAGTCGAGATATAAGATAGTAAACGAGATAGTTACGTGTAAAATGCGTTCTTTGTTGCCGTTTGTGAAACAAACACGTGCACTGGCACTAGACCAGCACTACCTCGTGTACTGTATTATTCGTTTTGCTGAATGAAGAGGATTGTCACTTCGCGAATTTTCATAAATTGAACAGGTTGCATTACACCAAAATAAGGCAGTATATCACCGTGTCCATATAGTCCGTTTAAATATATGAGAACATTTTCTCTTCCTCCGAGGACCTATTGTTTGCAGGGAAAACATGTCAGGAAAAGAAACGAAAGCAATTTATCCCTATATCTTGTTTTTTCGCGCCTGTATCTTGTTTGTTAGAGGCGGAATAGTGCCGGAACTAAAGTATGGTCTGTTCGGTTGGAGATCAGTAATTTTCTTTCTTTTATCCCTCTCATCGTGTTCTTGCTGATATTATTCCAGGTGCCCTGGTCTCGATAAGATCATTGAGTACCTATCCTTTGGCTTTGCAATGCTATAAGCTTCTTATTTTTTATATGTTTGTGTGCTTTTGCATGCAACATTGTTGAGCTGATGGGTGGGATGGAGTTATTTCACCATGACAACTAGTACTTGTTTTTGTGATAGGAGAACCTGTTGGGACAAGTGTGAGATTGGTGCACCCTAGAACCTGGTTTAAACCCCAAGTGGCAATTTGTTTTGCCACTGACCGTTCCAAGGCGGTATCCCCAAAAGTTCTCTTCTTCGTTAATTGTTTGCGGCGTCCTATTTGTATTGACATACAGAAAAAAACATGCTCTCTCTCTCTCTGTCTCTCTCTCTCTCTCTCTGTCTCTCTGTCTCTCTCTCTCTCTCTCTCTCTCTCTCTCTCTCTCTCTCTTCTTTTTCACTGCGTTGGGAGGCTTTGTTTTGTGAGTGTGTCGATTCCTGATATGCATATATTACTTTTTTTAAATGTAAAGTAACCTTCTGGAATACAGATCTTCACACCAATATATAGTTGTCTAGGAATTAAGATGATAGAAATCATGTTTAATGGGCATTGAATATTGGGAATTTGAGCCCTATGGGAATTGGAAATACTTTGGTTCGACCTACATAAAGTTCCATACTAAAGCCATTTGAAAGGAATATAACTCTTACAATATCGAAATAGAAGTTATCATTCTTATTGTCACATATGACTTTGTTCATGCAGATAATAAATTTCAAAATATAAAGATAATAGATCTAGAACTTCCAAAGTTAAAGGCAACATTAGATTTCATATTAAAGTCATTTCAAAGGGGCATAATCAAAATGATTGAAACAAGGGTCATCGATTGATCTTGTTGTTTATGCTTTGTTTATGCAAATGTTGATATATTCTCAGTATAGGGTTAATAGGACAAGGACCTTCAATGTTATAGGCAACATTAAGTTCGATATTTAAGTCATTTGAATGGTGCAAAAAATATATAACAGGAGTGTGATCATTCGGTATCAAGTCAAAACGTCCCCAAGTCAAAACGTCCTCAAGTCAAAACGTCCCTGTTTTGGTCAAAACGTCCCCAATAAAAAGTCTAAACGTCACCATGTCGGTCAAAACGTCCTCATGATTTTTCAGCGCCTTTTTTTAAACATCAATTTGTTATTAAAACGTGTTGTTTTTTGTTTAAGATTAAAACTATTTTCAGAATAGATGTGATACTAGCGAAAAACTCGAAAGTTTCCGCTTGACTTATGAATCAATATAAAAATAGACGCGAATTTTACCCGAAATATACCCGCTACTGACGATTTTGTGTTTTTGTTCTTGTTCTTATAACCTTAATTAAATGTCATTACATTCCAAATGCATATAAATAGTTTAAAGGTTATTTCCTAAAAAGAAGTGAAAATGATTTAATTAATCTTTTCTTTTCAAATTTGAAGAGTATGGCTACTCAGATTCCACGCAGAGAAATTAAAATAATTTAAAATAAAAATGATCGGCGTAGTTAGACATTGGTTAAGTGTACGATTTAAAAAGGTTTTATCCAGCAGTATTTACGAGTAAAATATATTTTACATGTATAAAAATAGATAAATATTAAATTTAGTTAAAGAGACATTCTAGTATCCCATTAACTGTGCTGCGGGAGTGTTTTTTTTTACAAAATTTGTCTTTAATTATTTGTTTAAAATGTTTCTTAAAAAAATAATTTATTCTTTATTTTATTCTTAACTTAAAGACCAAACAAACATACTCTGCTAATTCCAATCATTGATCTAATTAAGATATCGAATTAGCAGATCTATGACGGTTATTTGCAAATTAATCACGCTTAATAATCAACGGGATATCGGAAACAGAACTGAATACCGCTGTGACATATCCGATTTTTTATATGTGGCAGTTTTATTACTGGATCGTTCAATAAGTATAAAAGAAGAAAATAAAAGATGATGTGTCAAATGCGTTTTAGTTATCACAGTCTTTCTTCCAAATTTAAAATGGTATTTTACCCTTGCGTAAAGTGTTACAAATATGTACGACCGCGACAACACGCTGTTGCTTGTGACAGTTGCGGCCGATGGCAACACCGCACCTGTGATACTGGTGAGTAAAGGGTTTTTTTACTTATTACGTTGTGCACTTAAGTAAAACAATTGTTTTAATGCTCTAATATTTTGGAATTTTTAAAGATTCACTTTTTTCTTCGACAATGTATTAGTTGATTAACAATCGAAGAAATATATTTAACAAATTAAGAGATTGTGCGTTATGATATTAAGTTTACCATAAATATTCTTTTCGACGGTTATAGTAAATAATTTTAACCCGTCCTTACAAATAAAGTTATACATCTTTTACAGGAATCGATATAGATACATACAGAAGTGCCGTTCAAAATGGAGACGATATTGCCTATATTTGCCGTCCTTGCGCAGACAAAATTCCGATGCTGGAAGCTGAAGAAAATGAGGAGGCTGTGTTACATGACGAGGTATTATATAACAATTATTTTGTTGAAAATTCCACCCCTTTCCAAAATAAAAGTTAGAATTAATTAAGTAAAAAAACGAAAGATGTTTCAATTATACCGTAACAAAATGTATCTTTATTTCAGTCCGGGCACAATGTATCAAACACAGATACGACTGGATTTGGAGATTTTACTGTTTCAAATTCTCTGGTCAGTGCGCTGGAAACCTCGACCTCTTCGGACCGATTACAAGAAACCAATGAGGTACTTAAAATAAAATTTTAGTTAAATTTGTCACTCCTTTGAAGAGTTAAAAATTAAAATATATAGAAGAAATACCGTATGTGATGCAATTCATGAAATTGAGATAGGCTTTAAATGTTAGCAATATATCGTATAACAAAGATACGAGTCATATATCTATTTATTTCTCTCTTTCAGCCCGCCAGTAACGTATCAGAAGCATTTGGTGATTTTACAGTTTCAAATTCATTTCTAGCGTCGGAAATCTCAACATCATCACTGCTAAGTGTAACATATGTTGTATCCGGGGAGGCTGACGGTGATATCAATGATCGCAGCCACGTTGAGATGCTACCGCAAGACAGTCACATAGAACAGACAGAAATATCGGCGATTTCTGGAAATAACTCTTATTCAGCCGACATCGGTTTCCGGCAACCCAACCAAATATTAGAAGAGTATGTTTACAGTTTTACATTGGACTTTGAAGTTACCTTATTGACATTTAGTTATATATAAGTGGCATTTAGTAATCTAATTGACATTTTTTTATTTCAATTTAGTTCTGTAAGTTAAATTTAATTTCATTCTCCTTTAGATCGTTGGACGACCCGGCTATTCAGAGCAATACATCAGAAGATGGACCAATTACATTCGAGGTTGTCCCAGGAGGAACACAAAAAGGGAAGGATCTGCTGATAGATTCAATGGGATATGCGTACAATATCAAGGTAAAAATATCAGTTTACTCTTAAACAATAAATATCACAAAAAATTTCCCATGGTCGTCAGAAGTTGTAAATTATACGCAATACATGAAACTTATTGATGTTCTTGCAATTTTCTTGTAGCAAACAAGAAGAGACGGCCAGTATCGCTCATGGATTTGTTCTGTAAGAAACAAAATGATCAAATGTCCTGCTGGTGTATTGGAGCGTGACAGGGAATTTCGAGCAAACTCACAAGAGCATGTCCATCCACCTGATCCGTCAAGATATCTGACAGCTATTGTCACCAAGAAGGTAAACAATAAATAAAACAAATTATATAATTTTTTTATTAAAATCAGATGAGTGTATCTAATTTTATTGATTAAATAATGTAAATATTTTTATCGCGAAACACACAGCGATCAATTTAATCACTAATTGCGTTTGTTCACTCACTGCATGAACTGTTTGAGTTTACAAGCTGTAATGTAATGATAGAACTTCTTTGATTTCAGGCAAAGGAAGTCGCCATGAGAGAAACATTTAAGCCGGCCTCAACCATTGTGGATGATGTACGGGCTGATGTTGTTAAGCGTAATGAAATTGCTCCGCTAAATGTTGATTATATCTCAAGATGTGTAAATAGAAAGCGTCAACAAATGCGACCAGAAGATCCAAGAGACATGAATTTTGAGGTATTAACATAAGTCGACGAATTTGTTTTTTATTCATACGTTTCTGATTTAGTATTTTTATTAATCGTTTACTTTTTGAAACAGTTTATTATAGAACGAAACAAAACAACTAGCTTGATGTTAACATTAACAAGTTTGTTATAATAACATTGACTTGTGATTATTTTAGCTTGACGAAGGAGCACTTCCGGAGGACTTTAATAAAGCAGAGATAGAAGTTAAGCAGAACAGACACCTGGTGTTTTCAACAGACCGCCAGCTTGAGATTTTGACAAATCCAAGCGCTGGTTTATAGACGGCACTTTTAAGGTACCAAAGACAAGTTTTTACAAATATATTTAAAAAAATATAATAATTTATAATACTGCAAAGAAATTTCCTTGAATTTGATTGGATAATTTGCCGCTGATGTATATCCGTATTTACGGATCGGCCGTAGATATGAACTGCACGTGCCTTAATTTCCCCGTCCGGCCTCCCACCTTTTGTTGTCGTCCGCCATTTTGTTTTGAATTTCCGTAAAAATGCATAATTTGAAGACGATCTTGTAAATTATAAAGCGGTATGCTTAGGGATTACTAAAATTGTTACAGAAAATATTTCTGTTATGTTTTTAACGTTGAAAACGATCAGATTATTCTCAAATTTTGTGAATAAAAATCAAATGGATAGTCCATTCAATTTATATAGAAGTGACGTCATGCAGGTAAATTAATGACGTCAGACATGTAATTATTGAGGTTCTCAGAGGGGAATTAAGCCGTTCGGCATTAAATAAGCGAAATAATCGAAAAATCGATGTTTTCTTATTAATTTTGTCTTTGCAGTATAATAAAAAGTCTTTGCAGTATAATAAAACAATTATTTGGTTCCTTGAAAGGGTATGTGAGGATATATTGCCGGTCTGGGTGTCATATTATCCCTCGCCTGCGGCTCGGGTAATATGACACCCAGACCGGCAATATATCCTCACATTCCCTGTCAAAAAACCAAATAACTATATAATATTAATAAAAAATTTTAGTAATCAGCAGTAGGATATCCTGGATTTTACGAAGTATATTACGCATTTATATTTGCCAATAATTGATAACGTATAATTTTAGGTTATGAGGCTACCATTTATCATGCTACTGACAATACACGCTTTCGTTAGACGGGGTGATTGTAGTAAGCAGGTGCCGCTGGTATATGTGATGATGACAGGGAAGAGTGCAAAAGACTAGTATTTCGGGTAGGTAGCTTTCAACATGATATCTCCAAACACATCATTTCTATTTTACGCGTTGCTTATTAGCCTATTATTGTAATTATTAAATTTATGACTATGTGTGTCATGTATTATTCCAGGGTATCGTTCAACTTCTTGGAGGAAATATTTGTTTAGAGGGCGTTGTGTTAGACTACGAAAGAGCAATATGGAAGGCATTGCGAGTGGTTTTCCAGGACAGACAAATATCTTTCCAAGGGTGTGCTTTCCATTCGGGTCAGGCAGTATGGCGTCATGTGCAGGTAAACGTATTATTACTATAATATCAATTTATGCATTACGATAGTTAAGAAGACTTAGACAAATAACCATTTTGTAATAAAAAATAAATTATTGATCTGTTTGTAGAGTCATGGATTAGCCAGCCAATATTTAAACGACCCAGACACCCAGTGTTTTATCAGAAAACTACTGAGTCTTCCCTTCATTCCGGCAGAGCACATTGAACCAAATTTTGATGTTTTACGATCATTCAATTCATCGGATCACATTGAGCCTTTGTTGGATTATGTTCACACCAACCGGATACAATCGTCTTTCTGGCCAATTCAATGTTGGTGTGTGTATGGCCAATCCGTAAGAACAAACAACGACGTAGAAGGTAATTCTAAAATATTTCAATACCAACTTGATATTAACTTTAAGCTAATAAAGAAAGCTTCAAACATTTGGTGGAAACTTAACCATGATTTTTCGCAGTGGTGAAAACAAACATTACAATTTCTCTCCTTATTTATTGTTAATAATAGCTACTTATATTTTCATAGGATGGCACAACAGACTAAACTCCCGCGCTGGCGTCGCTCCGGCGATCTACAACCTTGTAAGGAAACTGAGAGAAGGGTCGACCTTTGTAGAAGAACAAGTTACCCTTGTTAGTGAAATGCGACTAAAGAAAATTCAAAGACTGTCCTACAGGGCGACTCAAGCGAGGCTGTTTGCTGCTTGGGACAGGTAAATGACATCGAAATTCCGACGCGAACCTTAATCTATTGTTATCGTTAAATTTATCTATATTTATTTTGATAAATCTGAGTCAAAATGTTATCTCGAATCATTTTTCTACCAATAACAGCGTCTTAACGTAATAACCTCTTTTAGATTGGCGTGCAAGTCTTAAAATTCTGAAATATCTTAAAATTTTCAATTGAATATTTCAGCTATCGTAGTGGTGAGATCAGTACAACTGGACTTCTGAAAAAGGTTTCCAACATATACAAACCAAGACTGAAGAGGCATGAACAGGACGAAGAATAGAAGACCAAACAGGGCGAAGAATAGAAGGCCGTTAACAGAATGAAAAATTAACATCTTTATATATATATATTTTAATAATTAATGTCACATCCTAAAGATAAATAATATTTCATGAAATTGGAAAAAGATTATACAAAGTTCGGTGGTTTTATTTATTTTTTTGAAAAAACTGCAGGTTAACATTTGTTAAATTAAAAAGGTCAGCAGTATAATTTTTATCTTTACCAGATTTCAAACGTTAATTTAAAACTGTTCCTCTTTCGCATATTCATATGTCGTATTTATTACAATGTTACAATCACTGTGTCTTAACGTTGATAAACCCTTTAATATGGACATGCATATTTTGTTCAATTCAAATTTTCATTTTGATTTATATATTTCAGCTATCGTGTACAGAAAAGGCTTCCATCATACACATTCAGAGACTGAGGAGACAATGACAGGATTAAGAATAGTGAAGAAGACCGCTATCAATCGATACTAAGATTGTTATACTTTCTGTTTTGTTTTGTTGTTTTTATAACTTTATATTAATATTTTAAAATTAAAGGCATATGTTAAATAAAATTGAAAGAAATTGAATAATGTTTTGATGTAAAATCGTTTAAACTTTTTAGAACGCCTATGTGTTGAATTAAACTGTTTAAACAAATTGTATAGATATTCGATAGTTGTATTCACTTATATTAAAATCTACTTATGTTTAACAAATTGTTCAATCAAATATTGTACAAAGTTAAAATAGTTGTATTCTTTTATTGTAAATCTGCATTTTTACATTCTGTCAGCAGTACGAAATTTCATATCGCCTTTGACTAGGTAGGGGTAGTCAAAACGTCCTCAAGTCAAAACGTCCTCAGATATTTGGTGAAATATCAAATAAAGTATCATTTTAATACTTATTTTAAGACTCGATTATACTTTTTTTCGAAATAAATATATGATGTTAAAATATTTTAGAAACTTATATAGATATTTCCACTTGGGGACGTTTTGACTTTTTACAAGTAACCACTGAGGATGTTTTGACCAAACGAGGGACGTTTTGACTTGGGGACATTTTGACTGTAAATCGATCATTCTCATTGTCGGAGATGGCTTTATTCATGCTGATGATATATTCTTAGTATTAAGTTAATAGGTCAAGTACTTACAAACTTATATGCAACATTAAGTTTCCCCATTTAAGTTGGGGGGTACCGGACAACGCACCCGCCGACGACGCCATCGCCGCCGGACAATAGGATCCATACGTGTATACCTGCTATTGAAGGCGACATAATAATTAGAAATGTCACACAATGAATTTAACATCATTAAAAATCGAAAGAAAAATATCTGACGAGAGCTAGCTTATATATTACGGCGGAAATTCTTAATAAATATCAACATTCTAACGAAATAGTTCTAGAGAAGTTTAAACTTCAGAGCCGTCTTTTTGTTAAAATGTCATGCTAATGACCGACTAGCTTTTTTGAAAGCTAAAACCTGATTGATAACATTATTGTTCAAAACGTCCTTGCCGCCCGCCATGTCAAAAATAGCAACCAAATTATTTATATCGAGTTAGTTTGTAAAATAAAGATTAAGACAACCTTAATGTCTCGTTTGTCCTTAAGATATTGACACTGTTATCTGTCACATGACAGTTTTTATCAATATATCATATGAACAAGCACTTGGTGAACTAGTATTTATCACGCGACCGTGTTTTACAAGTGCAGGGCTAAAAATAAACATAATCTAGATTAAGAGTAAAAATTCAGTTTTAGAGAATAAAACAAACCTACAAAATATGAACTGGAGTATACATAAATACTTTGATAAGTTATGTGGCAATATCATTACAGATATATTTCAATCGTGAAACACAAAAAGGGCTGATCAATTTACGATATGAGGACAGATGTTGGTCGCAAAGTTTATCAAGTTTTGAAGTTAAACGTCACGTACTTGTGTAATGCTTCACTCCTTGTAAAGGAATTATACATATCTTTTGAATGTGATAGAAAGTATAATGAATACGAAAACAGTTTTCTGTTGTATTTTTATATACAATTCTAACCTTAGCAGTTGTCATCAGATACTTAGGAGGCTGGATATTATTATCCAAAGGCATGAATTAAATCAAGTAAGGTGATCAACCATTATAGCTACAATGGATAACGTTGATAGTTCTTTGCAAGAAGTGTGTAGTGACATGTCAACATCGTTCATGATCACATCAGATGAATTTAGAGAAACGCTCCGAGGTTCGGCGAGCATCGAGCAAGGTTCCGATGCCGATATGAACGCATCAGAGAGTTCTGATAGTAATCAAGATAAGTTTATTTGCGATCCATGTCAAGAAGAGGAAAAACAAGTGAAAGCAAGAGGATTTTGTGTTGTATGTAGTGAATATTTGTGTGATGATTGTTGTGACTTTCACAAAAAACAGAAAATTCTAAAGACACATACAATTCGCAATGTGAAGGACATGCCGTTGAATAAAAGTAGCATGGTAAAGGAAGTTTGTGTTGACATATGTCCTATACATTCCGAAAAGATAACAGAGTTCTTCTGTAGAACATGCGATCAGCTTGGCTGCTCTGTATGCATGGTGACAGGCCATAGAGCGTGCAGCCAAGTTTGTTATATTCCTGATTTTGCTCGTGATGAAGCCTGTGACAATAAATGTGATGATTTAAAGAAAATACTAAACAGCTTACTGAAAAAACTTAGTCGCGAACGCATAATGTACAACGTTAATGTAAGCAAGAATGAAAGATTGAGAAAACGCGCTAAACAAAGTTTACAAAAGCAACAAAATGACATCATGTTGCTGTTAACTAAAATTTTTAAAACGGAGGAAGATAATATTGACAAAATGTATGATTCATTTGACAAACAACTTAAGTCGTGTTATTCTCAAATTGACTCATTCACAAACAGTTTACATACCTCTGTGACTGACCTTCAGATGAATCAAACTGCAGATCACAGGTGTCAACTGTTTATCGCTATGAAAATGGCCGAAATGAATATGAAAAAATTTACAGACAAGGTAACTGAAATTGAAACTAACAACAAAGTACATACATATGAATTTCAACCTAATCCGAAAATATTGGAAACAATCAAAAGTGAACACAAACTAGGCCTAATTAAATTGCTAAAATCAGAAATGAGAGCATATTTTGAATATGAGTCTGACATTACAATTAATTCTTTCCAAGGAACAGCTTTTCAACCAGTAGGGTTGTGTATGTTGGCTGAAGATGTTCTTATTTACGCAGATAATGGAATAAGTTCTATACAAGTCGTTGGTGTTTCACGCGGTATCGTTGAATCAGTCACAGAAGTGTCATCAGAGATTGGAGATATTGCTAGAGTAGAATATGACAAAGTTGCTGTCACGTTTCCATTGAATCAAAACATTCGGATATATTCACTTACAAATGACAAAATCTTATCTATATACAGTTCACTAAAAGTGAACGGATCTTGTTATGGCATAGATCATTCAGAAGGTCGGCTTTTTGTATCGTACATAAGGAAGGACAAAAGAGTTGAAATTATGGACATGAACGGAAAAATTCTAAAATGTTTTCGAGTTGATTCTGACGGGAAACGTCTTTTCCAAACCCCGAAATACTTAGCCTTCAGTTCAAATCTACAAGTAATTTACATCTCAGATTCTGGTAGAAAAACCATTACTGGCTTAACGCTGGATGGTGAAGTTTTGGCAATTTATCAAGATGAAAACTTAATTTGTCCAAAGGGCATATGTATTGATAACTGCGGATCACTTTTTATTTGTAACAATAATCCTTGGGACTGGGATTCTCACATTGATGATAGCATACATCACGTGTCAGAAATTTTAAAAACGATCAATATTTTCAAAGATTCCAATGTGTTACATTTTCCAAAGTGCATAGCCTACTGCGGAACAAGCGGTAAACTTTTCATTAATTCATCCAGAGACAACAAACTTACCTAGCATCTTATGCAATAAAACTTGACAAACAACAGCCTATGTGAAAGTGATATATGCAAACCATATGAGACTGTGAGGAGAAGTGAATCAATATTTAAAAAGCTCTTAAATAATACAAATAATATACAGAAAATTACTAATATATATACTCGTGTATAGGCATTGAAGAACAGAATATACCTTTATTAAAGACACTTGAACGAATGTGACAATTCAATGAAAAGACATCTGGTCTAGTAGGCAATTGACAGAGTACAACACAAGGTCGAAAAATAGTTTAACCTGCGACACGTCAGCATAATGATGTTTTTTTTTTGTTTCGACCAATTGTCGAAGCTAAAAATTATTCCCTTGTTACGATTGATAGGTTGTCTACTTGATTATTATTTTTAATCTTTGCCTACCAAAAAAAAACACTTTTAAAACAGGATTATCGGTACGCGTACCTCAAATTAACGAAAACTTTCTGCAGGTTTTATCGACAATACCAAGACTTAATTCAAAAATACAGGAGCAGTATCAAATCAATACTGAACAAGGTGTTTCTCTGCGTGTGTTTTACGTAGATTTGTTTTATGAACTTAAGAAAATAAAAGGCGGCGTTAATTTAATGTTTCCGTATTTTTCGTTAAAAAATCATCTATTCATTTAAAAGGAATGGTAATAAATAAACTAAAAATATAATTGCAATAACATTGTCAACAATTTATAGATGTAATATAAAGTGTTTTATAGTTGAGAAAATAAGTACACCTGAAGAAATCAGTTTAAATCTGATGAAATCGTTCGGGTTATTTTGACAGATTAGCACTGTGAGAACAAAATACTTATCAACGAAGGGACTTTTTACGACCCTCACACTGCACAAACACTGCTAAAGTCAGTTGAAAATGATAAATATGCGTAGATCAAAAATAGAACCAGTATGACGACAGCGCCTAGCCACATGACTCTGAGAACGTTACCCACTGAACTAGCCGGGACAAACTGAAAAGATGCGTTTATATATAACCCTGAAAAATCATATATGATAATGTATGTTTAAATGCTATTCATCATGGTAGGGGCATAAAATTGTGTAGTCTGGTTCTCGATCCCATGATTTCTCTATAACAGGGTGTTTGAATTATCCCAACGGCATTCACTGAGCCGCTTACACACATTTTCCATGATAGCGACTAGATTAGTACATTACCACACGATACAATGTAGCAGCAATAATTGCTTGTCATTATTTATTAAAAGTACCATCCCATTTATATTGAGATAAATATTGAATTCTTCTATTCTGCTTTGAATTCCATTCGTTAAAATAGAAAAAGGTATTTTTAATTTACATACATGAGCTCATTGAGATACATATCTGATAATGTCTCAAATACAGTTTTTGCATATATCCCGATTTGATTTTAGCCAAGATAATCACGATGCATTGATAGCACTTTGGAAAAAGTGCTACATGTACCCATTGTTTTCAGCCAGGATAATCACGGTGAATTGTTTCTGACATTTTTCCCGTGAAATTGATATCAGATCTTACTGAGAATGGAAACAAGTCTCAAATCTCAAGCATCTAATTGACTGAAATGGCGACCAGTCGCAATTTCAGCCAATCAGATGCTTGAGATTTGAGACTGGTTTCCTAGCTCAGTTTTATAATCATGTAGCCTGGTTACTATACGTTCTAAGGAAATCGACCATAAGCAGAGTTTTATACGACTTTCTTCCTATTAAATGTCATCTGTCATAATATTAACGGTTTGCTGAGTAAACGTATCTAACTTTTATTATATGGTTCTGACAATTAACTACTGGTTGTGTTTAACTCCCGATTCTTGTAGTTTATTATCATCAGGCTTCGTAAGGCTGTATTTTCTGCTTACATTATACAAAAAACCTATATTACAAACAATAATGTAAATATATTGGTTGTTAGTTCGTTAAAAAAATCCAGAAATGCAATATTCACACTAGTTTTATACTGTACGTCTTTCTCTAAGCATTTGCAATGCAACTCATGAACATAATTTCATTTGAAAGTTGAAAGTAAGATGACTTTAGGAAATCATAGAAAATCAAAGCACAACTTTCTCCTCGAAAAACATTGTTTGGAATCGTTTCCTTGAAATTAATTTAAAATCCATTTTGAAGAATATCATATCTATATAGTTATTGACGCTTTTATCATGTTTATGCGAAACCTTATTTTCTCATATTGGAAGTTTTAAATTTTCTTATAAAAGAGAGAACTTGTATCCAGTGGTTATAGGGAATTATCAATAATGATTCTGATGATGGAGTCTGATACTTCATCCGCAATGTTTGCAGAAAAGTGACTTGGGTGGTGTGTCTTCTTTTGAAAACTCAACATTAACCGACTTCGTAATTTCATTGCCCGTAAAATGCCTAATGCCCATCTGTTCGTGAAAATTCTTCTCTGAAAAAGGCCTCAAAGGAAATCAACCTCCTTTAACACCTTACTAAGGTGTTCTTGCTGATGTTACGCCAGGAGCTCTGGTCTCGGTAAAATCATTGAGTACCCACCCCTTTGGCTTTGCAATGCTATAAGTTTCTTATCTTTTATATGTTCGTGTGCTTTTGCATGCAACATTGTTGAGCTGATGGGTGGGTTGGAGTTATTTCAACAAGACAACTTGTACTTGTTTCGTGATATGAGAACCTGTTTGGACAAGTGTGAGGTTGGTGCACTTTAGAAGTAGTTAAACCCCCAGTGGCAACTTGTTTTGCAACCGACCGTTCCAAGCCGGTTACCCCAAATGTTTTCTTTTTCTTTTAGTGAATAGTTTGTGGTGTCCTATTTGAAATTAGTATTCTTAAAAACACACGCTCTCTTTCTCTCTCTTCTTTTTCGCTGCGTGGGGAGGCTGCGTTTTGTGAGTGTGGCTTTTCCTGATATGCATATTTCACTTTTTCACAAAATTGTAGAAATATAAATTGTTGCAATAAATGATACCTGATATTCCACTTAAGGGAGTCGTTTTCACAGAAATTTTAGTGGAAATGTTTTTGCTGAAATTATTTAATATTTCTACATTCAATAAAAGACAAGTATAACCACCAGTACTATAAAATTAATATAATAGTAGTTATATTTTCTCATGCTTGTAACAATTTTCATAATCTCTATTGGTCACAGGGTTATAAAACTGAGAATCAAAGTCAGTCTCAAATCTCAAGCATCTGATTGGCTGAAATGGTGACTCAGATGCTATAGATTTTTGACTGGTTTTATAATCTTCAGCTTTGTTTTGTTTTGTGTCACAACAAGGAATACCGCTGATTTCTGTTTCATAGACACATCCATCGAGTAATAAATTGACAGTTTTAATAGTTCTTCATTCCCAGAAGATATCTCATTTCCGGAATTTATTTACGTTGGCTTGTGTGTTTGCAACATGACAGTTGGTTTATAACGAGGAAACCGTTTATTCACTGTATTAAATTACTATGCATTACCACCTATAAAAGAAATCCTGCGCAAGCAGCCAAAATGTAGAGAGGAAAAAGAGCATGGGTTTATAAAAAGAACAATTTCAATTTATTAAGACACCACCGACAATTAACGACTTTACGCTTAAGTTCTTTAAGTATATTTGATGAATATTTCACATATACATGCATATTTAATATAAGTCAAAATAAATTTCTCCACGTTATTTGTTAAAAAAAAACATTTGTAAATTTAAAGAAAAATGCTTACAAGAAGATAATCTACAGCGATCTGCATGTTTGTTGATTATCTACAGTTTTATCGCATTGCTCATCTCTGAGATTTTACAACGGTAGCAGGGTATAGGAGTATTTAAACCTTTATAAAGAACTTAAAACATTACAGTATTTAGGTTAAATGGGCCAACAGAATTTCAAAATGTCAACTGAATTTTAAAGGTAAAAGTGACCATTTATTTACATTACTGAAGATCATATTAGCAAAAGTAGCAAAGGCTGGTCATCAAATCCAACAACAATATGTTTTCGAGATTATACTAAAGGAAAGGCCCACTTTAGGAAATTCGTGATTCATCATGTCTTCATTAGGTTTGAAGGGCGAATAATTTTGCTGTATCTTTTCAAAACTCGACAAGAATGTAAGAATTTAAAATAATACACCTAAATGTGTTGACCTTAAAACCGAAAGTGGACATAAAGGGAGTCTTGAATTCAAAAGTCAACTTTTTATAAAGTAAAACAGTTCATACCATGTCCAACATTCCTCTGACAATGTACTCATTTGAAAAAAGAACGTAACAAGTTCAATAATTTTGGCTGTGGGAAGTTTACTCGTGGCATGTAATGACGAACTCACTGGATATTTGACGGCAGGAATTTCGTAAGATCGAACAAATGGCAACATAATATACGACATGAAACTTACCAAGTGTTTTCATAAAATGTTACTTTACTACCATTTCTTTACTTTATACGCATATTAAAAAAACTCTCTTATCTTTATTGCCTTACGATGTTGAATAATTCTTTATTGCAATCCTTATTTACGGCCACTTGAAAATCCCAAAATAACCAACAAGATAAATAGAGAATACCTCTATCGATAGGCCATATAAGACTAGTAATCTATGCACTGGCGGAATCGGGTAAGCACCCTCCCTGAAAAATGATGAGCGTATAAAATATGTAAAAAGAATTAAAACAAACAAACATGTTCACATTTCAGTTTGAAATTCTTTACAAGCCAGAAGAACCGCTCCACACACATGTTCATCACACATTGCGATACCTTTTCAGCGAAACTCTTGATCCGCACGTGCTATGCAACAGTTAGATGTACGTTGCTCGACTTTAAGTTTGATTTATGCAAAATGAAATGTAAATATTTATTTTCGTGGACATACATATTTTCGTACTAAAGTAAAGTATATTGTTCAAGCCATAAAAAGTGAATGTATAGCTACAATCAGTTTGCAAGGGAGATACACTAAAACAGCGAATGAGTATGTTTTAACTAGAGGCCTGTTCTCATTACAGAAACAAATATCATCATGAACAATACTTAAGATTACGCTTAAAAGATACATGTAGGTTGGTCAAGTTTAATTGAAAATACTTGTATATGATAAAAGGATTTAATAAAATTTAATGCAGACTGGAGATATTTAGTGAAAGTCTTGATAATATTTGCGTACAAAAAACGTCACTTTTTTCTTCATACTTATGAATGAAAATAATATTTTTTTGCGTACAATAAACGTCGTTACAACTTTCTGTCACTTATTTACTTCATACTAATGATTGAAAATATCAATCAACTAACTTTGTGAACAAAATATTAAGTCTTATCTGTCCTTGAGATATTGACAACTATTGAAATGTTTCGTGCCACATGACTGAGATCTATAACTGCAGGGTAATAAATCTATACTAGTATATAAACTCTATTTAGAGGAGATTTTCAATCTTTGTGAATGTAACAATCCAACGAAATTAACTGGAAACAGACAAATACTTTTGATAAATAGTGGCTATGTCTTAATTATTTACGCATAAATATTGAGCCGTGGAATACACAATAGTAGAATATCAGGAAACAAGACATGTAGGCCGCGAAGTTCAGCAAGTTTTGAACTGTGCAACCTAGTGTTGACCAAGTATTATTCCTTTCCAAGGACTTTTAAATTAATTTAATTTTGAATGTGATAAAATGATAAATAAAAATAGCGAAAACAGTTTTCTTGGGTGTTGTTATACACAATTCTAAGTTTGACAATCATCAGATATTAAGAAGGCTCAAAATTTATTTTTCAAAGACAAGAATGGCAAATACGAGGTCTGAGATTTCAGCTACTATGGATAACGTTGATAGTTCTTTGCAAGAAGTGTGTAGTGACATGTCAGCATCGTTCATGATCACATCAGATGAATTTAGAGAAACGCTCCGAGGATCGGCGAGCATCGAGCAAGGTTCCGATGCCGATATGAACGTATCAGAGAGTTCTGATAGTAATCAAGAAGGGTTAATTTGCAATCCATGTCAAGAAGGGAAAAACAATTGAAAGCAAAAGGATTTTGTGTTGTATGTAGTGAATATTTGTGTAATGATTGTTGTGACTTTCATTAAAAGCAGAAAATGCTAAAGACACATACAATTCGCAATGTGAAGGAAATGCCATTAAATGAAAGTAACAATGTTGAAAAGGAAGTTTGTGTTGACATATGTCCTATACATTCCGAAAAATTAACAGAGTTCTTTTGTAGAACATGTGATCAGCTTGGCTGCTCTGTATGCATGGTGACAGGCCATAGAGGGTGTAGCCATGTTTGTTACATCCCCGAAATTGCTCGTGATGAAGCATGTGACAATAAATGTGATGATTTACAGAAAACACTTAAAATCTTACTTAAACAACTAATTCGGCAACGCATAATGTACAAGGTTAATGTAAGCAAGAATAAAAGCCTGAAACAAAACGCTCAACAAAAATTACAAAAGCAACAAAATGACGTCACTGAGCTTCTAGCTCAAATGTTTAAAAAGGAGAAAGATAAAATTGACAATATGTACGATGAATCAGACAAACAGCTGAAAGTATACTATTCACAAATTGACTCTGTCACAAACACTTTAAATACCCTGACGTCAGACATTCAGATGAAACAAACAGCAGATCATCAGTGTCGGCTGCTTATCGCAATGAAATTGGCAGAAATGGAAATGAATGAACATAAGCACAAGATGAATGAAATTGAATCAAACAACAAAGTACTTACATATGAATATCAGCCTAAGCAGAAACTATTAGAAACAATGAAAGGTGAAGACCTCCTCGGTACAATAAACTTGGTGAACTCAGAATTAGAATCATTCTTTGAATTTGTTTCGGACATACCTCCTAAGTCTTTAAAAGGAATGTTATGTTCTCCAACAGGGTTGTGCATGTTAACTGAAAGGGTTCTTGTTTGCGTGGATGGAGAAGGAGCATGTTTAATACAAGTCGTTGATATGATACGTGGTAATATTGAATCAGTCACAGAAGTGTCATCGCAAATGGGCGATGTTACCGGAATAGATAACGACAAATTGCAGTAACATTTCCAAATAATCACAAAATCACAATGTATGCTCTATCTAATGATAAAACCTTGTCTAAACTTACCTCCCTAGCTGTTGTTGGACACTGTCATGGCATAGACCATTCAGAGGGGAGACTTTTTGTTTCGTACATAAAAAAGACAGACAAGTCGAAATACTGGACATGGAAGGGAGGGTTTTGAAATGTTTTCGAGCTGATTCTGAAGGGAACAATTTATTCCAATACCCTATGTACATAGTTTACAATCCAAATTTACAAGTCATGTATATTTCAGATACTTACAGACGTATTGTTACAAGTTTAACGCTAGATGGAGAAGTGGTGGCAGTTTATCAAAATGAATTGCATGGCCTAAAGGGATTGTGTGTAGATAAATACTGGTGTCTTTTTATTTGTGATTATGTGGTAGATAGAATACATCAAATCACAGAAACTTTGACCACACTGAATATCTTTAAAGATTTTGATGGTTTCCAACATCCGGCTTGTATTGCTTATTGTGGAAAACCCGATCGACTCTTCGTAAACTTTATCAAAGGCGACTATGTTAAAGGCAACCACTCTTATACAATTAACATATATGCTGTTAAACGTGGAGCAAATCCACCCAGAAGTCGATTTCAGTGCGGTGATATTTGATGTTGATGGCAACGAACAAATGAGAAAACGTGGCTAAAGATTTTTAAAAAGAGAAATACTGTTCAGGAGATCACCACTCTAAAATCATAAACTTACATTGAAATGTCAAACAAATTCATTATATTAACAGTCACTTCCAAATAGATGGAAAATTGCATAAGAAATCTCGTTACTGGTAATACGATCAATAAAAAATCATTATAATTATGTTTCAAACGAAAGTATGCGGTGATTTTTAACTAACTGCTTTTGTGGTATCAAAATTGAGATAAAGTCATTTAAATTTTGATACCAAATATTTAGGCATTAAGAAAAGCAGAAGATTTAAAATCAGCGAAAACAAAGTTAATACTTTTCGTTTGGAATAGAGTATATTTTACTTCACAAGAACTTAAAGGAATGAAGGTGAGGGGCAAAGCATATTTGAGATTGGGGTGTTCAAGTAGGTTCTATGGAGAGCTGATCTCACATTGCCTTGTCATGTTCACATATGAACGTTGGAAGAACTTGGTTCGACCTTTTTGTCATAATTTGTAGTGTATGAAAAACAAATATGTTGTCACATGCATGTAGATGGTAATAAAATACTTTTTGCTAGCCATATGAACAACACTTTGCCATGGTGAATCAACAAACCCATCCATCATTCGACAAATTTGCATTAAAAGGCGCACAGATATTTCAAAAACATAACTTGATTTGTTCTCGAGACTATACTTTTTCAAGATTCTAAAACTCTTTGACTCGTGCAACTAACGGTATGCAAAGGGATCAACGGTAGATATTTTAATTACCAAGCAAGCAGAACGCTGTAGAATATCGTGTGATAGCATGAATTGTTTGTTGTTGATTTCTTTGTTGTTTTTTTATTAAGAATCAACTTTGTTTTATTCTACTAGATCATTTTATTTCCTATCTTTCCACATGGAAAAGACGCCATTCGCGACATACATGAATGACGTCACGTCTTCAGTTATTTTAGCATTGAGGTTTCAAACCAGCTTTAAGGCGCGCCGGCTTCACACTTACGCTATCGACACTCATATGAACAAACATGTATCACTTGCCTTAATGAATAAATATCAACCTTTCCGACTACTCATTAATGTTTCATGCAAAAATACACAAAAACACAAAACATAAAGAGCTGACTGCACACCCAACAATCGAAATGGGTAGATAAGATGTACTCAATGACACTACTGAGAGCAGAGCTCATGAGGATAAGTCAGCAAAAACTCGTTGACTGGAATATTAGAAACTGATCGAGGCCCTGCATTCTTTTTAAATATTTCACTTGAAACCTTAAACTTGCTTACCCTAGCGTCATCGTGTAGTAAAAACCCTTTAAAGAGGGTGGCGGAGTGTAGTACGCGTATTGCTGCTAAATCTTATAAATAATCTTTCATTTTATTTACTAATAATATGCTACTAGACACTGTATATATTACAGTTAGTTAAGAAAAAAACGATGTGTCTTTAATTGTCTCACGGACAATACGCTGCGTATACCTAACCCTTTTATTGCTTAAAAAGATGCCAATATCATATTCACTCAATATACATGATATCTCCAAGCAAATTATCCATCCGTCTAATCTATTAGCCATGTTGGTTTAGAGTAAAAGAAAAATATTGTGTTTGCTAATCATAAGCCGGGGTGAGGTGACATAAAACGAATTGTACACTTTGTAGCCATGCAGCGTTCTACTTAACTACTGACCTGATGAAATATGCTAACAGTTAGCCAGAAAAGAAAACGTTTCTTTTTTAATTTGTAAAACATGTATATCAGTAATGACCATACTTAGAAAACATATAATTCAACAAATTCTTGATCGCAAAACAAAATGAAGCATATATGGCATCAGAACTATCCACATTAAGAAAAAACAGCCTCCCTTAATGTTCATGTTGCTTTAACTAATTAAATGTACTGGTAAAAACAGCATTGGCTGTGTAAAAATTTCACATTTATAACCTTATGTGAAACGCATCGTATATAAAATAAGCGTACATGATTGTATTTATAATTCTATGCAAGTTTTAACATGAGGCTTCGAATTTTGAGTAACAACTTACAGTTTCCTTTATGCATAGTGGGTTTGCACTAATCATAAATGTCGCGAATTTTTTCTCACTAGTTACATTTGTCTTGCTATTTTCAGCCCATAAATAACGAATAAGACTTTTACCCTTTCGTGTTTGTATCTTGGCGTTTTAATCTATTTTGATGGATACGACTTTTATTGAGTAACCCTTGACGAATACCCGCGAAATCGTATTATGTAGTAGAGGACATTCCACATTATCTAATTAATAAGCAAGACATCTAAGTCTCCGGTGATTTGCAGACTATAAGCCAGTATAATGCGTCTTTTCTACTTTTCTGTCCTCTATATTAGCGGGATTATACGTCTGATATTTTATCATCAACGTTTGCAACAACAAGACAAGGGAAAAGAGAAATCAAACTGTAATTATTTTAATTCAAGTAAAGCATGTTCAATGTAACATTTTAAAGCATCTATTGAAGCTGATATATCAGCTTGATACTTGGATTATTTATTCATCACCTTAATCTACATCATTACCGATAAGACCCATAACGCTGCTACAAATAATGTCTCTTTCATCATTGACTTGTTAATATTATTCCTGTTTGCACATGTGTGTTTGGCAATAGTTATACTTTTAAGTAGACATGATTTGGGTCTTTCTCGAATTTCTTTTGCTTTTTTGTTTTAGTATTGTATGAATCACGACAACATATTGTGATTGGATATATTGAATAGACTTTGCACGTTACTTTATATATGTTTCTTTTGCTTATATGATCTCCAGTATTGTGAATGGATGCAACTGCTTTTAGCCGTAAAAAGCGTTTGTGTTTCTCTTTCAAGTTGTATGTTATTCATTATATATGCAACATTTTATTCAGAATAATGTTTGCAATGCGCTTGATATATTTAAAATTAAAAATAAAATCCTTTAAAATTTGTATAATTCCCCCCACACAAGCAGCATGTTCAATCCCTTAAGTTCTGCTTTGCATGTAAGACGGATTTAGTCTAATGGCTAAAAGCATCATTCAGAGAACAGAATAATTAGTGGTGTGCGATTTTCATCAATAATGTGTCTCATTAAAACTCTTTAAGCATTAATTAACGCGAAGTTAGTCTATCTCCCTCATTTTTGTAACGCTTTATTTACATGTTTAGACAAATCTTTTAATCTCATTCTAATGCGGGGTTATTGTATTTAAATGTATATTGATCGCAAGGGATAAGCACGGTCCCCAAGTTAGTCTACGTATCGTACTCAATATTCTTCGTAACGCTTTATATAATTCTGTAGACCAGACTTTTAAAAAAATTCTAATATGTGGTTAGTGTCTATTCTTGCAAGGAAATAAACTGTCTTGAAGTCTATACATGCACGAGTATATAAATCTCACGGGATACGAGAACCTGTTGGGGCAAGTGTGAGGTTGGTGCACCCTAGAACCTGGTTTAAACCCCCAGTGGCAATTTGATTTGCCACTGACCGTTCCAAGGCGGTAACCCCTCGGGTTCTCATTTTTGTTAATTGTTAGTGGTGTCTCTTTTGAAACTGATCATTTTATTAACCATGCTCTCTCCCTCTCTTCTTCTTGACTGTGTGGGGAGGCTGTTTTTTCTGAATGTGGCGATTCCTGATATGCATATTTCACCTTTTTTCTTGAATGATCTGTATGTAGGTTTGTCACGAAAGAAATTATGCTTAAAATAGTTCCATCGATAGCCAAAATAGTTCTGTTGATAGTGTGTATGAAATTGATACGTAAACATCTTCAATAGTTATCATTGCAGATTGATAGTTTATAAAAACAAAAGGTATTGGTTGCAACTAGAGCTTAGTTTAAACTGCAGTGGCAAACACTTAGACCACTATTTTTTCCAAGGAGGTGACAAGTCAGTTAATGCGTTTCGTTAATTGTTTGATGTGTCTTAACGTACACACATGGTCTCTATACGCATAAATTTTTTGGTTACCTCCCCTGTCCAGTCACGTGACTGCTCTACGGGAAAATGATTGCCCTCTGTATTAACGTAATAAGGGAATAAGTACCTACAACTTTCTTTTTTATCATAAAATTCTTTTTGGAAAACTATATTTTCTCATTGAATAAGTAATAATACATCAGCGACATGATATTTTTGATAATAATTTATAAAACAACCAAGTTTCTTTGACTTAAAGTGTCCAGTCATTATTCCTCGCGATTAACACTAAACGACTTGAACTAACAGGCAGTGTTCTCTCCACGACTAAATCGTTTCCGGATTAGCGTGTCTAATCGACAACTGACATCATGTTATGAATATGTCGGCGGCGATTGACTTTGAAGGCGGCATGCCATAAAAATGTCAAATTGTCGAGCACAAAGAGTCATCTGTCAATTACTCTAAGGGGCAGATATCATTGACCAATAGAGATCGTGTAATTACAATTTACTAGGTATCTTCACCTCCCAATTAAGTATATCGGAGTCCTTTAATTACTAGATGTGTCAGCAAATGTATTTGATTTAGCAATTATATGGATTCTTAATCCACATTACGACACGTTATAGAAACAAAAGACGTCAATTTAATATGAAACAAATCTTGGCAAAACATTTTATAAATGTTTAACTAAGCGTTTGGGCTTTTACGCCAAAATTACTAACTGTCAAACATAAGTAATCTTAATTTGATATGCAAACATATATTAGTATAAATATTCCCATCTTTATTGGAAGCCGGCATCTGAATCTTTGAATTTTATTCTACGCTTTATTATTATACTTCTACAACAAACAATCAGATTACCGATCCTTTTTCATTTCAAGACAGAATCAATCATTTTTGGTTGTGAAGTATTCGAAACATTTTAAAAAATCAAATTATTTATTCGATGAACATAAACAGACAATTCTTTTATTCAAATGTGTGAGTATCAACAAATTTAGATTGTAATTTTATTTGTCTACAGATCATGTAACCAGATGTTGACATATCACGATTTCCGGATTATAGCGCATTACCAGTCTTAGCAATTTGCAACATTCACACCAGTAAAATTTAATTTTCAGCAGAAAAGACAATCAGATGAAAATGTTCTACAGAAATTCGTAAAATAAATGCTAATGTTTGTCCAATTTGCGTTTCATACTGTGTACTATCAACAAGAATGGTACATGTTCTTAAAACATGAAAAATCTAAATATCTGACAAATATTGAAAATAAAAAAGTCTGGCTAGAATAACAGACCAGCAACTTATTTTTTAACCACCGGCGACGAACGCAGACCTGTGATATAGTGGATAATGTTAGTTGATATGTGCTTAAGCAGGGTCTATATAACTTGTTATAACAACCCTGGCTTAAGCCATAGTCCAATCGTTCAGCCTTCGCGCAGAGCCTCGTTTTGGATTGATTTCCGGTCACGGGAAGTAACTCGTACAGGACTGCGAAACTGTTTATTGGAAAGGCGTATATTTCTTCTTGTTGGTTGTGTGGACAGACTGTGCTGTTTTGTGATGTGCGTGTTGAATATTTATACAGTCATTTTTATATGCCAATCAAAACTTTATAATAAGGCATAATCATCATTGAATCAACTCTGTGAAATGCGCTGTCTCTTGATTTCTCATTTCTTATTGAACTCTTAACCTGATGAACACATCAGTTTTGTCTATTTTGTAAAAAAAATATAATCAGGAAAATAAGAGACAACAACCGAAACATATTTTACGTTCAAAACTTCCTTTTGTTAATTTTGATATTTGTCGAGTTCGGTTACTTTTAAAGTTTCTATTTCCATCTATTTAATTATTAAATTATAAAACGTTATATGAACAACAACATAAGGATTTGTTTTAAAATTTATACAACGCGTTTCGACTAAGTCTGAGTCATGTATCTGAAAAATGAAAAACAAGGATCCTCACGATGCATTGTTAGCACTATGAAAATATGTAACCCATTGGTTTAAGCCAGGAAAATGACGATACATTGCTAGCACTATAAAAAAATGCTACCCATTGTTTTGAGCTAGGATACTCACGATGCATTGTTAGCGCTATGAAAAAATGCTACTTGTTGGTTTTAGCCAGGATACTCACAATACATTGTTTCTGAGATATTTCACGCGAAAATGATATCTTATTCGGTTAGTGTTAAGACGTTCTAAGGAAATCGACCATAAACAGCTTTATTCGTTTTAGCTATCGTCGGTCGTGATATTAACGGTTTGTTGAGTAAACGTATATAACGCTTATTTAATGGTTCTGACAATTTACTACTGATTGTGTTTTACTCATAATTCTAGTAGTTTTATGAGTTTACCAGGCTGTGTTTTCTGCTTACAGTATACAAAAAAACCTAAGTATATTACAAACAGAAATGTAAATATATTGGTTGTTAGTTTTCGTTAAAATTTTCCAGAAATGCAATAATCAGACTAGTTATATAATATAAGTCTTTCTCTAAACATTTGCAAAAAACTCATGAAAATAATTCAGTTTGAAAGTAAAAATCTTGACTTACTCAAAACATAGAAAATTGACGCACAATTTTTTCCTCCCAAAAACGTTGTATGGAATATTTTTCTTACAATAATTTGAAAATCCATTTTTTTTTAATCTGATAAGTAACGAAGTAAATCTTGACTCTTTCTTGCGAAACCTTATTATCTCATATTGGAAGTTTTAAGTTTTCTTATTTAAAAAAAGCAAACTTGTATCCAGTGATTTTAGGTAATTATATTCATATACTTCATCATTAATGTTTGCAGAAAAGTAACTTGGGTGGTTTTTCGTCTTTTAAAATCTTAACATTATCTGACTTGGTAATTTGCTTGCCCGTAATGCCTTATGCCCACCTGTTCGTGACGAATTCTTCGCTGAAGCAAGGCCTTAATCACCCCCAAGGATATACTTCCGTCTTTTTAAATTTTGCATTTACCGTTGTCTGTGATACGCAGTATTCATATTCTCAGATCTTCTAACAAAATGGTATTTTGTTTAAGTCCGCCAATTGTTTTCTCGTTTAGAGCAAACCCATTCTTTTATCTGGAGACCATACATGTACGCCGCTGAACATGGAAAGGTATTGATCTGAAAATTTCGCACTGAAGGTTCAATGTTCAACGCCATATGCAAACCATCGTTCGGTATGGATCAAAATGGTACTGTTCATTGATGTAAATATTGAGTTGCGCTCAACCCGGGGCTAGGCGGTGTGAGCAGTAATATGCAATTCCATTACTGCCCATGAACAGGCTCAATCAAACCGAGCCTGTATTATTTCACATTTGTCGTGTTCGGTGGCTTTCCAAGTTCCCTTTTCATCTATTTTAAAACTATGAAAGAGAACATCATTATTAAGAAGTGTTCTTAATTTTGGGATAGGCTTAATGAGGTTTTATGTATTGCCTTTGATAAGTATATAACACGTTCTGCTTTCCTTTACTGTTTCTTCTACACATGGATGAATAACTCTTGTAATGCGACGATGAAAATATAATCTAGACTTCCTTAAATATTTCCTGATTTAATAATACTTAAAGCGACACGCACTTATTCTTACATCTAATTTTTTAGCTAGTGAGATAGAATTTTTAAATGCCCTATGAGAGAGCCCGGCGTTTAGGTTGGTGAATTTTTTTTCATATTTTCAAACGAAATCAACCTCACTTAACACCTAAGGATATTGTAGAAATATAAATTGTTGCAATAAATGATACCTGTACCCTTTGGCCTAGTGAATCAATACATTTCTTTCGTTTTTCCCTCTTTCTTTCATTCCTTCCTTTGTTAGTTCGTTCATTCGTTTGTTCGTTCCTTCTTTCGTTTTTTATGTTGCAATAAGTACTGCAATGAGTTATGCAGTTACACGTCAAAACATGGCAGATAGTTTGCATTATGTATTTCGGGTGTTTTCAATGAATGTAGTTTGGTGAATCAAAAGACTTTTGTGTTCTTATAAAACACAAGAAACAACATTAAACGAATAATTACTTAAGACTGCAATTCATACAATTCAAACAACATGTTTATCATTAAGCATATCCAAATGTCTTTTTTTCATAAGATCCCATAGTGCGATCTCTTCTTTCATCATGAGATCACAATCTGAAGATGTCACTATAAACTGTGCACTCCACTTTGATCGTGGCACATGTAACACGAGCTGTGTTTTTGTTTCAATTTCTCTGCTTGCAAAGCAAAATGTTTCCACTTTTTCAAGCAAAGTTCTAAAATAAACAACTTCCTCTCCTATGCCAGATTCCTCACTAAGTTCATTTTGTAAACGCTCACTGAATAATTTATAAATACCATAATCAAATTTGTTTCTTTTCATGAATACCTTTTTATCTTCATCTGTAATATTAGGAACATTAAAATTTTTCTTGGGCATCGAAAGATATGCATTATTTTCAACGTAAATTATATCTTTTAGCGTCCACCCCAGCCGTCTTTTCAGAAGCACCAATGACTCATCAAACTTTTCTACAGTCATAACAAACTGAAAAATGTTGTCAATCGCGCTAAGAAATTCATTAAAGCCTTCTTCAGTTATCAAACTGACGTCTGAAAAAGTGGTAAACCCTATACCAAAATCATAAGCCATTGAATTGTAAGTCTTTGATTCAGCTAGGTTTTTGGGTTCGTACATTTCAGGGTATCGTATGAGGTCCATTATAAAGGAAGCTTCTGGCAAAGCAGCAAGATACGGAAAATCCCAAACATATCTGTAATAGAAAGAGGCTGATAAAAATAGGTCATAAGGATCACGTACAATAGCTATATACACAGTGTCATTATACATTAAATTTGAGATTGCTTTGTAATTAAACACCACATGGTTGCACAAAATGTCGTAACTGAACACTTCCGTTTCATCTGTTTCCGTTTCATCTGTCTGAGCTTCATTAACGGAGGTTATTATGTTTTTCTCAGATTCGCTATTATTTCCCCTTTCGGTTTTTATCTCTTCGGCAAGTTCATTGTTTTCTTCGTTTCTTGTTATTTCAGCTTCTCTTTCGTTTTCCAACCTATGAATTTCTTCCAACTGTTGCATATTAGTTGCGACAGTTTTAGCGTCTGCAGCTTTAGTATTTATAATATCCGTTACCTCGCTAATTTGAGGACTCTTGTTATTGCCGTTTGTGATATTGAGCCGAGACGTAATGTTTTCGTTAACACTTGTCAGTTTTCCTTTTTGTGTATTATTTTCCTCGCCAATTTGTTTTTCATTCAATACACTTATATCTTTTTCATGCGATAGATTAGGTCTAAGTTTTATTTTATGTACATCTTTGGGTAAAGGTGGCAGAATGTCGTTGAAAAGATACTTATCTTGTGATATGTAATGAGAGTTAACGGGAAGAATGAATGATAAATTTCTTGTTAAACCGAATCGGTAAAGTATATTTTGTACAGTTGAACTAGCGGCTTTGTGCACCTTAAGAAATGCTATGTGTCTTACTTCTTTCGCCGTTTGATCATCTAGCTGCTCCTCAATTATTTCAAACGTCGTATTGAAATAGGATGTCTTGGTTGTTTGATGAATGTTTGGAGCAGATGTACGATGGGAAGTTGTTTGTATCTCTCTATCTGTAGTTATATCATTGATGTTTGTTTGAACAATTTCACCGTAGTTAGTATGTGTTGTTGTGGAAACTAATCCGTCCGGTATATGAGAAGTTGTATCGAATGCTTCAGATGTTTGCTGGACTAATGTTGTGCGGTTCTCGTTAAAATTAATTTTTGAAAGGGTGATGTTAACATTTACTTGTTGCTTCGTATTGGCAGCTGGAGTAAAGAAAACGTCCCATTGCTCCTTGTAAATAAATACTTCAGTCTGCAACAGCTTCTGTAAAAGAAATGCTAAAAATTGTCTGAACTGAAAACGGCAACGAAGATAAAAATACTCACTTTACTCACTTTAATGCATATGCTAAGGATAACTCTATTTATCGACTAAAAATTAAAATAAAAGTAAAATTAAAATTTATTTTTAAGTAATGTAATACAACATTAATACCAGTAGTGAATAACCTGATTTGACAAAATCTTTGTTCATTTGCTTTATATTTGTGAATGTACAGAATCAAGGGCTGAACCATTGCTTGCTACGTTAATCATCAAAAGAGGTGATATTTGGCCAATATATTTGTTTTATTTGATGGTGCAAGGGATTATAATATGAGTAGATTTTGATTAGTCCCTTGTGTGAATTTTGGTTAGTGAAACCGGCAAGATGTGTTTTGTAGTGCACTAAATTTCAATAAATTGAATAAGAAATTGGATTTAAAATGAATAGAAACAACGTGAAAGACTTTCTAAAAGCTCTGGAAAACTTACTTGCGGACCTGATACTGTTTGTACACTCCAGGCGCGAAATAAAACTCTTAAAAGATAAGTAGTTACAATGAGTTTTTATTAATAATTTCCCCGTAAAGCATAAAATAAAATAACTATCTACACTACATGTATGCCTTATTTCTATTGAATTATTACTATACACTTGGTCTCCGGAAAACGGAGTTTCACGAATCTCCACCGAACGCCAGAGATAATATTTTCTGTTATCAACTTATCTTAAGTGTTTTGTTTTTCTTGACTATATGTGTTGATCAATCAAGTATTGTAGTATTTATTTTTTACGGTAACATATGTTTCATCGATAAAATTTTCAGTAAACTAACTTAAGTATGTTAAGATAGTTAACAGTCACGTGACAGTCACGCGCATTTAAATATGGTTTAACAGCAAACAGATTTTAACATAGATCTATTTAGTTTAAACAATATTTATTAGAATAGATGCACATTTAATGACAGTATAAAATGAGAAAATGTCATGCTATGGATTAAAGAACAAGCGAAAACGCTTATATATATAAACTCTTGATCATGAAGATTTTTACATATTTGATACAGCTATATTCTTTTGGTCCCCCCCCCCCGAACCTGGTTTAAACCCCTCAGTGGAAATTGGTTTTGAGACTGACCGTTCCAAGGCGGTGTCCCCAAAGGTTCTCTTTTTCGTTAATTGTTTGTGGCGTCTTAATTGAATTGACATACTTATATCAAACATGCTCTCTCTCGATCTCTCTCTTCCTCTCTTCTTTTTCGCTGCGTGGGGAGACTGTGTTTTGTGAGTGTGGTGATTCCTGATAATGCATATTTTACCTTTTGATGAGTATTGATCACTGGAACAATATTAAATTGCCCCCACCTGCCATAATATCATTCTTCGTAATATAAACTGAGTATCACAGGACTGTTACATGTACTTATCCATAATCGGTTATAACTCGGACCATTTTTGTTTCTTACAGATTCGACTTGTTTACAAAGAGTGCGGTACTGTTGCTTCTGCTGATATTGGGCGCGTCATATATTCGGGAAATTGACGTTATTACTTGAAATGACGTCATAAAGTTCTGCAGAAGACATTTCTTATTAGTCATTTCGTGGTCAGAATGATATCTTTAGGCAAAACGAATAACAAATCCCCGAAAGAAATTATTAAATATGTGTGGGATCTTTCCAAATATCGTAAATTCTAAAATTATACTCGAGGACATTTTTGCCATACAGTGTTAAATATCTGCCTTAATAAAAATATCGTTTAATAACTTACCTTAACATACTGAAGGAGCATTTTGTAAAATGGATATCTTGAAAAAAAATACTAATAATTCTCTTTTGCCTGATGAGAGAAAATACACAACAATACCTTTCTGCTGGCGGAAATGGACTCATATCCCACGCGGACGAGCACTGGTCGATAGAAACAATACATAAGTATGTAGATAAATAACAAAACACTGAGCATGGTGACAGGTAGAGTGATCTTGCCCCTGAAATAAACATTAGTACAGGTGTACTAAGTAAGTATATAAATAACAAAATACTGAGCACTGTTACAGGTAGAATGATCTTTCCCCTGAAATAAACAATGCAGATGTACTAAGTATATAAATAACAAAACACTGAGCACGGTGACAGGTAGAGTAATCTTTCCCCTGAAATAAACATTAGTGCAGATGTACTAAGTAAGTATATAAATAACAAAACACTGAGCACGGTGACAGGTAGAGTAATCTTTCCCCTGAAATAAACATTAGTGCAGATGTACTAAGTAAGTATATAAATAACAAAACACTGAGCACGGTGACAGGTAGAGTAATCTTTCCCCTGAAATAAACATTAGTACAGATGTACTGAGTAAGTATATAAATAACAAAACACCTGAAATAAAAAATGCAGATGTACTAAGCATTCAGACAAATAACAAAACACCGAGCACGGTGCCAGTAAGAGTTATCTTGCCCCTGAAATTAACATTGGCGAAGACGTACTAAGTATGTAGACAATTAACGAAACACTGTGAACGGCGACAGGTAGAGTAATATTACCCCTTAAATAAATATTAGCAAAAAATGCAGTTACGTACAAAGAACCAACTTATTTTAACTGAGAAAACACTTAAAGACCGTCCGATTTATAAACTGCAATTAACTACAGTTGGAAAATAGTCTCGAATCTAATCATAGATGTCAAATATCCGGATCATTAAGATATGGGTATCTAATATCGATATTTGCTGATATTATTTCCGTCAAATGTAAATAAACTTTAGGTGTTAAACAAAATAAAGCTTTTAGGTCCAGACATGGGGTGGGTCATCCGGTCATTTTTCTTTTGAATAGGATAGATTCAAGTGTCAATTAATTTCATCGTCGAAGATTCTAAACTTTTTATCTCACATATAGTTCCTTCGTACACGTAAATTGAGGAATAATTGACCAGTTTTATACATGTATTATGCTAATTTACAAAAGTCTTGTCCGGCAGAAAGATTGGATTTTTTAATGCCAATTTTCAACACATTAATCTACCGGCAGTACTTGCTCAAACTCATAAATTCTTTTTACATTTTACGTTACGAATTTTCGTGCAAATTAACTTTCCCGTAATAATACAATTCAGTTTTAAATGAGACCATCAAAACCTTCAAACACCGGTAATATGTTAAAATTTGGCATGTTTGGATTTCACGCGTTTAAAAGATATAATGAGAAAACCTTACAGTATGGAAACGACATGTCTCTATCAATATCCTTGATAAGGGTTGTGATAATAATAATTATGACGATTACTACATAATAATAATAATAATAATAATAATAATAATAATAATAATAATAAAGAAGGAGAAGATCAATGAGAAGAAATAAATGAAGTCCAATTGGTTTTTAATTTATATGAAATTGGATATGTTGCAAAAAATATTACCTTTTTGCGTTAAATTGATAGAAATCTTTGAAACGTGTACAAACGTTATCACTTACACCAAGAATAAAAATTGAATTAAAAATAAGGCAAATAGCTTGCATGGTTTTAATCAACTGAATACAACTAATATAACTATGAAAGTTGGATATAAAATACATATTTTAGTGTGTATTTCTGTAGCAGTATTTTAAAAATGCACTAGTTGTAAAACAACTAGTCTACACTTCAGCCAATCAGACGCTTGAGATCTGAGTCTGGTCTCCAGAATCAGTTTTATGATCCTGGGCCCTGATAGCGACGATAAATACGACGAATTCGATTAGGATGATGATGATGATAGCTATGATGATGTTGTGGAGAAATACGTCAAACGAAAATGTTAAGAGTGCTCTTTATAATATAACAACTGAAATTGTAATAAGTTAACTCTCCATGCATGTAGGCATTATAACCTTGGTCAAACATCACAATTTTATTTAAATGTCGTGTAAAATTGGTTAATTCTATTTTCTTTACTTTTAATCATTAAGCGCTTATAGCGGTGTAGACCCAGATCATTCTGCGCACAACGATTTTTCGGTATTTCTAAAAAATCCTCGGTTTTAAGAGTAAACCGTAAACATGGTAAAAGGCAGATATATTCAGTAAATAATTTGATTACTGTATCTTAATTGAATTGTGATTGTTTAATGACCTAGTGTGTCGTTTGTTATCTAAATAACAAAATAACGTAAATATACAAGTAAGTCTCCATAGATACGCCTTATATCACATGAACAACCAGTGAAGATCCAGATCAGACTTCTGATCGCGATATATACTGATCGATTCTTGTTCAAAAATAATTAATCTAAAAGCAAACAGTGAAAATACAGTTTAGACTGCACGGATGGGCCAGCTGATATGGATCTCCATTGGTCGCACCTGTGATAAAAGTTTAAAATATGTGTTTGCATTGTTTCATTACATGTATCTCTTGGCGTGGTTAATGATGACGATACTTGAATAAGGTATCCCTCGTCAGGTGTTTTTGATCATTCATTTCACGAAAAGCAAATCTGAATAATGATTACATCGCACGATGTCGCGGAATGTGGGGAAGTCTATAATATTATTTGAACTTACCACATAAAATAAGTTGTTAGAATACTTTAAAACTGTAGAAAAAACTTATATTTATAGTTTTCATAACTTAAAAGTGATTTTGTTACACATTTTGACAATATATATTAATAATATTTATATCACGAAACGAAAAATGAGCAATATCTTCTGCTCAACATCATTTCAAGAAAAAAGAACAGAACAGAACTGAACAGAACAGAACAGACCATTTATTTCAAATACCTTGTACTTAAAGTTAATCATTGTGTATAACATATTAAATAACGTAATTTTCCCGACAACACACCACCGTATAAACTTTGTAAACAAAGAGGAATATTATTTTACATACATGTAATAAAGTCCCGTGTTGCATCGTTCTATACCCAGCTTATGTTATTGTTTATTTTTCGCGATTGCTTTATCTGAAGTCATGATTTGTCATTAAACCGGAATTTTCTTGTTTTCGCAAAGATTAGGGGCATATAATAAGACATGACAAACCGAAAAGTTTTGTCGGAGTTACTGTTTCTTACATTTCTAAGCGAATGAAAAAAGCCCTAAAATTCGTTAACACGTAGATCCCAAGATCATTAAACCAAGATTTTAGGTTACCCTGAAATCTCAAGCATCAGATTGGTTAAAATGGCGTCTTGTCGCCATTTCAGCCAAGCAGTTTGAGATTTGAGACTGGTCTCCAGCTCAGTTTTATGACATTGGGCACCGGTTTCGTGATATTAGATTCATGTGCTTGTGCCGATGTCCTATCTCCACCCCTCAGTAAATAATAGAATAAGCTATTGTGAAAAATTAAAGAGCCAACAACTTCTTAGCTTTCGGAATAGACAAGACAAAGTCCCCGGCTTCTTGTCCGAATCTATCACGCGAAGATGCTAACACTCACTGGCTGCATGTTTCTTAGTTATTTTCAACTACAGTAACAACTAAAATGTCGAAGATATGACCGAAAGTGGCGTGTCTTATATAAAAAAAGGCTCCTGCATAACCTAACAATACAAAAATATGCTCGCATGAAAAAGGCTGTAAACGATTTTGACCCAATCCTGTCACCACGTCGATTGTGATACATGTAATTTGGGATGAACACTTGCATTGATGACTTTTAATGTTAAGAATTTAGACCAAATTTCTTTATAACCACGTAGTAAACTTAAACTTGAACTTTTTCGTATGTCATAATGTTCTTCCCTTGAACTCCGCAGTTCATTTTTATAGTCAGTTGTACGATTTGGCACAACGTTCAGACTTGACATTAACACATTCAATAAAAATTTGTTGAGTTCGAACAATCACTTGACGCACAACAAACACTTAATGACAGACATGTCTATGACCGCACTCTAATACCCTCCTCTTCGATTGTTCGATTCCATTTTCTAAATAAATGTACCACATTTAATACATATACAGTCTAGAAAAGAATGCAGTAGAATGCAGTGGAACGCCAAACAAAATGTTAATAGAATAATAAATGAAATAGCACCACATATAATGGCACGTAGAAGAGCTGTGTTAATATTTTGGTTAAAATAGTACCATGTTAGTTAAATTATAAGCGAGAAACCCTATTTAATGTGCAGATGTCATTTATGAATTAATCAATTATGGGCTATGCGATGATGATGATGATGGTGATTGTGTTGGTGGCGCTTATGCGCTAATGGTGTTGTAATGGTAATTATTATGCTGTTGAAAACATAATCATCACCAGCATCACCATCATCATCATCATCATCATCATCATCATCATCATCATCATCATCATCATCATCATCATCATTATTATTATTATTATTATTATTATTATTATTATTATTATTATTATTATTATTATATTTTTAGAATAGTAAGTTAAAGTATTGTTTTCATACCATTTCTTCATGCTGCTTCTATTTTTATCCATCTACTAAAGAACTTGAGTAAACAAAATTTATGCTTTGAATGAGTGAGGTATATTTCTTTGTCGTGTCATAATCCCACAATACTGGCAAGAACACTTGACTAATTTTGAACGTAAATATATGAAAAATGAGAAAAATTCTTAAATAACACAATAATATTATTGATTATAACCACGTGAAACTTTATGAGAATCATAAAATCATAAACAACTATGCAAGCAGTTTAAGAGTAACTTAAGTTATTTGCGTTCTATAAAAGCATTTGCTTTATTCATGTTGAAGTCCCATAAAACGGCAGATCTAAGTACGGTTGTTCTTGAGTATCATGAAAATGAAATGTGTTGGTATGAATGTCCCTACTCTCATGATTACAATTCATATGGTCATTTATAACCGTCATAGGTAAGATGCATGGCAATTGAGTGACTGAGTTACATGTACCTGGTCACTTTAACCCATAACATGCTGGGTGTCAGCTACATGTTTTAGTATTCCATTCAAGAGTTTAGTACAGGTCATTCTTAAAAGTTCATATAACACGTGATTCAGATTTCTCGAATATATGCATATCAAGAATGCCACATCCAGCAGACATAGCCTCCACACAGCAAATAATTAGAGAGGAGAAGAGGGCATGGAATTATAATTATCAGTTTCCAAACAGACGCCACAACAATTAACAAAAGTGAGAACCCGAGGGGTTACGAGGTTCAAAATCACACAGAACAATCTTGGCGCAAAAAGAGAAGTAATTCTAAAGGGGAAATTAAACAAACTAGATGCTAAAGGGACATATATGCAGAACAGTCTTGATGCTAAAATGCACCCAGAACATATTCACGCTAAAAGGATAATACAATAAAATTAAAGCTCAAAGTAACCTTTATCAAAGCGGACGTGAAAACGGACCTTAAACAAACTTAAAGCTAAAAGTGACACAAAACAAACTTGACGTTAAAGTGCCCTAAATCAAACATGACGCTTAAAGGGATCTAGAATAAAAAATAACGTTGTTATGAACACAGAACACACTTGACGATAAAATGAACCAAGACCAAAAATTAAGCTCACAGTCACCTGAAACCGACTGACGTCACCGATAAAACCAAACGATCGTTACTATCATGAAAATGTATATGGGTTCGCAAAGGAGGAAATAAATACAATAAAATATTGTCACTGAGCTTACTTTAAGTTTTAAGGACTCTTGTTTTATCAATTTACGGCCTCATTGACATTTCAAAAAAGCAGTCAAGTGTTTATCTCTGCTGCTGTTATAACACAAAAAGCAGACCAAATACAGCTGGTTCATAAATTATACAAGTTTTAGCTTTCCAAAAAGCTAGTCGGTCATCAGCAGATAAATTAATAAAATAAATATGTATTCGTGCTTGCATTTATTTTTGGACCAATGGAAGTCAAGGATTTGTCCAGTTTTCAGTCGACCAATGCCACGTAGATTGTATCTGACAAGCAATTTGTGAATTTAGTTAAAGTTTCTAGTTTCAAGTTTTTTTCCATTTACATTTCTCTGTATGTACAATACATAAACAAGAGAACTGATAGTGCTTGTGTTGTCTACCTTATTGTACTTATATATTATATAATACGTTATATTGCATGTGTATGGGGAAGCAGACATTGGAGTCAGGGGTATCCCCGGTAAGCTTTTACAAGTTAAACTCAATTTGGATTGCAACTGCGACTAGTCCAGTCGTTCACTATAGATCCCAAGCAAGAAGAGAACGCATGGATAGATGTGGTTTTGAGAGGGAATCGAGGAATAAAAATAAATCAATTCGTATTTCTTTGAAAATGCATATATTCAAGGGCAAGTTTTGGATATTGGGGCGACAGGAAATTTGTAACTTAAATTAAATAGTTAAAGTTTAAATGATAAAAATACAGATGCACGTACAGAATGGTTACCAAGTCGGAATTTTAAAACAATCGTTTATTTTTTTTCTTAAAATAGATGAAAAGGTCACTTTGAAAACCACTAAACACGACAAATATTAAAAAAAAATATTGCAGGCCCGGTTTGGTTGAGTCTGTTTAAGACTTAAGCATTTCAAAAACATAAAATACCCTATCGTAATTTGTGCTCCAACTTGGACATCAAAAGAACAGAGAAATAGATAGATCTCAAAAACAGGCAATTTTTTCGCAACAAGCTCAAAACTAAACACTTTTATGCAAATCTTTGAGGAAGAGCATTGTATATAAATGTCCCTCTGAATGAGTAATTGCGAATAAAAGGTCAAATGTAATGTTCATAACTAATAACTAATGAAGAGATGGGTAGTCATTAAACCAACTTAGTTTTAACGCTCGCAGCTCGGGTTTTAACATTCCCAAAGTGCGATCGGGAAAAGCAAAGGTATGAGGTTGATTAGCTGATAACAACTAATTATGGATTGAAATGATTTTTCAACATACTTGACTTACGAAGTACTTGTCAATATTGGACACCAAAACTGAGGTAACATGTCACCATTTATCCTATAAATTGATAATAGACAAATTCAATAAACAAAATCATTATTGATGCTACCCTGGCACTCTGAACGTGTGCAGTTAAAGTGCAGTTAACCTCCTGTGGCCATCCTAGTCATTAATCTCTGTCGTTTGCAGCTAATTGAGCGTATTGATGATTATCTTTAAGCGTTCCGCCGCCCCATTGACTACGCTTATGATATAAGATAAAAATATTTCCCATGCTTATCTCCTATGTTTACTTTATACAATGGTCATGTCACATTCGTTAACATCCGGTAACCTTTGAGAATATTCACCCAAATTGCACTGGAAATCGCAAACAAATTGCAAAATCGCTGACCTCCTGTGTTTACTTTTAACAATTGTCATCTCACGTTCGCTAAACTTCCGTTACATTCACAACATTTGCACAGGAAATCGCAAAAAAAAACTCTTTCTTTAAAAGACAGTATTTTGACAATAAGGCACAGTTCTGAGTGTTCGTTTCGTCCTATATGCTTGCTTAAAACATATTCTCTTATGTTATAAGCCTCCACTTTTTCACGACCGTATGTTTTGTGATTTATACCACAAGAAAGAAAAAATTAATGGTAACCCATGGATAGAAGTTTTCATCAATTTTCAAAATGAACGCATGGACATGAGTTTTTTTTAAACCCGCATTATTTCATCTAACATGGAATACACTGAAATTGATATCATTAAAACAAACAAATAAAAACAAGAAAATGTGCAAGAACCAGCGATATATTGCATGTTGAAGTTCTAAAAAATTGTTGAAGATCAGAATAGTAAATATAATATTTTTGAGTCCCTGTCATGCTTCTCACCCCATCCCCCACCCCCACCCCGCCCTATGACAGTGACAAAATTTTGTTGTTGAACATAAACTCTAGATACAATTACAACTTGATTGTCCTTGCTTTCTCTTTACTTTCTGACAAACCTAACAATTATGGTACTGTCAAGTAAATTATTAATAATGTTTGCAAAAATGATAAGATTTATCACCAGCTAATCAATGCATTCCTTCAAAACAAAGGATATATAAATAAACTAATGTTTGTATGACATCCAATAAAAATTAAGCTCTTTCATTTCAAAGTGGCTTAAATTTTTAACTTCAGTATCATGTGGGGTTTTTTTTTGTTAAAAAGTTATGCTAATGACCGACTAGCTTTTTGTAAACTTTTGTTTACAGTCAGCCTTTCCCGCCAAAGTCCATTATTCGTTAGTCTCTAAGAAAACATAAGCGATGTCTTGCTTTTGACGAACAAATTCAAGATAACGGAACGAATCTATTTCAGATATGGCATCATCCTGAACAATTGTTTGATGCAAATAAAGTATCTGTTCAACTTATATGCAACTAATATTTTGCTTTAAAGGTTTGCATCACGTGACTTTCTAAAAAAAGACGCATAACATTATTTCTATACCCTGTGGAAAATACAACACACTTATGTTTACAAAATTTAACATGCCGTTATGATCAGCTCAATTTCTGATTTGATGTAACTACAATGTTCAAATATTGTTTCATCAACATTTAGAAGACTTTTCTTGCAAACAGGGGGAACGGAATAGCATTCTCAAGCTTTAGACGGGCGGTTTTGTCTAAAGTGCAGAACAGGTGGCATAGTCTAAATTATCCGTTCTGGACCGTGAGTCACCGGTGTTCAGACTACAGATCTCAAGTTTGGTCGATTATAATATGTCGGTCATCAGGATGACCGACAACAAACAAAATCGGTTGACTCATTTGATAGACGATGCGCATTACGGTTCACCCACTTCCGTTGTATTAGTTAGACATAGTTATCAATACCTTTTATTGACAGCGTGCACCCTTCGTAACCGTTAATACTGTTAATATCGTAAACAAGGGTTATTTTCATTGCCTTCTGCACAAGCAGCACTGAATACAAGTAAAATATAACAGTGTTATTTTATAATGAATGTTTTATTTATATCTCCCTTTCGCCGACAGACCAACGGAATTCACTAAATCGAAATAAACGCTGTGTACAGTGGGACATGTTTTTACTGACCTGACTTGTTGTGGCAATCTTGCATAGAACAGAATAGAATAGAATAGAATAGAATAGAATAGAATAGAATATAGAATACAATAGAATAGATTAGAATAGAATAGAATAGAATAGAATATTTATTGCCTATGCACGCTGTGTTATTGCATTGCATAAACACGATGTGTTAGGCAAAAATTATGCATGGGTATATAAGAAAAAATACATGTATGTAATGGCTTTACAGCATCGCTAACAAATGTTGACATGTGGTAAAATCATTTTATCACATGTTCAGAAACAAACAGTAGCACGCTGTGCTTGAGTATTGTTTTCTTTTTTATTTAAAATATGCATATTCACTCCGGGGAATCAAGTGGTTTTGTTTCAATACGACACACAGATAATAGCGACCAGCAGTTCCGAGCAAGTTTATCTAGTTTCTGCGTTTTTATACCTGTTAAAGTGTAGCCGATCGGATGAGGAGTCAACAAATACCGCGTAGAGAGCTACCTTTCTTTGCCCACAGGTCTGCGCATATCATGACTGACCCTTTGATATTGTTTCAATGCAAAAGTGTTTTGGAGATCTATTATATGCATCACTGCCTACAATGTGACGAAGAGGCTGCTGGTCGTGTGAGTTTTGTAGTTACAATTTGGTTATGCTGTTTTGCCTCTTGAGAAAGACTAAATTACTAAAATTTCCGATTTCGGATTAACTCCCATGAACAGGCTCCAACCAAACCGAGCCTACAATATTAATCGAGTTCGATGACATGTATTCAACCGTTTATGAAGGTTAATAGGTAAATCTTGAAAAAGAACAATTCGATCTGTGTCTTTTGTCCCTGTCAACGTGTTCTTGATGATCTTGACCCAGGGCCTCTAGTATCAGTAATGTCAAAGAGTACCTACTTTTTTGCTTTACAATGCTATACGCCTCTTATGTTTTATATGTTTGTGTGTTTTCGCAAGCAACATTTTCGTGTCACGAATTATGGTGGGTTAGAGCTAATTAACCAAGACAACTTGTACTTGTTTGTTCATATGAGAACATATTTGGGCAAGAGTGACCTGGCAAATGGTTTTGCCACTGATGGTTCCAAGACGATAACCACTCGGATTCTCATATTCGTTGTGTTTGTGACATCTTTTTGAAATTGATAATTTTAGTGTGCTCTCTTCTCTTCTCTTCTTTTAGCTGTATGAGGTGGCTGTGTCTGTTGTATATGTCCTTTCCTGATATGCATGTTTCACATTGTGTAATGCTTCTTTATTCTTATTTGTTTTACAAAATAAAATAACATTGTCAAAATTAGTTTAAAACATGACCTTTAGAACCCATTGAAATTAATATTTCTTAACGTTATTAGTCAAAGTAATGGTCAATAACCTTTATTTTCCGCCAAAGTGTCATGGCTATCAGCTAAACTTTGACATATATACATGTACATACGTGGAATCTAGGTTAATTTTACATAAAAGATAAGCTCTAAACTCTGACTGACTTAAACAACTTATGTCTAACCGTTGTTCCTTACGTTGAGTTCTACGCATTCTAATTTCAATTTAGCTATTACGGATTGTTTGCAAACATCGGGTAAGAGAATCAAAACTTACAAGCGAAATTACTCATACAAAAAACTATTTGATATTTAACAACTTTAATTTAATCATCAATTTAATATGTTGTATTTCTTATACGTCATTAAAACCCATGTTCGCTACCAGGTAGGAGCAATATCATTAAACATTACTGAAACAAAACAAAATAAAAGTAAATTATTCCATGTTTATTCATTGTATTTTAATCATTGGTTTTCCCACTTCGCATGCACATAAGTTTTTGTCGGCAATCATTAAATGTCATGCAATGGATGCTGTAACGTGATTGGTAATGAAATTTATAAGTTTTTATTTCATATAATTTCGGCGATCCAAACGAATAAAAACTTCGCAAAGAAGTAATCTAAGCAAAGTTTATCATGAAGTTTCAAAATTATGTGCGCCAAGTGCCTTCAAGGCGGATGTTCCTACACGGACTATTCAGACAACGGCTAAGACTAAATAGTCCCCAGTGTCAGGCATTTTGAGGGCACTAGACATGCTTGATTAATAGTATGCTTAATTTTGATGTAAAGAATACTATGATTATTATTTTAATGTCCATAACAGTTTTTCAAAAATGTTTCTCGTAGTCACCGCCTCTTGTATGTCAAAATAATATCTTCATAACTAACTGGTCAACCTTTTTGCAGATTGCAGCTTTGGGAGAAAGTTTTACATTCAAAAATGAAGAAAGGTAAGAATAAAAGAAGTTCCAATACACGTCTTTGATTTCGAATCTAATATAGCATAATGTTTATTATGTCAAAGGTGTCATTTACCCCGTGACAGCAAAACCCACAGTGTTTTAAAAACTTTTTTGTTGAAATATCAATATAATATATAATAATAATAATATTTAAAAAAAGTAATTTCTAGTCAATTGCATTATTTGCTAATGCAACCTTCAAGTGTTTGAATAAGCACTACTTATGAACGAAAACGACGCAAGAGAAAATTAATTTTCTATTAGATGGATGGAGTCTTAAATTTAGACTGAAACGCTACAAATTACATCAGCCATCACAAACTACTTCATTTCATTTAGATTACAATGCGATGTTTCTACTGTTCTAATAAGTTGGGGTTCTCAAAGGGTAAGCGAGTAAAGCATTGCAAGTATCTTTACTATAAGACAATATTAAAAACAAACTAGATAGAACATACCAGTCAATCACATCCGTAACACTGAATCTATCACGCTAAAGAATAAAGAAATCGTTGAAAATTTAGTTAAACTTTAAGTTATTTATTAAAGAAAATTCAACAAAGAGAGAGAGAGAGAGAGTATAAGCAAGTATGACATAGTTATGAACTTATGATTATGTCAAAACGTGATATTGAATGTATAAGCAAAAGCCACGTTGATAAGTCAAACTTGAATTTTTATCAGCGCAATCGGAAAATGACGTTATTTAAAACCAAATGGAAACGGAATCAGCTAAAAGATTGTCAATCGGTAGTGATTAGCGAGCATTTCTGCCTGCAGAATAACGAGTCAGCTTAAACGATAGGTGGTGTCAGTGTTTTACTATATTTATCACTTTTAGACTACATTGTACCCACTTGGTTTGCATTTGTTGGTTTGCTGTTCCGCCTCAAGTTTATGTTGCTAGCCTTCGATAGGTTACCTGTCAAAATGTAGGCACAAACTTCTATTTCTGTTCAGGCTTAATAAAGATAAGGGTAATCGTTCTATTCTTAAATAAAGTTTGTATTTGGTTTGTTTTATGCATATTTTCTTTGCCATTCTGTTATGAACCACTTCCTAGTTCACTGGTGTCTTTCGTTGAGGGAGTGATTGGCTGCGTTTTTGAAGTTTTTTTGTGGCAGACCAACCGCTTCCATGTGGACTGATGGATAAATAATAGATGGTGCTATCTCAAAATCGTCAATGGTTTTATCTAAAGAAGATAGGCTCCAGTTTTCCGGAAATATGACATCAAGTTCTCATGAGATATATCTTTCAAATATCTTTCAAATATCGTTTTGCAGTAGGACGAGAAACTTCATAATTTCTTAGTCTAATGCTTCTTTGACCAGCATGTTCCTGCATGTGGAGCTTATATTCTCCATAGAACATTGATTTCAGAGGTCCAAATACTCCAACATCTAATGGTTTGGTGTGACGGAAACACAAATTAAACAACGTTATGCCTCTTTGCCCAATCCACAAGAGTCAGCTTTACGTGGGACTTATGTCCACCAATAAGATCAAGGTTGGAGTATCAGGTGAGGTAATGGCATGTTTGACAAAGTGTTTGGCTATATAATTCTAAAATTTGTGAATTAGACCAACCACTTTCAGACATTTCATCAGCTGAACCAGAATGTGCACCTTTATAAAGTCACTGTTTCATCTTTGCCTGGATAAATGTAATATGGTAGAATTTGCTTCTCGACAGCGTTTCTACCACCAATATAGTAACAGTTGATTACCTAAGCTGCTACCACTGCTTGTGGTTGGGTGCTGAATTACACTCTATACGAGACGGGACATGTTCAGTATTAATTCCTGTTAATGTTGTATATTGTTGTCGTTTTCTCATCAAGTCGATTTTCCTGACCTTAATTCTGGTAGGCAATTCCTTGTAGTAATGTTCCAGAACTTTTGTCTTGAAATCAAAGGTTTCTGAATTGTTCTGTTTGTTGTAGAAGGTTAGAAAAGGTTATAAAAACCTGACGCTATAAAACAACTGCTTCTAGCACGAGCTGTATTTAAGAAACACGAAACAAACGTCAAAAATTCTCTGAATTAGGACCAAACGGTGCCGAAAACCTTGTCTCCGAGTTTCATTTTATAATCGGTTTTAATGAGCCGATTTCACTGAAACCTACACCGATTAGAGAATTAGTATTACACTACACAAGCATGAATTTATTTTAATAGAGACCTGTCCATGTACCGAGAAAATGTGTCTGGAATTCGCCTTCGTTTTCGAATTTCAACTTCGACTAGACGGAACTCATTTTTGTACCGTTTTGTTTCATTATTAAAATGTCCGAACAGTTTAAACCTTTAGAACCAGGAAACAAATGACCAATTCTCAATAACCATGTACAATGTGTTTATATCTTGTCTTATCAGTCTGATCACGAAATACGACCAGAATGCGAACATACACACAATTTTAGACAGAAAGTTGATACAAAATTGGTCTCCCAAGTTTCGTATGCCCAATCGCTTCTAGTAAACCGAATGTCTTGAAACTTTCATCAAATGGAACACATGATTAACTTCACACTTCGATAGTTTCACTTAAATCGTGTCATGCTTGGCTTCTAAGAAATTGCACACTGAAAGGAAATGTATTTGATAAAAATGCGGGGTGTATCTCAAAAACACCCCCAATATTTTCCGGGAGTGATTTTCTAGCTTCCAGCGTGTTTGCAGACACAACTGTTTAGAATTGTGTTTGTTTAAAAGACGCTACAAGTATAGTATCGTGTGTTGGGGAAAGTAAAGTGAAGGCGAAATGTCTTTTCAACAAACAAAAATCTCTACTATACCGGTACACAAACACTTTGATTAACAAGTATATTGCAGTAAAGCAATTCAAAACAATGATTGCACCCCACCCCCTCCTGAAAAAGCGGTGGTCTTTGAAGTTACCCCTTCCCCTACCTTATTTTCAACCAACATTTCTTTTAGGATCACCATACGTCCTCTTTAATATGTTTAAAACTGCCCCTATTAAAATATTTTTAAATTACTAAATTACCTAAAATTTACTTCTATTACTGATGACCATTGATGTTGTGTTGTTTTTTTTCAGATTTAGCTTTTGCTGTGCTGTCTGTAATAATAATGTCATCCATTGGAGTAGGTAAGAATTAGTTTATATTTTGTCATATTTAGATAACATTTGTAAACAACACACAATATAAGGCACGTCACGGAAAAAAGGTTTTTATATATAATAGTTTATGATATTTTATTTGTTGGATGTGGAAACATTGGGGTTTTTTTTGTAATAACCAATAGGTGATCTTGTTAAGGTTTTCACTGCAAAATGCATAACCAACAATGTTGTCTGCTCCATGTTTTGATGTAATTTCAATGAATGAAGTTCTGTTCTGCTTCCATAGCCTGTCCTACTCATGATTGCAGGATGCTTTATTTAACCCCAAGTGGCAAATCGTTTTGCCTCTGACAGTTCTAAGGCGGTGATCCTTCGGGTTCTCACTTTGGTTAATTGTTTGTGGCGTCTCTTTTGAAACAGATCACTGTATAACGATGCTTTATTCTCTCTACTTTTTGGCTGTGTCTGCTGAATATGGCCATTCCTGATCGGCATATTTCTCTTTTTTAGAAATTAGCAACCATGTATAATACAGGGCTTTTTCACCACTTTTGGAAATATGACCCATACCCCTGGAATATGGAAATTTTGGGATGTTTTACCAGATATTGTGAATTTCCATGCATCTTTTTAAAAAAGTTTAACACATACTTAATATTATCAATAATTTATGGATTAAAGAAACAAATGATGCCTGGTTAACCAACTCACTGTATATTAACCGATTGTATCATATGCCGGATATAGTAAGGTGATTGCATGGCTGCGATATAAACAATTCGTAAATAACACATTGAAAACGGAATTATTAGGATCATTTTAAATACCTCCAACAAAAACAAGTACGTTATGTTTTGTATACTCCTTATTGGTTGTAATACCATTTGTTTTGCGCATATATAGGGATAAAAAGTTGCAAAATTGCATTTAATCCCAAGAAGGTCTGGCAAATGACCCACATGATTGTATCAAAATACTGTTATTCTCTACAAATAAACGCTCTGATGCACGAATACATACTAGTTACGTATATGACCATATGACATTAATATAAAGATTATTACATTACAATATTGCTTTAAATGTATAGATAGTGTAAATTATTAAAATGTTTGAGGGGTGTGTTTCGTAATGACTGTATCATCGATAGCATTATCATACTATCATTTATAGCAAACACACCTATTTCTGTTGTATCATGTAGTGCGATCTTCGTTGAATGATTTTCCAATAATCTGTATCACTTATGGCGATGCGGATTTGCTGATTTTATCAAGTGTATGCTTTTAGGTAAGATGGAGGAGTTCGTCTACATATATTGTCTATACAAATCGGGTATATTTGGAGAAATAATATATCATGGCGTACAATAACACGAAGAGAAGGACTTTAAAATGATAAAACAGAATGATATAACAATAGTGACTATAGGTTATTTTTAGTTTGGAGGCTTGTATAAAAATTAAACTGTCAGGCCCAACGCAGCTGGGCGACCGTTTAATTTTTCATACAAACCTCGAAATAAACTATATAAACTGTTTTGTAACTGATCAATTTGCATACACATCAAATCAGTTGTCAAAACAGTGTTTTAATGGCTATTATAAATGTATTATGAGAATATAATAGTAAGCGAAATCGTTAATTTCTATAACTGAAATCAGCATGCGAACATACCTGACTCTCAAGGGAAGACCTTTGTGATAGTCAATCCTTGGGCGGAAAACAAGACATTGATTCCTTTGCTTAAGTTCCATTTGACCCTTTACTCCATGGGATATCTAGTACGTTGTTTTTGCTGTACACTGTTTGCTATTACATTTATTAGTATTTTTCTGAAAACAAGTGACCATTGAATATTCCGATCAAATGACATTGATGTTCCAGCTGACGATGATCTACATTGGTCGTACATTGAGTAAAGGGTTTATCATCAGCTTAAAATATCAGTTACTGTATTAAAATAACTTGCTTTGCCTCAGAATTTGTATGTCACGCCTAGCTGCATATGTATTTATAATCGTGAAGCTTCAGTTTCGAAATTATTACTTTTAAATAACCTAAGACTATGTTTATCAAATCCAAAACATTTTGGGACGACATTAATTATCGCTTGTTGTAAATTGTAGTTCTCAGAGCGACCTGGGTGTTAACTAATGAAGTCAGGTAGATCCAATTGTTTCATGTCGCCCCAGTATAAAAGGCACCGAGGCCCCTATATTTCATAACGTATCACATATCTCTGTATAAAGCACTTTTAATACATGTTTTTTACATCAAACCATTGTTCTTAAATCCGAAAAATATACTAAAATCATCTTTAAAAATCGCCATAACTGATACACATAGATCACTAGAAACATACAAATGATTGAGTTAACATGTTCAATAAATGATACAGTCTGGGTCGAAGCTACATGCATGTTTGGTCTAATGTTTTGATGTTTAATTGATCAGCTATGGTTTTATTATTATTGTAAAAATAAAAATGATATGTTTTATCATCGCTTGCATGAGAATACCTCTCAAAACCTGTTAAAACATAATCATTTACGCTGATTTTATAACAGTACACAATGCAAACGGTACTTTGTGTGAGTGATTTAAGCGATTTTTTTAAAGTGTATTGAATAAAAAAGGTAATAACGTCTTTCAAAACAAGTGCTACGAGAATAGCCTGTTGAACATGAGTTTGTCGACTGGATTTCTCATTACAATACGTACAAAATCTCCTCATTTTTAACTGTTTACTATGTTTTTGTGACAATCAGTATCCGGTAGATGATACAATCGGTTTATATACAGTGCAACTAGCTATAATATTTTATAAATGAAGTGGCTCAGGTAATAGGGGATTTTTGTCAGAAATATATGTTTATATGTAATATTGATACAATTGGGAATATTTCTTCTCTAATTGGGAAAAAATATATATATTGCCCTTGGGAACATGACCGAATATCGACTATAAAACCACAGTACAAATGGCCTGTAATACCACGAGCTTCTTATATGGTCTTCACCAAATTCACAAAATAATATCGTGTATGCTGAGATAGTATTCAGCATAGTTATATTACAGATGTTTTTTTTTCTTTTTAAGTGTGTGCCCAGACATTAGTGTCCCCACAAAACACGCTTCATTGTCGATCTTGCAGTCATGCGCTTTCTTTGGCAGACTGCACCCATTTGATGATCTGTGATGCAACTTTAGAGGTTAGTGTTATAGTATACCAAGCGAATACGTAAAGCCCCGGTCACAACCCGACCGTACGTGTTCTGCGGAGGTTACGTTCGCGGCTTTTTTTTTTTGGTCGGACGTGGCAAGAGCAGAGAGGACGCACGTCACACGCAAGGTGTAAGTACGTGGCCCGCACGCCACGTCTAGGGGTAAAAGGTTGCGTGCATCGTACGTTCCGTAGATGGTAAGTGATTTGTACTTGCTTACAACGCAAGATCTCCGTGCGATTTCAATGACAACTTATGGAGGCCGTACTGCTCACGTACGGTGTTCTTACTCGCTCGCTCGTTGTAAGTGCGTGCAAGTGCGGTGAACGTGCGTTTATTTCGGTCGCTGTTGGTTGATATATATAAGGACGACTTATCAATACTCGAAATATTTTATATACCGCAGAGGTCCGTGCGCACACCGTACGTTGTTAGTGCGGAGCACGTACTTGCTCTGTACGGTCCGCCTGAGTTCTGTGCGCGTTTTGGACAGTTGGACTGAGGAAGCACGGACCACGCACGGACCAAGCAAAGACTCGCAGAGGCAGTGCGTTATGCGCTCGTGGACGTACAGGGCACGCACGTCACCCGTACGGTTGGTGAATCCGTAGCCCGCACGCAGCTCGAACGCAGAGAAAGTTTTGCATGCACTAAAAATGCTACAGCGTCTCTGCGTGCTCCCAAATCCGTACGAAGGAGGTACTCACCACGTACGGATCCCTGAATTTGGTCCACGTTTTTGCACGTAGACAGCACGCACTTGCACGTACGGCGGGTTGTGACCGGGGCTTAAGAGAGATCATCACAGGATAAAATTGTCTTTGATGACAACTTTTAAAATTTAATGTTAACTAAATTTGGAAATCACTTAAAATATTCGGTAATGTCGTCTGCTCAGCTTCATGACGTCATTCATTGGATGACGTCAGCATTTTGAATACAGATCTTCTCCTGAAGTGCATTTTATTACAAAAGGTTCTTAATTAATTAACAAGGTTCACATAATATTATGTTATTAACTTGCGTGTTACGAAAGCTATGCTTATAAGATTAGGAGAAGTACGGAAAGCTGATATATTTATAAAATAATAAGCAAAACATGTTTCGCTTGCATCATAAGTTAACTCAGATAGATTTTTAAAATAATGTGAATCGTAAATGATATTTTGACAGGAATGTTACATGGATCAGATATTAACAGCTCAGAATACTATTGTGTACAATGGTGGTTGTCGAGCGAAAGATGTAAGTGATATATACGACGTGTATCTGTTTATCTATTAATAACTTTTTAAAGCTCAACATCTCCTACATTTCACAGGGTCTTATATTCAGTATAATGGGTATGATATCGGGTCTGCCTGCCTGCCTGCCTGCCTGCCTGCCTGCCTGTCTGTCTGTCTGTCTGTCTGTCTGTCTGTCTGTCTGTCCACACACATTATCATTAACTAATATCAGCTTGTTCTTTTGTTAATATAAAAAAAGTCATCTTCAGTTTGAAAAATAAGGTTCATTGTTTATTATCATACATAAACCAAAGATCCAATTTGTTCTTAAATAGGTAATATATTATATTAATAACTTTAAAAAGAAAAAGTTATGCATCTAGCAGTAGAACATCATCTTTGTTACATATGTTAGTATTTTTTCAGGTTTGTTCTAGAAACCATGGACGCAAACGGGATCAAACACTTTGTTCTCAGTGAGTAACACTATTTATTTATGGTAAATGAATTATATGAATATTGAATATCATTTCATTTCTTACAGAATCCTATGTTTTTGATACGTGATTGTCAAATGTTTTGATTAGCTTATACTAATCAGAATAGAACATATTGGAATAAACATAACTAAAACAGTATTATTCAATCACTAATTTACAGAGAATTTAAAAAAAAGACATAGTGTATGCTATTGTTTATTATTACAGTTTCAGTTTACAATATATGTACATCAAAATTAATTTGATATTTAAAGAAAGCGTGAAATCCTTCGGACACACACTTTAAACAACGCAAATGTTTTACATACAGAAATGAACACCATCAAATATCGATTCAATCTTTAATTTAACTCCATTGTAACCGATATTTAGTTATATTTTTGTCGTGTTGATGCCAATGTCGAGTTAGAAAAGGGGTATCTGGTTTAAAAACTAGGTCACCTAGGTAACATGGGTAAATCGAAGAAAACATGCTAACAGAAGAACACGTGTTTCGTTTAATAATTTTCGAACTTGACGATATCTTAAGTCTAAAATTGGTCATTTACGGTCAAGCTATATCACTAGGTCGAATAATAGAGTAAATTTGCCACCAATACAATGCTCAGGCTAGAATTTCAAACTATGTTTTTCTTTTTTAACTTCCTTAAGTGTTTAGATTTGTTTCCGTTTAGTATTTAGTGATATAATAGCAACCATTTGGTAATTATATTTATTTCAATGTTTTTTGCAGATGCTGTGATTTCACAAATGACTGCAACAAACGTTTGTGTGGCATCAAAGACGGTAAATATTATCAAACAGAATAAATATTTATGATCCACGCAGCGATATGATTGGCACCATGACATCACAAGTGACGTAGAAAAACACGTGATGATGTCAAATATCACGTGACAATTTCAAACTAGTTTTAACGGTTCCTTTGAAATAGTTTTATTTGCATGCTAGATTTTATCACGTTTCTGAATACTGAAGTCGGCGAGAAGTTATCATAAAAATGATTAGTTTGAATTAGAAAAAACAAAAATCTGTTAACGGCCTTCAAAAATGGTAAATGATAGCAGTACCAACAGAAAATACGGGGAGACTTTTTACAGCCGCCACACGGCTCAAACAACGCTACTGCGATATTTAAGTAGATGGAATATAATCTCCTTCTAAACGGAGCATTCTGTCACAGACATTTTGGTAAAATTCGGAGACTAAAGCTATTACTAACTCTTCAAGTCTACAAGTAATAAATATTCTCCTTAAAATCGAATTAGCGATCCATATGAAAAATTTTAGAAAACACTCGTACAAAAGTTATGATGGATGTACAAAATGCGTTTCATTTCGGATTGGTAATTTATGTACAATCCCACCGATAATTATCGTAATCATTCAAAATACGATGTAAAAAGCAAAAAAAAAAACATCGTGAAGTAGTTTGCCTATATTTCCAAATTAATTAATTATGTGAAACATATGTACCAAATTAAGGTCGATCGAACTCACCGTATTACCGCTTTGAATTTATCACTGGAAGTAACTTGAACACTACTGCAAAACTTTTATTGGAAAGGCCTGTAAAGAAAAATAAGCTGAAATAGAACCACGGTTACCCCATTTGAACGATACCTTACAGTTTATAACTAAGATCTTTTTTAAAAAGCGAATGCACCAACTGATCATACCCGCAGGCAGTGCTTGTTTAGTAAAAAAAAACACAGTATTGCAAAATAGGTTCAACGCGTACATATGATTTACTAGGTTCGCTGGGTGCAAATGTTATCGCTCGTATTACCTATTATTATTGATAGTTGAATGAATGTACGTTAAATCACTTTAAATTGTTATATCAATTATATGATTAATTGAAAGTTATTGCTATTAACGATACAGGCTTCATCAGTGATACACAATGTTATTCCTGCGATCACAGGACGTCTGAACAAGGTGAGGTTAAAAGCCCGAAAAATTGTGTTACAATGGATGTCTGTCAGCCAAATGAGGTAAGGCAGTTTCATTATTTCTACGGTTTGTCTTCTGTGACAAATTTGGAAATTCAGTTACAGTTGAATAAAAAACATGATTCAGGTTAGAATTTAATGCACAAATTATAAACACGTGTAAAAACAGAAACGCAATATTTATTTTAAAGAGGGGCGTCGACTTAAGTACAATAAAGTAAAATAAATACTTATCAAACAGTTATAGTTTGAGAGATGTTAATAAACTAATATATTTTCATGAGTACTATATCGATGGTGTGCATATGGCGGTGAACATGGAAACTTTAGTACGGATGTTTTAGATTAATAATACCATTTCATGATCAGCGGCGTATGGTCCCCAAATAAAATGTGTTTGTCCTAAAAAGGAAAACAAAGAGCAAAAATAAACAGAATAGGATTAACAAGGCTTCTCATAAAATAAATTCTGCGTATCAAGGGAACCGCCAAGTGCAAAATTGAATATCAGGAAGTATACATGTTTATTAGGGGTTATTGAACAATATCCAAATATAGACATGCTATATTAATATTACCATTCTCAAAACTGACGAAATATTAAAACAAAAGTCATTTTAAGATGTAACATTAACAAACAAAGTATCGTGCCCAACGACCTTCAAAGAACGTCACTGAACGTTACAGCACTGATAAAATGTACAGGGGAACATTTTACAGTAGCCACACGGCACAACGTCGCTGTGATATTGAAATGGATGAAACATTTTAGGACATCGAGCACGACACATAGGAAAATATCGCAGTCTCAGTTTGATTGAGCTTGTTCATGGACAGTAATAGAAATGCATGTCAGTGCACACGCCCAGTCCTGGTTGAGAGTAACTCAGTTTTTACACTGGAATAGTACTATGGCGCCGCCTTTCACGACAGAATATGGAGTAAAATTTTGGTTGAGGTAGTCAATTACAATATTAGTAAAGTATCAACACGTGCATACGCAATTAAACAGGATAATGTGTATGTATTTTTTCTTACGTTTGTCATTATAATTGTAAATGGTATTTACCGTTTGTATTATGTATTGTGTGTTATATATTATCGATGCCATTATTCTTCTGCAGGTTTGTTACATTCAGCAAGGGGACGTTGCGGGCATTGATACGTTTTTCTACGGCTGTAAATCTAAACTGGTATGAAAACTATACTGTGAGATACTAGCAGAAACATCAAGTTATATATTATTTGACTGAGTGTTAATTTACGCCAGTGATACAATAACACCAAAATTGTACTACGTATGTTAAAATAATATTGTTATAGATCTTTTTATCAACACCTTCGAAAACACACAAATCAAAGATGCACATGCTAATTTTATTCGAGCCGATTCATGAGAATTTGAAATATTTAAAAAAGTTCCCGTAACAAATCAAAATGCGATGAAAACGGAATTATTGTTTTCTTTTTCTATAGAACATGTTAGCAAAATACATGTAGCCAAATAGCAAAAGCATAACACTTACCAAACAAGTTATTAAGACGGCATGCAAAAAAATGATAAAACTGTACTAAAGCAAAAAGAAGAATTATTTAACCATTTTTATATGTAAACATTATTAAATTATTATTAAATAAGTATACAACTATGGGTTTTAACTACAATTTTGTTTGTTGGTCTTTAGTAGCATAGCACGCGCCTGTCTATTAAATATACTTCATAAACGTTATTCTAAATCAAGAGAATCAATTTAAAGCTTGAAAAAAAGAGTGCACTTCATAGCCACCCAACCCCACTCGTGATATAGGGTTAACTGAAAGTTAGCCTATCATAATTTTTCTGAATCGTCGTGTTCGGTGACGTACATATTGTTGTGTTTTTAGCAATGCTCGATGCTCATGAAATATGCATATCATGATTACCGGATATGTGTCATGAATGACACATCACTGCTGGATCCCGGAATCACTCTAGATGGATATTGTCGTACTGGTATTAACAGATCAGTTAACTTATGTCATTCCTGTTGCGGTGACAGTGGATGTAACTATGGATACTGTCGGGATGTAAATGGTGAGAATCAACAATACAGTTTGCAAACTTTAAATGGGGAGAGTAGTTAGAAACAAGAAATATCTTTAAAAAAGATAAACGGCGTATATGGTATATGAAATGATGCAGTTTATAGCTGCTATTATTCACTTCATCTTGATTTACGTGTAAATTAAATCATTTCATTAAGAATCCTACACAATGACTTGTTTTATTAAAATTACTCTAATTTGAATGTAAAATTACATACCACACATAATAAGTAACAGATAAATAGATTTTAGTTTTGTTTATAAATGTGAATCTTATAATTATAAAACACGTATTTTAAAGGTCTTGGTTTTTTCATACCTTAAACATAATAAACAAGGTATGTATCAATTGCCGAGATAACCAATAAAGTCCTGCAACTTTCTTCTTTATGAAAGCTATATGTTTTAATAGCAATCTGAAAAAAATCATCTCCTGAAAACCGCTACGCTAACATGTTCTCAGATCTGACTTGAGTGCGATTGCTTTAATAGCGAACTCGAAGTTTTTACGCGTAACATATTAGACGTAGTTGCCAGATTTAAGACAAGTAACCAATGACGAGTACTGGAGTGTGCCTCATTTCAACATCTTTCGACTTAACAGAATAGCAAAGATCTAAACGTCACAGCAATAATCGTTTCAAACAGAGTAAACTAATTGTTTAAAAATCCCACTAGATACCTCTTCACCCTGCTAGATGCCTCTCTGGTGTAAATAGCTACCAATCGAAAAAGTTTATTTCATTTTCCCGCTGCATAATAATAGAATACGAGTATTATTTACAACACTTCATTGGTTAATAAATTAGGTCAAACGTGAGCTTAGACAGCTACGCCGAAAAAAGTGTTTCATTCTAAGTAGTAGGTCAACAATAAACGGTATACAGTTTATAACGGTTGATTTGCAAAGGCATTGCTCTTATCAAAATTTTTGTCAACTGGAATCATCACCGTATTAAAGTACACAATCTAATTTAGCATATTAAAACAGGAGATACAGAATTAAAAAGCCTTACAGTTTTGAGTGTTAGCAAATGTAAAATGTGTAGAATTACCCTAAAATTACTATGGCATGAAAGTTTATTATAATTAAAACTATGTCTAGGCGGTAATGAAAATATAATTCTGTTTTAAGAGCATACGCAAGTTTCTGTTTGTTTTGGGGCTTTTTGTGCTTAATTGGTGGGTTTTTTAGAAGAAATTTTTAACTTTACAAAGTGTATTAACTTGAAGGCTCTTATATTACTGTTCGTAAATGTGAAGCTTATCTAATTTCATTTTTTCATAGTATCCTTGCTATATCTTTATGTTATTTTCGGTAATCATTGGATCTTAAATAATAATTACATGTATTACATATGGGGCTTGTCAAGGGAGAAGGTACCTTCGGATGGTTGACGTTGATTCATGAAATGAGATCAGAAAGTTAAGGAGACGACATTACTTTTAATGAATTTCGGGGCAATTATAATATACTCAAAAGAAAAAGTTTAGTCAGTTTTTCGTTTTCGTCCTAAATCTACAATATTGCAAATGTCGTGAAAAAAATTGAAAAGTGTTGTACTAACTCTTCTTATCACATACACGACGATTTGTTCACAAAAACCTTCCTCATTACGCCGTGACTGTGTAAATTCAAAACGATCGAGACGTACGTGCTGATGAAAACCGACACGGATATTTTCGCAAATTTCGTTTGACATTAAAAGAGTATTGTCTACAATGAAAAAAGCCGGAGTAAAATTTCTGGTAGCTAGCTTGGGTCGCCGTCATGACCTACCCATTAATGACAGAAATATCGCTTTGAGATTTCTAGAAGCTTGTTAACATGCTGCTGACGTAGCAGGTCGTTTTGGCCGCCATTAACGAACAATATATCGTATGCAAGCGCGATTCTGACAAATTGGCAGCGTCTACCACCTCCATTGTCCAGTTAAGACGTTGAAAACAACGTCGCGCGAAGATCGCGTCTTAGTGACGTCAACACGACGTAATCGCTTCACACCTGCTCAAAAGCTCGAACAACTTCTTCGACAATCAACGGGGGACAAGAATATTCGTTTGTATCTCTTGAAACCGGCTGAGAGATGCTCGGCTGCGTGCTTGAAGTCCTTACAATGGTATTCTTCTCACAGCACGTCACCGCGTCGCACATTTGAATAGGGCACGTCAGGGTAGTCGCTGGAATAGATAGCAATGGGAGAGAATTGTTTACACCACTTAGTCCAAACTTAATCTCAAAGAAGCTAATGGAATGGCATGTGTTTGGCGACGTCGAGGAGAAAGGTTTGATCCTGCTAACGTCTTCGAATATGACCGTTTCGGTGTTAGGAGCGCTATGATCTGGGATGGTATTTCTTATAATGGCAAGACAGAACTCAAAACAATAGAGAGTATTTGAATGCCGTCTATTAGTGTGCAGAAATCATTATCACTGTCATTACATTACATAGTGAACGGCAATGCTTACGTTCTACAAAACGATAATGCACGCAGCCACACGGCACGTCATATACAGAACGTTCTTGTTGTAAACAACATAAACATACTCAAATGACAATTAAAATCACCTGATCTCTTCCCGATTCAACACATGTGCGACTATCTTGGAAGAAAGGTGCTGACAGGAATGACGTCCACAACGTAAATGATCTGAAACGGTTATTGCACAAGGAATTGGCCCAAACTCCTATACACATCATTCGAACGCTCGTAAACAACATATGAAAGGCGTTTTCTGGCTAATATTCAAGCTAGAGGTGGTCATACAAAATATCGAGAGTTATGTAAATTTTGATTTTGACCCCTGTCTTGAATCTTAATCAAATTGAATGGCTTTTTATGACTGTGTTCAGTTAATATTGTTGAAATTCAATGGGTATTGAATGATTTTCGTGGTGAAAGATGCTTTGTCTTTAATTTTAATGTTTAACAATTTTATCGTATCAAGTATTCCTACTGACTAAACTTTTTCTTCTCAGCATATTATGTTGTAAAAATGTGTAATAAAATATTCAATTAATTATGAGAAAATAAAATAACTACCTCAAAGTTCTTTCCAAATATAGTAACAACTCAAAAGTAAAAAAAGATGTCCGAAGAAACCTTTTCCCGTGGCGTGCCTCATATAACCTCAAACAAACATTTCCGAAAAAATATGTTATTTGTTTCTTTTTAGAACGCATTTTCAAGTTAGCTGATGCGGGAAAGTTCGACTGGACGACAATGAAAATAATTCCATAAACAGCAACAATCGCTGCATGTGTCTTATAACATTAAAGTTACACCATTTACTTAGTACAGTGTTATTTTCTGCGTCTAAACACGTGAATAATCTGGAAATATATGTGCCCTAGATCATAAAACTGAATTTGGAGACCAGTCCCAAATTTCAAGCATCTGATTGGATGAAATTTAGACCACTCTTTATTTTAGCCAATCAGATGCTTGAGATTTGAGACTGGTCTCCAAACTCAGTTTTATTATCTTGGGTCCTGGTTGCAAGCTTAATGTTACAGAAATTGACAAACATTTTTAAGATGTTAGCTTTATTATCAGTGTCTGTTGGAAATACACAGATTTTATCAACATCTTTTTCATGGTAACAGTACAGTAATTTCATGTGGCTCGGGAACTAGTCGATTTTGTCTAGGGTTTGTGCGGACCAGTAGATAAAGTATCTCGGTGATTGGTTGATAATGCAAAAGCAGAATTAAAAATATTAAATAGATATGTGAAAATGCACATAAATCTATGAGGGTAATAACAGTTGCCTCCCTTCGACACATTCCACCGTTTGCTATTTTCAATGGAGGTCACTCTTCGCAATCTATAAATAAAAGTTGTTCCCATTTGCAATTTTCAAGGGAGGCAATCGATAAACAAAAGTTATTTTCCTTTGAAAAATTCGCCATTTGCAATATTAAATGGAGATAAATCTTTGATGATAACAACAGTTGTGTCCCTTCGAAACATTGCTAGATTTGATATTTTCAAAGGAGGCAATATTTGCAGAATTCAAGGGAGGTAAATCTTTAGAGACAACAACAGTTGTCTCCCTTTCAAACATTCCACGATTTGCTATTTTTCAAGGGAGGTTAATAACTGCAATCTATAAAAAAAAATATTTGTGTCCCTTTGCAATGTTCAAGGTCTATAAACAATAGTTGTGTCCATTTGCATTTTTCAAGGGAGGAAATATATAATCAATTCATGAAGTTATGTCACTTTTAAAATTGAGCCATAAGGAATATTCAATGGCGGAAAATCTATGAGTATAACAACAGCTGTCTCGCTTGGAAACATTCCACCATTTGCTATTTTCAAGTTATGTCAATCTTCGTTTTGCTAATTACTAAAATATTCTATTTTATATTTATAATTTATTATAACAATTTATTAGATACTATTATTTAATTTAGTACCATTTAGCATTTATTTTATAATTATTTTTATTTTTTTATTATTATTAATAATCTTTATATATTTACTTTATATCGTTTAGTATAATTTATTATTCTTTTATTTTTTATCCTTTTATTTGTATTATTAGGTTTGTTTATTTCTTTATTAATTTATTTATTATTATTATTTATATATTATAGTATATATGGGACATATATATCACTGTACATTGCACATCTGGGATTTGAACGCAGAACGCTCTAACCACTAGGCTATCACGGTTCCCTGTAGTGGAGGTGTGAAATGTTTAAATATATTGAGCCACCCTTATCTAAAAGACACCGAGAGGTTATCTATAAACAATACTTATGTTCCTTTGAATATCCTGCCATTTGCAATATTCAAGGAAGGTAAATGTAGGAGGATTACAACAGTTGTCTTCCTCGGAAGCATTCCACCATTTGCTATTTTCAAGGTAGGTCACTCTTTCCAATCTATAAACAATTGTTAAGTCTCTTTGAAAGTTTCAACATTTGCTATTTTCAAGGGTTGTCTCTTTTTTCATATTCAAGGAAGGTAAATCTATTAGGGTTACAACAGTTGTCTCCCTTCTACACATTCCACCATTTGCTATTTTCAAGGGAGGTCATTCTTCGCAATCTATAAAACATAGTTTTATCCCTTTCGAAGGGAGGTTATCCATAAACAAAATTTATGTTCCATTGAAAAATTCACCATTTGCAATATTGGATGGAGATAAATTTGTGATGATAACAACATTTGTCTCCCTTCGAAACATTGCTAGATTTGATATTTTCAAAGGAGGCAATATTCACAAAATTCAAGGGAGGTAAATCTTCGAGACAACAACAGTTAAAACACTTTGAAACATTCCACCCTTTGCTATTTTCAAGGGAGGTCAATAACTGCAATCTATAAACAATAGTTGTGTCCATTTGCATTTTTCAAGGGAGGAAATATATAATCAATAAATATGTCACTTTTATAATTGAGCCATCAGGAATATTCAAGGGCGGAAAATCTATGAGGATAACAACATTCTTGCTTGGAAACATTCCACTATGAGCTATCACGGTTCCCTGTAGTGGAGGTGTGAAATGTTTTATATATACTAAGCCAGGCCGTATCTGAATGTTACCGAGAGGTTATCTATAAACAATAGTTTTGTCCCTTTGAAAATGCTGCCAAATAATATGGTAAATATGCGAGAGTAACTACAAGTGTCTCCCTTAGAAAAGTTCCACCATTTGCTATTTTCAAGGGCGGTTACTCTGCAATCTATAATCAATACTTATGTTCCTTTCAATATTTCGCCATTTGCAATATTCAAGGGAGGTAAATGTATGAGGATTACAACAGTTGTCTCCCTCGGAAACATTTATGCATTGTTCTAAACTTTCATTAATTTTGACGTGTACTCATATCATTGTAATTTATCATATATTTATTTTTCTTGTTTATTATCATTTAACTTTTTTTTATGATAAATTATTACTTCACTTTAGCGACAGAAACTATCCTCACAACACTGAACACCTTTCTCACTGAGCTGGCCTGGAAACCTCCCCACACCAAGTCCCCTTTACATAAAACACGCCGCAACACCGAAGAAAAAGGTTACGCGGGTAACCCTGATAAAAGTGACCATCTCATATTCCCTGTCAAAATTCCGTTCGAAATGTTCCGTTCCGTTCATTGTTTTTCCGATTTAGACAATATATAAAATGAAATGCAAATTAGGTCACTCTTTTTGATAACTCAAGATTAGGTCAAGCAAATGCTAAGTTTAAATATAAAATTAGTTTGGTTTAACATCGGAACTAAAATTAAGTTAAAATTTTGTACATCAACTATCGCTTTTACCATGCTTATAATAGGTATTGTATGATTTATTTATTCTTTATTAAACACAGAAAAGCATATCCTTAAAATATGGGCTAATCTTGTGCTCTATATGACTTATCAGTATTTAAACAGTTGTCGTAGTTTTCAGCCATCGTTTTTTTTCTCAGTCTAAGCCCACAACCGGGTGCATGACACCAAGGTCACGCGGATATTGATAGCCTCAACAAACATTTCGCTGTAACTTCAATATTATCTCAACGTACAATTAAAATTCAATTTATGTATACGCACACGACATGTAATAATAGAAGCAATAAATATTAAAGGTTAAAATTTTATTTACCATTCTTTTCATAATCAAAGTCATGTTCATGCAACATCAGAATTCCATTAATGCCTCTTGCCTTTTATCCAGCCAGCCACCTTTCAATAAATACTGTAAATATTCTGTTTTTTGTAGAAAATACACTGACCCTGCGAATCGTTTTGATGGCAGCTGTGTTTTGCCAGCTGACTGAGACGATGGAAGATGGTAATAGCAATATACTACATTTGTCAAGTGATGTACACATATTAGCTGAAACAAAGCAAAAACGAGCTAAATGGCGTAAATTTACGTCCATTATAAATACAACTTGTACGGTATTTAAACTACATATACTACCGTATATCTAGTATTTCGTGCGCAACAGGCTTAAAGGGTTAACAACACTTTTAAATATGTGTCGTTTTAAAATAGTGTGATATCATTTTGAGATATTTACAATATATAGTATGAAAATAATGAGTTGCGCTCAACCCGGGACTAGGCGGCGTGGAAAGTAATAGGCAAAGTAAAAAGTTTTCACGTACTTTAAGTCAGTGTTGTTATCAATTAAGCCTTTAAACATAGCTGTTATTCCATCTATTTATATTGATATCGTCACCAGCAAACAGTTCTGAAAAAATAATTTCCGAGTCAGTTGCTCCATAACATTAGGTTGATTTTTTCGATATATGAAATCAAATATGCATAAACAGCCACATTCAGAAAACACAGCTCCCCGTTTTGCAAATTTTAGAATTAAAAGGAAACTATAATATTATATAGTGTTGACCAATGTTGTTGTTTTTTTTCTAGTTGCACGTGCGCCGCCATATGTGTTTTCTGTAGTTTAAGACAATATGTCATATTTATCTTCTTAAAATTTCGTTAACTATAATTTAACATTATCATTGAAAATCCCGTCTATAACAAAGAATTCGATCGGACCTTTTGTGTTCTGTTTGAGAGTTTATATATTGGAGTCTATATGGACAAATATGATTTTTCAATAGTATATTCTTACTTAAGTTTAGGGCTGGGGCTTTAAGACAATATGTCATATTTATCTTGAAGATTGAACTTGAACCAGAAATGTTTGATTTTTTATCAGATAAAACCATGTAAGAAATGACTTATATCTTATCAGATAAAACTATGTAAGAAATGACTTATATCTTATCAGATAAAACCATGTAAGAAATGACTTATATCTTATCAGATAAAACCATGTAAGAAATGACTTATATCTTATCAGATAAAACCATGTAAGAAATGACTTATATCTTATCAGATAAAACCATGTAAGAAATGACTTATATCTTATCAGATAAAACCATGTAAGAAATGACTTATATCTTATCAGATAAAACCATGTAAGAGAAGACTTATATCTTATCAGATAAAACCATGTAAGAAATGACTTATATCTTATCAGTGAAAATGGAAGTTATTGTTTAACCATTTTAGACGAAAATCAAGTAGTTGGATTAAATCCAAGATTCCTGTTAGAAGGCGGCAGACAGTTTACAGGTGAGTTAACCCTTTCCTCCATATATACGCATTTTTACGCATTTGCGACCAGTGTAGATCCAGATCAGCCGGCATATTCGTGCCGTCTGATCAGGATCTGCACTGGTCGCATTTTGGTCAGAAATAACCTAATGAATCAAAAAGCGAACAGTTTAGATCCTGATCAGACGGCACGGATGTGCCGGCTAATCTGGATCTAAACTGTTCGCCCAAGCAATAAAGGTGTATCTATACAGGAAAGAGTTAAGGTTCGCTTATGTTTGAAAGTAACATGGTTTCTGACGTGCTATTTGAGAATATGTTCCCGGTCTGTTAAGCTTACGCAATTGCCTTTTTTCATATTTCCCACACAGTCAATTTCAAGTTCTCAAGAACAAACATGAAGTTAACTCTATCTGTCCCAGCAAGCTGACTGTTGCATACGATAGCATGTAAATTCATGAATTTAAATGGGTGCTCGATGGCCGTTTTGAGACAATACTACCAGGACCAGAAACTGAGCTAGCGACCCGGAATGACAAACAGCATAAGACAATGGTTAAAAGTAGCCAGATTACAGATATTTCTACTTGTAGGAAAGCAAATAAAAACAGATATTTCTACTTGTAGGAAAGCAAATAAAAACAGATATTTCTACTTGTAGGAAAGCAAATAAAAAACTGTTAAAAGCCAATACACATGGAAAAAAGCTGTGAATTGTAAACCCTTAAGATGATGAACGCGGGACATCACCATGATAAAATAAATAATTTAAAGTTTAATAAAATCAAAAGCGTCTCTTTTATATTTCCATGTTGGAAGTAATGCATCTTTTTAAGTACATCTTTTTAAATAGTAATATTGAGATCTAAAACCTTATGTTTATTTGCTTTTCTAAATAAATCTGGAGAAATGGGCATTACAAAAGATAGAAAATGTGTTGTTAGGTTTGAAGTGTTCCAACGTGACAAAAAATACGAACAAAATGACAACATATGTTCTGTCTCAAAGTGAAACATGTAAATATCTACGACGAACAGTTTTAATTGCATACATTATAAGCACTTTGCATGAACCTATATATTTTTCTCTACAGCTTAAGCGTTTTCTACTTTTTAATATAACCATCGCGATTTTAATTTGGCTAGTGTTTAAAGTGAAACTTTTAAATTTCTACGACAAACAGTTTTATTTACATCCATTATAAGAACTCAACTAGCTGCAACCCGCCCATCAATAAATCAGATAAAATATGACTTTGTGACAAGATTTTGTAGGTTGGGCATCTTGGGAACAGTTTGCAGCTTGTTCTACAACTTGTGCGAAAGGTTATGAAAAACAGACAAGAGACTGTTGCGACACGGGTAGCAACATGTTATGTTATACCCTTCCTTGGGACACTCTACGAAGTTATATTGGAACATGTACAGGTAAAGTTAAAGGTTCCGCCATTTGCAATATTCAAGGAAGGTAAATCTATGAGGATAACAACAATTGTCTCCCTTGAAAACAAACGGGTTTACTGCTCTGATGTGGCGTTTTTAAATTGTTACCAATTTTGCATAGATATTATCAAAAATACTACATCCAACCTATCGTTTCCTAAGTGTCAACAGCAAGTATAGAAATGTTTACAAAAGTCGGGCTCATTCTGTCTATTAACAATTAAAACATTGGCTGTTAATGAAAAAAAGTGAAGTATGCATATCAGGAATGGCCACATCCAGCAGACACAGCCTCCCCACACAGCCAAACAGCGGAGAGGAGAAGAGAGCATGGTTATACAATAATCAGTTTTTAAAATAGACGCCACAAACAATTAACGAAAGCCCTAGAACCCGAGTTCTTGTTTTACAATGAGTTGTGTGAATAGTTTGCTGTTTCCGAAAAAATATTACAACGTTAGAACATTTGTTTATTTCAGTAGACGGCGTTTGGTCAGCATGGTCACATTACTCCGCCTGTACCGTTAGCTGTGGCGGAGGAACTCAGTACCGCAACAGAACCTGTAACTACCCAGTTGGAATTCCCCACGGAACAACCTGTCCTGGATATATTAGCGAAATGCAGGATTGTAACACTGATTTATGTCCTGGTTTGTACAAGAATTTAGTTTACGCCATTGATGTCATAAGTACAATATTTCAAGAATTTATTCAAAAGATCGTAATATATATTTCTTTGTCATTTGTTGTAAGTTCTGTAGAAATGTAAGTTTACTCAATACTTTTTGGCTGCGCGGAGAGGCTTGGATTTCTGTGTGCATATTTGACTTTTTTTATAGAAAACGTTAAATAACACAACCTTCAATTTAGCGTTTTACTGCTGTCAACATGAAGTTTATTCTATACAGTTTTATTCTTAATACATGCTGAATTTGACTAACAAATAATTGAAAACTCTGGCTGTTGATGATTCATTTCATTTTTAAAGTAAATTTATGATTGTCTTTGTGTTTCTTATAGAGATTTGTGTGATTGGTTTTCATTTGGATGAAAATTATTACAACGGTGTAACTTTCGTAAGCAATTTGTTTATTGCAGTAGACGGTGTGTGGTCAGCTTGGTCACAATACTCCGCCTGTACAGTTTCATGTGGCGGAGGAACTCACAACCGCACAAGAACCTGTGACTACCCAGCAGGAATTCCCCACGGAAGAAACTGTTATGGAAACAGGGGCGAAGTGCATGATTGTAATACGCAGTTATGTCCCGGTTTGTACCAGCGTTAAAGATGCCAAGCATTTGGTTACGCCATTGACGTCATAAAAACAATATGTGTTTAACAGCTCGTAATATGACTTTGTAATTAGTTGTAAGAGAATTAAACATACTCTTTAAACTTAAATCATGTTTGTTTTTCAATTATTTCAGGAAATGTTTTTTAATTGTAATATATTTTTTTACAAATATTGCATTGTTCATTCTAATTTTGTTAATATTTTAGTAATGGCTAAATGCTATAGCTGAATATTTGCCATTTGCTTATTACTACAATATTAACATCTCATCTAGTAAACGGCAGTTGGTCTGAATGGCACTCATATGGCTCGATGTGCAGTGTAACCTGCGGGGATGGCGTGACCACGCGGTTCAGAACATGCACTAATCCTAAACCATCTAACGGAGGCTTGTACTGCCCTGGGGACTTCGAAGATACTATACCTTGTACAGAAACAACTTGTCCAGGAAAGTAACGATGTGGCCAAACATAGTAAAACTGAGATTAGAGACCAGTCTCAAAAGATTATAACCCTGAAAATGTTGACGAATCTCAAATCTCAAGCACCTGATTTGTTTAAACAGAGACTAGTCTTCATTACTGCCAATCAGATGCCAGAGAGTTGAGATTCATCGTCATTGACAGTTTTATAGCCTTTGGCTCTGATGTCCTTTAAACTTCTGCTTTTTAACAATTTGCTAATGGAAAAGTTGTTATTGTTTATATAAATCTAGTAGTATGGTTCAACTGTTGTCAGTTCTAAGAAAGTAATTATGCAGTTTTTTTTTGTTCACGGGTGGACATCTTCTTTAAGATGTGTTAAATTCTTCAGCAAAAAATATTGTGTTTGATGATGAACCAGCTGCTGGATCACCGCCTGCGTTAATGACTTTTGAAGAAGTAGCGTCGTTAGGAAGCCAGTGAAAAAAATGAATCAATTAAATGTGTATTGTTGAATTGATATGGCAATGTGGCAATGTTTACTTAAAAATGTTCGTTCCTGGCATCAGCACCGTTAGTCGGTTAGTCCGTTGTTCTAGTGAGCTCGTATTTGAATCTGGCCGCGTATTGGTTAGGTTCCCGAGGTTATTACTGTAAAGTTAATTTGAAAAGCGAGTTTATGTTCTCGTAGTTAATCGAACTAAGCTAACACGAATGGTTTAAAATTACTTAAGATAAAATCTTTTACTGCTTTTACCATATTTGTCTAAAAATACAACACCAAGATAATGCTCGAAGATATCCGTACAATAAAAATCCGTTTTTTTACGAAATTGGGGTAAACTAATTCATGAATCCCCGGAATATTTTAGGAAAGGTTTTTTAACATATTTATTGTGATTTTAACATAAGGATGCGGACCAAACACATATTATTAAAATAAAAAAAAAGTAATTTATAAAGGGAAGCATACACTTGACAATTTCAACACATGCTGTCGGGATGCCATCCTATTTTAAAATATCAAGCGTGCATAAACAAGTTGCTTTTACTTGCTCTAAACATAGGCCTATTCATCCTTGCCTGGCTATGATACCGAAGCCGCAACGTCGATTGGTAGGGCACCAATTGCGCAATTTCGACTGGCATGTTACCGAATGAGCAACGTCGATCAGCATGGCACCGAAAGCGCAATCCTGATTGGCATAACACCAAAGGCGCAAGGCCAATTGGCATGGCACTGAAGACGCAACGTCTATTGGTTGGCACTGAAGACAAAATGGTTAAGGGTCCCTGGCCACAGTTTAAGAACTCTAATCAGACCATAATTCACCCACCTATTGTTCATAAAAAACAGCGGTTGTAATGTTCTGTTATAAAAATATCACTGGATTACTTTCGAATACGTTGATATTTTGCAGTGGATGGTTTCTGGTCTGCTTGGTCACAGTATTCCACGTGTACCCAAACTTGTGGTGGAGGCACTACAACCCGTACGAGAAATTGTGTGTTTCCGGTAGGAATACCATACGGAAAAGCATGTGACGGAAGTCATAATGAAACGAACAGTTGTAATACTGCGCTGTGTCCAGGTTTGTATGTGAAGACTCATTTAAACGAAAATTTCAGTAATAAAAGTTCTTTAAGGGGTTTCACTTAAAAAGTGTGATTTTCCCGAGAAGGCAGTGCAAGATTTAAAAGCAATACGAAATTTGCCTTTTTATAACATTTGTGTCGCTTCCGATTTATTTATCATAATATTCAAACAGTGGACTTTATTCTTTCAAATTTGGCATCGGCTTTTTTGACTTATGACAGAAAAGTTTATAATAAAAAATATGTTTGATAAAAATACTTATTTAAAAGCGGCAGTTAGGGACAAATTTAAAGTGTTCGCCACGACAGGACAAAACATAGCTATCCCTTGGCAATGTATGAAAAAATAACCATTTTACAACAGGAACCTGAATTTCCATCTGAAAATATCGACATACCACATATATGACATTTTCCCCTCTATGAATATATAAAGAACAATAGAAATGCAACGCAATCATACCCCAGAGTTTACCAGCTTTAACTTTTTCTAATATAAATATTCTAAGCAAAAATAAAAAGTACCCACTTTTTATGCTTATATTTTCATTAACATATTTTCATTTAATTAGGAACACTTTGAAAGGTGTTTAATTAATTAATCTAAGTTGTTTTTAAGTTTAATTGTTCGTGGATATAATCGTCCACACCTAGACCTGAGCAAATGTCCATCTGATGACAATTTAAATCAGATTGAAAAATACTATATATTCAATTTAAAGGGAGGTAATTGGAAATGCTTGGGATTTCTAGCGTTGTTTATCGAAGACGATATGTTTTATTAATGAATGTTTTGTACTTTTATTGACATTAAGAACTGGAGAAATTGATTTAATTCTAATAAATGTTAATATTGTTTAGAATCACTTACTTCTTCCTAAAACTCTAATAATAGCAAAGGGAAAGATAACTAGGTTGTGACTGCAGAGTTTCAAGAACATTTTATTTCTTTGTAAAGATTACAGTAATGCACATTTGTTCAAAGAAAAGATTTTCTGTTTTTATTTTTTTAATTTTACAAAATTACAGGAAGAAAGTGGGTACTTTTTATTTTTGCTGAGTATATTTTTTTTCCAAAATAATCTAATGTTCGGATCGTTATACAGTTTTAATTACACTTAAGTAGCTTTATTTATTAAAATTATAAGAAACATTATATTTTAGTTTCAAATTTGACACCTCATAATTGTCAAAACAAGATGGCTGCCATACTGGAGTAAATAATCAAAGCATCCAAAGTACTTTATTTAATTAAGGTACATCAAATATGGTGGCCATATTGTTTTCAAATTGGGAATTTTGATGTGTCAGAATGATTTTTTTGCAATATAAATATGTTAAGTTATAATAATGTTATCAAAATGCTTTAATGATAAGAAAATTAGAAAATTGTGGAAATTATGAATTATTTATTATTTATTACAAATTGAATAAAACATAATACCTTGTATGACTTGTATTTCTTATTATTAAGTGCAGGACTTGATGTGTTGTAACCTCACATTAGCGCCGCCAGGTTCTCCTAGTGTTGAAATAAATGTTGGTGAATTAGCTAAAATAACGCCAATCGACCGAATTTTTCGAAAGTGAACGTGGAGAAGATCCTTTAAAATCTAAGTAGGTAAAGTCAACGTAGCGAATGCACTGTTAAGCAAGTTCTCGTTATAAATAATATAGTGAAATGATAGTTACAGGCAAACAGTGTTATTCTTGCAATGAGATTGGTAATCCGAAGGATTGTGTTTCGCTGGACGTCTGTCAGTCAAATGAGGTAAGTTTACTAACTGGTTAATGGTTAAAGTATTTTGGGTTGGTAATCCGAAGGATTGTGTTTCGCGGGACGTCTGTCAGTCAAATGAGGTAAGTTTACTTACTGGTTAATGGTTTAAGTATTTTGGGTTGGTAATCCGAAGGATTGTGTTTCGCTGGACGTCTGTCTGTCAAATGAGGTAAGTTTACTTACTGGTTAATGGTTAAAGTATTTTGGGTTGGTAATCCGAAGGATCGTGTTTCGCTGGACGTCTGTCAGTCAAATGAGGTAAGTTTACTTACTGGTTAATGGTTAAAGTATTTTCTATGGTTTGGCGTCTTCTGTACATTCAGCTGCAGTAAAATAAGCAAGCAAATGACATTTTCTTGTAAAGTATTAAAAGGTTATAATTATAGTAACAAAGATTAATTGAAAAATAAAAAAGTAAAAATTATTCTTGTTTACGGTGGTGTGGGGTGGGTTACAATCACCCCACCCTGAATAATTGTTTGTCGGTTTAAGTTTGGAATTTAAAGACATAAATCAAAATTTACAAAAAGATGATTGGTTTGGGGAGAATGGAGGGATCCACCCCAATTTAATCATATTACAAAGCTTAATATAAGACCTTCGGACTCGGGTTACATTGTTTATAATGACACAGTAACTGAAATATCCTTTTTGCAATTACCTCCCTTTTAACTACAGAAAAAAGGACTGTGTTTGCTACAACCAACCATTTTTTTAAACCTATAGAATCGACTAGTTGCAAAATAAACATATTGATGATTAAATTTCTTCAGCTACATGCATGCTCTGGCATCATTAATGTAATAAGAGTTTTTCTGTTGTTGTTTTTTTTTGTTTTCATTTTGGCTCAGTGTATATCAATGTGACTATGTTTCAACAGGTTTGCTACATTCAGCAAAGTAATGTTGGAGGCCATGATACGTTTCATTACGGCTGTAGATCCAAACTGGTATGTGAACTTCACTGTAAGATACTGCCATATATTTAAAAAAACTTTACTGTAAGATACTGGCATATATACTGAATACTATTCGAAAAATTTTACTGTAAGAAACTGGTATATATACTGAATACTATTCAAAAAAGTTCATTCTATAAACTGTTAATGTTCGACAATGATAACAAACAGGTTAATTAGTAGTATGATTGTTTTTATTGACAACAAACCCCACAAATATTTAGAAAACTCAGACTTATTCATTGGAATATCGTTCACAGGCTTTTAACAGAAAAAAGAAAATAACGATGAAAGAAATGGAATTCTGAAAGTCGCAGAACACGATAAATGTAAAAAAAATATTACAAAAACGAAACAGTATTAAAAAATATTCATCTCTTTTATAATATTATATTTTTGTTACAAATCCCTTTTCAGTAAAAACAAATATATTTGTCAAAACATGCTTTTTGTTTTAATGAATTATTTTCTTTATTACGCTGAAGTTCTCTTTGTGTAATTTCTGTTGACTTAAGAGGTTATTGTTAATATTTAACACACTGTTAACATACCACTATTGTTTTAAAGCCTGGTACATGTATAATGCTTGAAAGAAAGAGATCATAAATGTTAATTCGTAGCAGTACAAAATAGATTAGCATCAAGGGGTACACAATCAGTACCCATGTAAGAACAAACTGAAAATATTGCATTACTGTCATTTATTATTAACATTTTATGTTTTTTTGTTTTAGCAATGCACATTATTAATGAAACATGCTTACGACCTTCATCGAATATGTGTTTTGAACGACACGTCTCTATTGGCGCCCGGCTCCTCTGTTGCGGAGGTTTGTGTTGGCCCAGTAAGATCAACCAACCTATGCTATGCATGTTGTGGTGATCACTCCTGTAACTATGGATCCTGTCGGGAACTAAAAGGTGAGAATAAACGGTACATACTAAATGATCTCGCTTATTACCTTTACAGGGTGGCTATACCACGTGACTTTTTGGATGTCGTGCACAAATCTCCTTCGCAGAGTTATCGTTCCTTACACTCACTTTACATCTCTGCGAAAGGCTCAATGCCAAGATTTTTTTACCAAACTCGACAGCCCTATTTTATACAGTCATAATTATGAATTTGAAAGCTTGAGGTAAAACAAATGACAGAAATCTTCACTATCTTTCATTAAAACCGATGAAACCTTATCTTTTGTAAATGTAATTGGTGAACTATTTCTTTGAGTTAAAGTAAAAGTAGTTGAAAGTAGTCCCAGCCTATAACAGAGGTGAATGTAATGAGCCGATAGTGTACGAGAGTGGTCGTGCACACCAAATCACTCGCTTCAGGTATGTTTTTTGCTTATTTCTCAATAATTTCTGGACCGATTTCGAGCAGATAAAGAGCACCGTACTCCTGTTAAAAAGCATTTTCATCGACATTCAACCTCCGTTATCAATCGGCTGCCGTTTTCTCAAACATTCAAAGACAAATTTGCACTTTCAAACAAAACTTGTATTTGAGTGTTTGAGAAAACGACATTCGATTGATAATGGAGGTTAAATGTCGATGAAAATGTTTTTAACAGGAGTTAATCAGATCAAAATCGGTCCAATAATTATTGAGAAAAACAAAAACTTACCTAAAGCGAGTGATTTTGTATGTGCACGACATCCAAAAAGTCACGTGGTATAGCCACCCTGCTTTAGCAAAAAGCCACTACATTTCCATCAACATTTATTAAAACGTAATATTTGTTTCTTTTCAGAAAAAAAAGAAAAAAAATTGATGTTGTTATTCCCTGATGAAGATTATAAATCGAAACGTCGGAATAAAAATATTAACAACATATTTCGTGTTAGTGCAGATTTCTTCCCCAATTTATTTCTTTTCAGAACGCATTTTCAAAATCGCTGATGCAGGACAGTTCGATTTTGACATGCTGAAAACGATTCCATAACCAATTTCAATCGCTCTATATTTCTTGTAACATTAAACGTTGCGTCATTTACTTTGTACGGATAGTTATTGTTGTTGTGTTGTTGTTTTTTTTTCGAATGTGATATTTGTCGTAATTCGGTTCGGTGACTCCAAGTAACTCAAAGGGATGATCAAGGTATTGCGTACGTTGCCCAGCGTTTAACAAGAATATTGGTGAAACTGGTGAATTTCCCCACCCCCAACCATCATAGGTGTTAGTCCTAAAAGGCCAAAAACAAAATGTTGGGAAGAGTTCCTCATATACAATTATAAAATATGAACTGAACATGGACCATAACATTAGGGAGGCATGTTGAAATAGCGGAAGGCAGCGGTATGGTGAACATGGACCATAACATTAGGGATACATGTTGAAATAGCGGAAGGCAGCGGTATGGTAAACATGGACCATAACATTAGGGAGACATGTTGTAATGGCGGAAGGCAGCGGTAGGGTGAACATTGACCATAACATTACAGAGACATGTTGAAATAGCTTAAGGGTGCGTAGGCTGAACATGGACCATAACATTAGGGAAATGTTGAAATAGTGGAAGGGTGCGGTAGGGTGAATGTGGACCATAAAATTAGGGAGACATGTTGAAATGGCGGAAGGGTGCGGTATGGTGAACATGGACCATAAAATTAGGGAGACATGTTGAAATAGCGGAAGCCAGCGGTATGGTGAACATGGACCATAACATTAGGGTGACATGTTGAAATGGCGGAAGGCAGCGGTAGGGTGAACATGGACCATAACATTAGGGAGATGTTGAAATAGCGGAAGGGTGCGGTAGGGTGAACATGTACCATAAAATTAGGGAGACATGTTGAATAGGCAGAAGGGTGCGGTACCACCACCAAATCCCGACTCATTCCACTGCGGATCTTTTTGTCGATTTGAGTTAAGAAATTAATCATAGTACTGAAAGTACAGAAAACCAGCGAAGCGATTTTGCTTCTTGAGAATAACCAGTGCCATGATTCTCATACATGTATCCATTTACGAAAAAGCAAAAGAACTTGTTTCACTCGCAAATACCTTTATCTTGTCTATATGATAGTGGAAATAAGGGTTTCCATGTATTATCTGGATGAAGGCTTCTGTTAACCCTTTACTCCATAGAGATACCTTCATAGCTTAGGCGAACAGTTTTAGATCCATATCAGCTGGCACATCTTTGCGATCTGACTTGGATTTAAAATGTTCGCTTTTAGAATCAATTAATTTTTTTCTGACCAGTAATCACAAATTTTAGATCCAGATCAGATGGCACTATTGTGCCAGCTGACTGGGACCTGAACTGGTCACCTATGAGATGAAAGGCGTATATATTGAGTAAAGGGTTTTAAGCAAGAAATTATAATAGTGAAATCTGTGTACTGACATCCCAAAGACAGAATGAACACGACAAATGATATAAAAAGTGAGACCCGATTGATGGGAATGATTATGCATTTATTTGAAATAAGAAGTATATAATTGTTTCCTTCATTGTGAATAACATGTAAAGGAAATCATAGAATTGAGAATCCTACATATTAAGATAAAATAACCGTTATAACATTGCCGAAAGCATTGGAATTTAATGCTAGATAACACACATGTAAAACTGAAGACAATTTCAGAGGAAAATGAATTACTATAGCTTATACCATAAATTTCCACCGTATTAAGTTGTATATAATAACGGACTCGATGGGGTTTTTTTTTCATGTAGTATATTATTAGAAAAGGTGCCAGATTTAAGACATTCGTAAACATATCATTGAGTTTTGGTTGTTAAGGAGATGGGATAAATGTCCATTAGCTTACAATCCGTTCATATAACATCAGTTTCAGCAGACAGATGTGTCGTTTTTAATTTTAGGCTTCATCATGGTTTGTCCTCTATATTCACACGTACGTTTACTGTTATTTGGCTTTCTTCAAAACGCGGGAAATTGTGACGTCACTGACATTTGCATATTCATTGTGTTACTGCGCCTATGATTTCATGTACTCCGAACAAAAATAATAGTCATCTCTAGCTTTATCGAAAACGTAAACCTAGTAAACATCTTCACCTTTGGAAAAAATGTAAATTATCCATTATTCCTGAAACAAATCATAGTCCGTTCCTTGGACCACTGATGGCCTTATTGTCGACGTGTCTCCTGCCACGTACGTGATAGCCGGACACGTACCGCGCTTGCTCGTAGCATGTTTCGAATACATAGATCTGTAAATCTTACATGTCCCTATTTCTGTACGAATAATATCCGGTTTACTAGTTTTAATATGTAAAATTTTACGCATCTCAATAGTTTACTGTTTACTGTTCACGCTTATATGTGGAAATCCAATATATAAAAATATTCAGCAATGATGATTGCTTCATGTTCAGTGAATCAACAATCATGAACGCCTATCATCAAATAATAAACAAATGTTCGCAATATGTCATGAAAATTTCAAGTGAAACCATTTGCGCATTTATTTCATAAAGTGGACAATTGAAGAAAAATATGCTAAGATGGAATTTATCATTATCGTTATTGTTAATGATAAAAATAAAAAAAACGTGAAACAAACAGTTTAGCAGCGGAACAAACGTCCAATATTGAAATGGTTTTAAAATGACAAAATAAAGAAAATGTTTTCACTGTTATTTTGAGCTTCGAATTAGCAGAAAAAGATATATTAAATATTTCAGAATTAATATTAAGCTATTGTAATATCCTAACATCGGGAATATCGTTTATATCTCTACCTAAAGGTAACACATCTGTGGCTCGCTAAAGAATCCCCGGCGGCTACAACCCCTAGATAAAATTGGTTTTCTGTTGTCGATTGTGTTCTGAATTAGGGACAGCGCAGTGAAGCAGTCAAGTATTCTTTTAGCGATACTAACGTGGCACGAGCCAACTTTAACACGTAACGGGAAACTTGGACTACTTTGCTTGCTCTGATTACTCTGAAATGCGTAAATCGCCGGTTGCCAGTGCCTCGTTTTGGTTTGATACCGATTTCAGAATTGTGATTAGTAAAACCAGCTTCGCTGGTTAAAAAAGAGAAAGTTAAAAAGACAAATTGGGGGAGGGACGGTGTAGGTTTAGCACATTTATCATGACTTAGGGCATCCTTGAAGAAAATTCTGTCGGTTTAGGGTTAGAAATTGAAAAAAAAAATGAAAAAAAATATTTTTATGGGGGGAGGGGGTTTAGTCCAGCCCAAACCTTACCCCCATATTTCAACCTTATTTTTTTTTTATTACTAAGCCCATCAAATTCTCTTATTATTGTTTATATCTGTTTAAAGCACAAGGCCTAAAGCCTTTAGGTTTAGCAATAAAAAAGAAAGGTACATGCAAAATTTAGACTGGCTCTCGTCACTTACACAATAATCGTCAATACCTCCAAGAAAAGCAACTCCTGCAGGTACCTTACTGATATGCATTTTACTTTCTTATCTTCCCAGAACATAGATGGTTCAGCATATCAGCAAAAAAGAAAATTAAATGAAATAGAAGAGAAAAATAAGTATTTCAGTGTTTTTAATATAAACCATCTAGCTGATGCCAGGCTAGCAAACTGAAGCAATTAACCAAAAGTTAGAGTAAAGGGAAATAACTATAAAAGAATAAAGCAAAAGATTATGATTTTTGTGAAGTGCAGGGGATTACAGTGTCGTCTATAATTTTTTTAAGTTTCTAGCAATTCTTTAAAATAATGTTTCAGTTATGCCTTAAAATGTGTGCATTATAAAAACTAGAATTTGGTGTTCCAAAGAACACATATGTCACCTAAAATTGCATTTGAAAGGGGCATAACTGAAACTAGAAATGTGTCCATAGGACACGGATGCCCCCGCTATGCATGTTTGTCATGGTGAACATTTATACCAAGTTATTTTAAAATCCAATAAGAAATAACAAAGTTACAGAGCGGACAAGATTTTTCCAACAAAATTCTATTTTTAGTAACAGTGACCTTGACCTTGGACCTACAGGCATGGGTGTTATACGCGACATACCGCCTTATCATGGTGAACATTTGTGCCAAGTTATTTTGAAATCCCTCCATTCATAAGGAAGTTTCAGCCCGGACAAGAAAATTCTATTTTTAGTAACAGTGACCTTGACCTTGGACCTACAGGCATGGGTATTGTACGCGACACACTGCCTTGATATGGTGAACATTTATACCAAGTTATTTTAAAATCCAATAAGAAATAACAAAGTAACAGAGCAGACAAGATTATTATAACAAAATTCTATTTTTAGTAACAGTGACCTTGACCTTTGACCTTCAGGCATGGGTGTTGTACAGGACACACCGCCTTATCATGGTGAACATTTGTGCCAAGTTATTTTGAAATCCCTCCATTCATAAGGAAGTTTCAGCCCGGACAAGAAAATTCTATTTTTTGTAACAGTGACCTTGACCTTGGACCTACAGGCATGGGTATTGTACCCGACACACCGTCTTGATATGGTGAACATTTATACCAAGTTATTTTAAAATCCAATAAGAAATAACAAAGTTACAGAGCGGACAAGATTTTTCCAACAAATTTCTATTTTTAGTAACAGTGACCTTGACCTTGGACCTACAGGCATGGGTGTTGTACGCGACACACCGCCTTATCATGGTGAACATTTGTGCCAAATTATTTTGAAATCCCTCCATTCATAAGGAAGTTTCAGCCCGGACAAGAAAATTCTATTTTTAGTAACAGTGACCTGGACCTTGGACCTACAGGCATGGGTATTGTAAGCGACACACTGTCTTGATATGGTGAACATTTATACCAAATTATTTTAAAATCCAATAAGAAATAACAAAGTTACAGAGAGGACAAGACTTTTCCAACAAAATTCTATTTTTAGTAACTGTGACCTTGACCTTGGACCTACAGGCATGGGTGTTGTACGCGACACACCGCCTTATCATGGTGAACATTTGTGCCAAGTTATTTTGAAATCCCTCCATTCATAAGGAAGTTTCAGCCCGGACAAGAAAATTCTATTTTTAGTAACAGTGACCTTGACCTTGGACCTACAGGCATGGGTATTGTACGCGACACACCGCCTTGATATGGTGAACATTCATACCAAGTTATTTTAAAATCCAATCAGAAATAACAAAGTTACAGAGCGGACACGATTTTCGAACATACACACACACACACACACACACACTGACACACACACAGCCAGGGTGAACACTATATGCCCTTCCGCCATTACATGGCGGGGGCATAAAAATACTGAAACAAGAGTTATCATAGTTGTTGTCACCGATGAATTTGTTCATGCAGACATAGTATTAAGTGAATGGGACAATTACTTTCAAAGTTTTATGCAACATTTAATGTTAAGTCTTTCATGTAAAGTTGTATTTGAAAGGGGCATAACTCAAAAATTGGGAAACAGGAGTTATCATTGTTGTTGTCAGAGGATGATCTTGATCATGCAGATGATATATTCCAAGTATGAAGTGAATAAGACAAGTACTTTCAATGTTATAGGCAACATTAAGTTCCATATTAAAGTCATTTGAAAGGGCATAACTCAAAAATTGGGAAACAGGAGTTATCATTGTTGTTGTCAAAGATGACCTTGATCATGCAGATGATATATTCCAAGTATGAAGTGAATAGGACAAGTACTTTCAATGTTTTAGGCAACATTGTTCCATATTAAAGTCATCTGAAAGGGCATAACTCAAAAATAGTGAACTAGGAGTTATCATTCATGTGTCACTGATCGCTTTATTCATGCAGATGATAGTATCTGCATGAGGTGAATAAAACTAGTACTTTTAAAGTTATAGGCAACATTAAGTTTCATGTTGAAGTTGGGCATAATTTAAAAAAATAGTCAAACAAGTGATCATTCTTGTTGTAACTGATAGGTTTTTTCATGAAGACATATATTTCAAGTATAAGTGAATGGGACAAGTACTTTCAAAGTTTTATGCAACATTTAATGTTAAGTCTTTCATGTTAAAGTTGTATTTGAAAGGGGCATAACTCAAAAATTGGGAAACAGGAGTAATCATTGTTGTTGTCAGAGATGACCTTGATCTTGCAGATGATATATTCCAAGTATGAAGTGAATAGGACAAGTACTTTCAATGTTATAGGCAACATTAAGTTCCATATTAAAGTCATTTGAAAGGGGCATAACTCAAAAAAAAAGAAATAAGAGTTATCATTGTTGTTGTCAAAGATGACCTTGATCATGCAGATGATATATTCCAAGTATGAAGTGAATAGAACAAGTTCTTTCAAAGTTAAAGGCAACATTATTTTCAATATTAAAGTCATTTGAAAAGGCATAACCCAAAAAATAGTGAAATAGGAGTTATTATTCTTGTTATCACTGATTGCTTTGTTTATGCAGATGTTATTAGAATGTGGCCTTTATCTAAATAATTTGGCAATATCATGACCGTGTTGTTATAAGCAATATACTTTGAAAGTTTGATGGAGAAATATTAAGAGGTGGCAAAAAAAGTTAAGTTATCGTTATACACAGACCGACATATGTATTGCCTTTGAAAAGGCCACACAAAAACTGTCATAAATGACAACAGAACTCATCAAGAGCCCTTTTTTATAAAAGCAATGAAGTTTTAACCTTTCCTCCATTGATACACATTTATTGCATGGGAGAACAGTGTAGATCCAGATCAGGATCTGCACTGTTCGCTTAATGATTTGTTAGGTTCCGACCAAAATGCAACCAGTGCAGATCCTGATCAGACAGCATGGATGTGCGTTTTAAAACTGTAACTCTCCGGTGTAAATTCTGACAGGTTATATGATATCTGACCTTTCTCTATTATTGTTTGGATTGTAATGTACATATTGATGCATTATCATGCACATTGGTCGATGTACTGTTAGTTGTTTTGTCCTCATCGGCTAGTAAGCCTCTTAACCCTGCAACACATATAACCCAGAAATGGATTTATCACTATTTAACCATTTTCTCCATAGACATACCTTTATTACGTGGGTGAACAGTGTTGATCCAGATCTGCTGGCATATCTGTGCCGCTTGATCTGGATCTACACTGGTCGCACACGTAAACCTGCGTATATATGGAGGAAATGGTTAAAGAAAAGAGGCCATATTATATAAGTGGATTGTGTAAATCAAGAACTAGCAAAGTCAACATAACAGGAACTGTTTCTATTTCTCACAAAATTTATTATAAATGATCATGAAGCAAATCTACTCAGCATTATAACAGCATTATAATTATATCCAAATGAATACAGAAATAACCAAAGTATGCAAAATATCCATTATTAACCCTTTCCTCCACACATATTGGTTGTACCACGTGTGCCACAAATGTAGATCCAGACCAGCATGCAGACCAGTGCCATCTGACAGGATCTATACTGTTCACTTCTTGATCAGAAAAACACCAATGACTCAAAAAGTGAACAAAAAAAGTGAACAGTTTAGATCTTGATCAAATGGCAGAAATGAGCCAGCCAATTGGGATCTACACTATTCGCCCATGGATAACAGCAATATCCCATGTAGTAAAGGGTTATATCTAGCAAAATATACCCAAAATAGCCCTTTCCTCCATAGATACACCTTTATTGTGTGGGCAAACAGTTTAGATTCTGATCAGCCGGCACATCTGTGCCGTCTGATCAGGATCAAAACTGTGTGCTTTTTTTATTCATAAGATTAGACAGCACGGATGTGCCGGCTGATTTTAATCTACATTGTTCACCCACGCAATAAAAGTGTGTATATATGGAGGAAAGGGATAGTTCAGCAAATACTGTAAATACATAATGCTCAACAGATCTAGTCATAAGTTAATATTACAGCCCCTGAATGTAAAATAAGACCACCTTAAATAAATTCTACATTTAACATCAGAAATTTTGTTTTCACTATTACCTTTTCCAGTGTGGGGATTCAGGAACTGTAAATATGAATAAACTTATCTCGTAACTTCATGGATATACCTTTTATCACATCGAACAGTGTAGATCTAGATTGTCCAGCACATGTGTTCAGGATCTACACTGTTTGCTTTGATTCATTGGGTTATTTCTTACCAAGATGTGACCAGTGCAGATCCCGATCACATTACACAAATCTGCCAGCTGTTCTGGATCTATACAGTACACTGTTCACCAAGTGATAAAAGGTGTATATTTGTCGGAAAGGATCCATCTTTTAATGCATGGATATGCCTTTTATCACATGGGTGAACGGTGTAGATCCAGATCATCTGGAACATCTGTGCTATCTTATCTGGATCTACGCTTGGTGTAGTAGCCTACTGAATCTAAAAGCATCCATGTGATCAAGATCATCTCTATACAGTAATGGGTCAAGTGAAAATTTTAATTTTGACAGTTATTGATTTCTGGATTTCACAATATACTTCAAACATTTACTTTCTAATGGTCATAGAGTATAGGTTTTAACCCTTTCCTCCATATTATTTTTATTGCTGGGCAAACAGTGTAGATCCAGATCAGCCAGCACAACTTTGCTGGCTGATCTGGATCTACACTGTGCCCAAGGTTATAAAACTGAGCATGGAAACCAGTCTCAAATCTCAAGCATCTGATTGGCTGAAATGGCAACCAGTCGCCATTTCAGCCAATCAGATGCTTGAGATTTGAGACTGGTTTCCAATCTCAGCTTTATAACCTCCAGTCCTGGTTGCACATGCGTAAAAAAGTGTATTTATGGAGGAAAGGGTAAACTTGATCTTTTTATTAGTTTATCAGATTAATTCTGTAGCTTTCTAATAGCTTAACTGTTTACTCCATATATACTACTTTTATTGCATGGGTGGACAGTGTATGGGTTCTATTGCTCATTTAGAAAGTGTAGATTCACATCAGTGCCATCTGATCTGTATCTACACTGTCCAGTCAGACATTATCATAAAATCTAACAGCAAACAGTTTAGATCCTGATCTGATGGAACAGATGTGGATCTACACTTTTTAAATGTTCAACAGAACCCATACTTATGGAGTAAAGGTTTAAGGGAAATGCTTAATTAAAAAGTGGTTATGATAGAAATTATTTCTATGTAATTATACAGTGGAATTGCGATAACTTGAAACGCGATAATTCGAAATGACAGTTTTACTCGAAGTCGGCTGCCAGTCCCGTCAACTTCCTTATATATTTAACTGAAAAAAGTTGAGATAACTCGAAACGCATTAACTCGAAATTTCCGATATCTTGAACATATGAATAAGTCCCTTGAATAAGAAATAACTTCAGATAAACACAAATTGATTGCGAAGTACTTGTATTGACACGATTTTTCACACTTCCCGCATGAATGTTCGGAGTCTTTTGTTTATCGCCAACATGTCAAAAAGAGTTGTTAGTGACATGTCATTGTAATGATATGTTTGTGAAGCAAACAATTAGTGATTTGCCTCAAATTAGTGTCAAACAAACATTTGGAGTTGTTAATTTTCATTTCTATAAAACAACTTTTCATTAATGTATCAATGAGCAAACAACAATATGCATATGGCATAACGAAAAAAAAATAAAAAATTATTAATATCATTCTTTTCCGAGTAATCTAGTGAAGGACCCGGGTAACTGGGAGGATATCTAGATGGGAAAACAACATTTTCTATTTCGAGTAATGTTTCATGTTCGTACAATAATATTTGTTAAAATTTATGAAAATGTTGTTTCTTCATCGATCTTATTTATATAATCACGAAAATAAAACCGAGTAATAAAATTATTTAAAAAAAATAATTATAATCTTGTTTTAATGAGCAAACTTGACAATAAACATTTGTTATGTACGTCCCGTATGGAACCGTAATAATATCACAGTTTTTTAAAATGGTATTATGGAAAAGTCAAAGTCGCGATAACTCGAAGATTGCGATAATTCGAAGTAAATTGTCGGGCCCTTGGGACTTCGAGTTATCGCAATTCGACTGTACTTTCATTGCAGGCATAAGGAAAGGTTATATAAGAACAATGTGACAAACCATGAATGTAATTTATCTGATTTTTCATAATTTTATTTTTGTTCAAAGATTACTTTAAATCACATAATTTTCTAGCAATATACTGCTAATAGAAGTTAACACTTTAATCCTCTAATAGGCTGCCAACTCTTTTTCAGATATTCCTTTACTCCACAAATACGCCTTTATCACATGGCCTTGATCATACGTGCCATCTGTGCCCAAGGTTATAAAACTGAGCATGGAAACCAGTCTCAAATCTCAAGCATCTGATTGGCTGAAATGGCGACCAGTCGCCATTTCAGCCAATCAGATGCTTGAGATTTGAGACTGGTTTCCAAACTCAGTTTTATAACCTTCAGACCAGATCAGGATTTACACTGTTCACATTTATATTCATTAGGTTATTACTGATCAAAATGCCAACAATGAAGATCCAACTCAGATGGCACAGATGTGCTAGCTGATCTGGATCTACACTGGTAGCACATACGCAAGAAAGTGTATATATATGGAGTAGATGGTTAAATGTATAGAAATTTCAGCACTTATTTGTATTTTATTTTCAACTTAAGCGTTAAACTTTGACAATTAAACTTGGCATATATCCACATAGAACAGAACTTCAAAACATTAAAAGTTACCAAAAGCATGACACAAGCTAAATGAATCCAAAATACATGATGAGTTAAACTGTTTGATGCTAAAAGCTAAAATCATGACATGTTTTTACATACTGTGTTATAATTGGAGACATATATCCATGAAGATGACACAATTTTTTTTTCCAACAGACATAAATTACTACTTATGTATTATTCTCTTTACCCATTCCTCCGATAAATATGTGTTTTATCCTGTGTGCGACCAGCGTAGATCCAGATCAGCAGGCATATATGTGAAGTCTGACCAGGGCCCATGATCATAAAACTAAGTTTTGAGATCAGTTTCAAATCTCAAGGATCTGATTGGCTGAAATGGCGACCAGTCGCCATTTCAGCCAACCAGATGATTGAGATTTGAGACTGATCTCCAGATTTAGTTTTATGATCGTGGACACAGGATCTACAATGTTAACTTCTTGGTCTGAAATAATCTAACGAATCAAAATGCAATCGTAAAGATCCTGGAAAGCCAACACTGATCTTTCACACATATAAGCAGTAAAAATGTTAAGATTAGTTACTGTGGTATCATTTAATATAGCTGGGATGAATTTTCGTGCAAAAGCCCCAAATGATATATTCACACAAGTTTATTTTTCTATTAAGACATAATAATATATAGTGTATTTTCGCTAGGGTTTAAATTCGCGCATTTTTCCTAGCGTGAAATAAGCGAAAAATTATCACGCGTGAAATATAATGATATTACAGTATTACAAAATTAATCTGGACAAAGTTTGATTTTACATGACTTTTCTCGTGTGAAATATCATTATGTGCAAAAAACTAAAACCATGCATAATATAATGATAATACAGTTTGTGACTACCATTAAACTCTTAAGTCCATCGATAAACCATTATTGCAGTGGCAAACAGTGCAGATCCAGATCAGCCAGCACATCTGTGCCATCTGACCAGGATTTAAGCAGATCACTTTTAGATTCATAGGTAATTTCTGACTAAAATGGGACCAGTGTAGATCCAGATCAGATGGCATGGATGTTCCAGATGATCAAGATCTACACTAGTCGCACATGCATAAAAAGGCGTATGTACGGAGTAATGAGTTAAAAGTAATATAATCGTATTCTTAATACCTGCAATGCTGTTCCAACAATCATGTAAGCACATTTCAATGGGTACGTAAAGCGTGACGTGACATGAACAACAAATGAAATTCACAAAAATTTATAGTAAGTGTGCAAAATGCATGATTGACAATGTTCAGACAGGTTTATTACACACGATTCTGGTAACCTTAAATGTTTACACTACTGTTAACCACCAATATTTTTCTTGTAAAACTGATGTTTAACGTAATGTTTATTAAAGGCTGGCCTTAACTGAGGCAATCTTGTCTTAAAGAGGTAATTATGTTGTAAAAAAGCTAAGGTTGAGTGAATGACATGGGGTTTTATAGCCAGCTGAATTCTTCAGTGATGTGTAGTCACAAAATCGTAAGCATGGACAAGCAAGTATATACACCGGTACTATAAACAAAAGGTTTAATTGGATCAACAAGAATCTATAGTGAACTGTCCCAACATCATTTAACTAAATCTATAGACCAGTCTAAAATCTCAAGCATCTGATTAGCTGAAATGTCAACTGGTGCCATTTCATCCAATCAGATGCTTGAGATTTGAGACTGGTCTCCAATCTTGGTTTTTCCTTCCAACATTATGATCATGTTATCTGACTAATTTAAAAAACTTCTGTGCAATCAACAATAAACATGTAACAAATCTATATTCACAAATAACCATTCAAATGCATGTACATTCAACATATAAAAATCCTTTAAAATTTTAAAAGTACAGTTTCTAAAATCACCTTTCGTAGCAAAATTAAAAGTCACATAAAAATGCATCAACATGGAATCCAGAACTTAACAATTTAACGCTCCTAATCTAAAAATTAAAGTGGCCACTTCATACCATAAGAACTTTTACATAAAAATGTATGTTTCATAATTTGTTTAAAATTTTAGAGTTAACTGCTCGATCATATATAACCCTGATTGGAGTTGGAGAAATAAAACAACCATTGTTTCTATGAAGATACCCTGTTAAATTTAACCAATATTTGAAAATGGGGATTCAGAGTGGGAGCAATGTGAGATGTATTGAATATTGAGAAATAACAGATCACAATATAACAGAGCTGTAGTGTACTAAGTTTACATTTGACTTTCTATAAGCCTCATGCTTCACTTTCCATAAAAAGGGCAATACTTTATCTTAACCAAATTTCTTAAAATAATGTTTAGTCAGTTTCAATGCCAGCTTAGCAACAAATGATAATCACTTTCACTTTAAACATTGTACTAAATCAACGACAGTGGCTATTGTATTTGAAATAAATATACTGCCAGTAAAAGACTTGTTTACAAAATGAAAGACACTTTTAAGTTCTAGAACTGACTGAATAAGTCCCATTTTGCTACAGGGGTAGACCTGTGTCTTAGCATCTTCAATAGGGGCTACTCGTTATAGATTTCTGGATAAAATCCCAGTGAACAATATGTGGACTGGTCGACAATAGAAGACAGTATCACTCTTAACTTATTGATAAAGACTTTCATTCCATGAGTGATCAGTGTACATCAAGATCATCCGGCACATTAGTGAAGTCTGATCTAAATCTACAATTTTAGCGTTTTGGTCAGAAGCTTCGTAACCTAATGAATTCATCCATACTCCATATAATATATTATTAAATGGCTTTTATTGCATGGACTTTCAGATCATATGTGCAGTCTTATCGGGATCTACACTATTCCAGATTCATTAGATTATTTCTGACCAAGAAGCGACCAGACCATTTGGGTTTGCTGGCAGATCTGGATCTACACTGGTAACCCATATTAATTTAAGTGTAAATATGGAGTAAAGGGTTAAGAATTAAAGAGTGTAGATCCTGATCAGATTGCATTGTGCAGGCTGATATGGATCTTTAATAGACACAAATGGGATGTAAGTTGTATCCAGAGAGAGGTATATTCAGAAGGTCAAGGTTTCATTGCTCAACAATAAGCACCTACCACTCAAGCAAAAGCATTTATAATACAGCTTCATGACCACTACAACATTGTTTTTTCCCCTAATATTATTTACTCAGAATATTTGGCAGAAATCACAATATTCTATACACCAAGCTTATTGTTTTAATTTTATTAACAAGAAAATATTTCTTCTCACTTTGAAATACTAGCTTGAATTCTAAAAGATTAGAAAAAACAAAGAAGTATCAAATACATAAATTTTCCAAAAAAAACCACAAGACATTTTACATGTAACCCCCTAACAACACCTAACAATGACCAAGGTTATAAAACTGAGCATGGAAACCACTCTCAGATCACAAGCATCTGATTGGCTGAAATGGTGACCAGTCGCCATTTCAGCCAATCAGCTGCTTAAGATTTGAGACTGGTTTCCAATATCAGTTTTATAACCTTCAACCCAGGCTTTGGTGACAAGAGAGAAATAAGATAATTTTTTGGATTGGCGCAATCTCAAAAGTGTTAAAACTGTGCTGGCTAGCAGCATATAAGTATCTACAGTTTGCAGATAGACTGGGTTTTCTTCAAGTTAAACTGGGCCCAAGATCATCAAAATAAATCAGTAGACCAGTCTCGGATCTCATGCATCTGATTGGCTGAAATGGTGACTGGTCACCATTTCAGCCAATCAAATGCTGAGATTAGAGACTGGTCTCCAATCTCAGTTTAATGATCTTCCTTGAAAGCTTGTATTTTTTAACATTGAACAAGTTTTCTTTGACTTTTATTAGAGACAGCTTACATACAATTCATATAATGTGCAAAAAAATTGAATAGTGAAAATTAACAGCAAACATGGCCTTACTTATGAATCGCAAGTCAATAAAGTAAAGTCCTAAAATACTGTTCCTCACAAAAACATATTAAAAACATACTATAGTATCATACAGGTTTTCTAAAACAAAATGTGTAGTTCACAAAATTGCTGTTTTTCACCGGAGCATAATTTAATGCCATTCCATATTATATATGTCCAACATGGTATGGAAAATGGTCTGAATTCACAACTGCCTTAGCACAAAATGACAAGACCTTAACCATTTCAACCATATAAATGCCTTTATGGTGTGTGTGATTAGTGTAGATCCAGATCAGCTGGCACATTTGTGCCATCTGATCAAGATCTAAACTGTTCGCTTTTTAAATCAAAAGTTTTTTCTGGCCAAAAGGCGAACAGTGCAGATCCTGATCGGATGACATGGTTTTGCTGGCTGATCTGGATCTACACTGGTTACACATGCATTATAACTAGTATATATGGATCGAAGAATTATAAACTAAGGTTAAATATATAAAATCTACAGAATCTGATATGGCTTAGTTGGAGGACCTAGAATATATCCCTTGAGCTGTGTCACAAAAAAAACAATTCCAGGAACTTGCACTTACAGATTTTCAATTGAAAAATATACATCAAAATCAATGCTCAACTAAATGCATGTCAATTTACATGCTATTTATAGAAAGTTGTACATAACACTGCAGTTAATCCTTTACTCTTTATATACGGTTTTTACTACATATGCGAACAGGTTGATCCAGACGAGCTAATCTGGATATACACTGGTCCACATGCCATATATACATCGAATAAAAGGTTAACCCTTTCCTCCATATATACAAATTTTTATGCATGTGCTACAAGTGTAGTTCCAGATCAGCCGGCACATCCATGCCGTCTGATCAGGATCTGCACTGGTCACATTTTGGTCAGAAATAACCTAATGAATCAAAAAGCGAACAGTTTAGGATGTGCCGGCCAATCTGGATCTGAACTGTTCGTCCTCGCAATAAGGTGTATCTATGGAGAAAAGGGTTAAAAAAAAGTAGATGTACAACTATAGTCTTCTATATCATCTGCTTTTCATTTTATTCAATTTCTGTAAAAGAGGTTTATTGTAAAAGATCCATGTTCTCGGACCAAATCTGAAGTCTTCTTGATTATAATACATCTATTTGTCTTTGTCAGAGTGAATAAGAGCAAGTCTACATGTCTTTTCCAACGTGAATATGAACAAATCTAAAAGCTTTGCCGGAGTGAATATGAACAAACCTACTTATTTTTACCGGAGTGAATATGAACAAATCTTCTTTAGATTATCTAAGCCACTAAAAAAATCCTTCATATAAAAACACCGCCTCTGTCTCTATGGCAAGTACATGATAATTATGCAGGTGTTTGCAAAATTATAACCACTTGCGAATCTCATCAGAAATTCGTATTTTTCCGAAATGCTCGGAAAATTTATCACACAATTATCTTCTATCTAAGAAAACAGCACAAACTGGCGTCTGTTGTCATGGTTACTATACTGGTTCTAGGCTAGAATCTGTGTTCACTTTAATGTCACTTTGTGTATTGAGACTACTCAGAGTCTTTTTGATACGCAGGGCAGTAAGTCTGGCCGCCGCATTTGCATACCAGCATTCCTTCATGATTCTTGCTACAACTCGTAGAGACTGAAAATAAAAAAGCACAATAGTTCACCATTAAAGTATTTGTCTAATAGTCCCAAGCTCCTATAACTGCCCACGATGTGTTTTCAACTTGCAAATGAATAAGCCCCCATAATAAGAAACTATCACATTCCTTTCTATTCTGCTATATCAATGTTTTTAGTTTATCTATTAGGTCAGCCGGGCCAAAATAATCAGAACAATCATTTTACAAGGAATAAATGGGGCGCGTCACAGGAAAAAGTACCTTCGGACAGTTGACGTCAATATTTAAAATGACATAATGTGAGCAGACGACATTATTTATTATGCATTTCGCGGTAAAAATATCATTCATTGTCAAAATCTATCACATATAAGTTATAAGAAATTGATTTATAGTTGGAAGTTCCTTCTAAATTTAGTAAAAACTAAAACATCACTAAAAATGTCCGAAGGTACCTTTTCCAGTGACGCGCCCCAAATAAGATGTTTACATTGTCCTGTTTGCTTCTGAAGGTTGTTGATAAAACATTTTTAAATGACTTGTCGTCAGATCCCGATAGCATAGCGATTTTCAGGAGATGATTTTGATCAGATTGGAACATTCTTATTTATATTTGAGCCGTGTCGTGAGATTTTCGACCTTCTGGTCAAAATTTCACATTTTCAGGTTTTTATTGAACCATATAGTTTGAACCTTTTTAATCATTTTGATATAAAAATCAAGTTTGAATTCAATGTAGAAATATGTTTATTATTATTTTTAAAATGATGTAGTTGAAATCAAAAGTTATCCCACATGACGTCGACGTCATAACGTTCGCGGAAATTGAAAATTGTTTGAAGCGCTTCCGCGAATTGATTGTAATACTACAAATTACAGTCTTGATTAGATTTTGAGTCAGCGAGCGAACTCCGTAAACATCTTTTGCACTTCAACACCTCAAAAGACGCCTATCACGTTTTATGTCATGCGACTCCTGTTAGAACTGCCGCTCCAGTCAGAAGACGCTGTGATTAACTTTCAATTTGCTGTCAAATAATCATGTTTTGTTCCTGTGGGTTGATTCTCATTGAACTGAAAATTTCGTTTTCTAACGATTTGAATGGTAGGCCTACATGATAATATTAACCTTAATTTATATTATTCTGTCAATTAAACTTTCCCGCTACTTTTCAAAGAAAATATAAGACGCCGCGCCACGCGTTTGATGTTTTAGTTGCCAGCCGCAATCTATAAGAAACCGAAAATTTTAAAATATTTAAAGGTCATGGTGTAGAAAATTTTTAAAACACTAGTGTTTGCAGCCAACTATCTATCCCTTATGATGATAAATGGGATCAACAATAAAAAGATGTAGTTTCAAATTGTTCTGTTTTACTGATACTGGGTGTTTTTTGAAATCAGCTTGAATGTGCGTATAATATTTCAGAAATCCCAATATCCAATAAAATCTAAGTAATTGTGACACATAAAAATATATTTGCTAAAAAGAAACTTTTCTACATTGTGATTACCGCTTCATTTGTAATATTTCGTAGGTTATTGCACAAAATGTCGTTGACATAAATTAGTATAGTTATGAATATGCATAAAATGTAGTATTTTTCCATATTTGTTAGTTATAAACAGATCCAAGTAAAATATATTCTGTTAGGAGTCATTATTATATTGTTTTATGCTATTATGAATGTACAAAATGCTCGGCTGGCGAAATCGAATTAGCGGCTTTCCGACTGATGAAAATTACAAATTGTGTCGTACCTAGGTATATACCTTTCGCAAGTATTTTTATTTTCAATCGCGGACATAATATTAAGTTTTGTGTATATATAAAATAGACAATTATCTCCAATTCTATTAGCTTTATTTTAATCATGTGTATTTTTTTTAAAGTACTCATTTCAATTTACTGGAAAATGTGTAGATTCGTCTTATACCGAAATAGGGACTGCTGTCCCTTTATGGTGTATTTGTTTTGTTTTCATATTTATATTATAACGTAATTCACTGAAATCAGTTTTACAGTACGCAACCCATACATGTAGGCTATCAAAGAAAATATAACAATTTCAACAAAAAGCAAGGGTTGTGTGGTACTGGGGTTGTGGGCAAGTCTCAATTTTGGACCTCTGGTCCCATGAACTTCTGTACGTTGGTACGTGGTTCTACAAGTATCTTTGTCACTGAACAAAATAGCCACGAGGTATCAGCACCTCTCTTACTTTCGTTATCTAGCATCGTTTTTATACTTTTTCGCATCGCGTTTTCGTGGCCTAATTCTCCTGAGAGTGAGACTATAATTGTTTAATTTGCATCGTAGTTTCGTGACTTCGCTTCGTGTTTTTGCGTCGTGGTTTCGCGTACTCGCAGCGTCTTTTCGCGATTGTGTGGTCTCGCCCAAGTGGTTGAAAGGACAAAACAACGATGTTAATTTAAACATCTCCGGCTGTGGACACGTAACAGATTCGTTCATTGTTACGGATCTGTCCAACATTGACGCTAAATGTCCGAAATACAGTCAACATCACAAGTCTGTAAAAAAAGGATACACATGCGACGCCTGCAGTTTTCATAAACTTAGGGTATTAGAGTTAGATAAAAGCTGGAAACAAATAATTGAAAATATGAAAATACGTATATGAAAAATACATAAAGTACATAACTTAAAACTATCACGAGGTCATTAAATAGCGATATATGACAATTTAAACGCCCAAAATAACAACAAAATGACTATAATATGCATATCAGTTTGCGTCGTTTCCTAGGGGCATGATTGAATTACTGACATCACAATGAACTCTTTTATCACGTCTATCGGCCTTTTTAATTTATATAATTTAAATTTATGGTGATTAATATATATCCTTAAAAAGTTTTGATATTTTGACGAACATTTCATCAGACAACAAGATTTCTATGTCGCCGGATGAACCATAAAAAATCTACATCGGTCTCATCATCTGTTTTTGTTGTGTCAGTAAATTCTCTCGAAGCTGCATCAAAATATGATTTTAATATTATCATTTGTCCTATACATGCAACAAATAATTTTCAACCTCATCTGACATTACTAGTATGTTACCCCCATTGTCAAGAATCCTCGTTATTTCCAAAATGTGTAGCAAACATAATATTTTTCATTAGTCTCTTCCTAAAATTAAATTAACAAGGATATACAGTTTCTGATTTTCAATTAAAATGAACTTAATAATGGGATTTTAACATGAATCGAAAGGAAGAACGCATACAGGCGTTCACTACAGTGAGCACGAAGAGTACAAGTAACTCTCTTACCTCCCTTGAAATAATGACGAAACAGTTGTAGATGCTCGAAAGCAAATAGATATCAGGAAAATGCTTTTTGATTATGAAATGAATAAGAAATACAATAGAAGAATATGACAAATTATATTTCCGTAGGTTTGTTTAAGTTTATTTACACAACTTGCTAATTTTCTTGCTATTTAAGTAAGAAATGCGTTACATGTTGAAACACTGTAAAAATAGATACTTTGCATGCTTAGTAGTTCAACTCTGTACTACATTGACACGCTTGAAACACTTTTAGTGACTATTTTTTACGTTTGCTGCTTTGAGCAACCGCATGTTTAGTTTATCGTGTCCGTTTCTACACACAAGCAAGATTGGTACTTCGCAATTTATAGCAATTTGAGCGTCAAAAAACAAAATGCTAAGCTATTTATTGTACTAATTATATGACGTCAAACCATGTCAATATTTTGACGTCGTTTTTCTACATGACGTCATTTTGACCAGAAGGTCAAAAATCTCACGACACGGCTCATTTGTAACAATGTGAAAAAACAGTGAAATTAAAATGTAATTGTAATAATCCACCATTTCAAACCAGTGAAATATCTTTTATTTCACTTAAATTGACTCGAAAGCATAAAACAAATACGTATAATTACCTCATGTGTGTGCCACCGGTTGGGTATATCAGGACGGCGATTCTCCGTGCACACAATTCGCTTCATTTCTTCTAGGTAGGGGTCAGGAGGTACCATGTTGTAATAAGGTTGCTGATAATCTTCAAAAATACCTGAAGTATAACCAACATCAAGCTCATAAAACAAAGATTGGAGATCAGTCTCAAATCTGCTGAAATGGCGACCCAATCAGATGGTTGAGATTTGAGTCAGTTCACCAGATTTAGTTTTATGATCTTGGGCACAGATATTGTAAAACAAGAGCAAGTCAGTGTGTTGTGACAAATGTTCCCCAATTACTTGTCCATCCGAAACTTGGGCTTTATTTTACATTGTAGTTTATATCAATTAGGAAACCATAAAGGGCTTTGAAAATATATGAAAATAATCGGGACTGCATTATGCCCTCCTATAGCCATCCCCTCCTTCTTAACTTCTGTCTGAAAATAACCAAGCACCTTTTAAAATAAATTGTTGGGAGAGAGTTGGATTAGGGGAGTATGAACAAAATAACAAACATTGCAGATCCTGATTAGTTGGCTCCGATGTGCTGGGTAATTAATATTGATCTACAATGTTCACCTGTGTAACAATATCCATATCTTACTATGAAGTTAATGGTTAAAGCGGCATTACTTCAATTTAACCCACTTTTGTATGAAATATTACATGTATTTGGAACTATAGGCACAAATTTGCAGCATTAGTTCGGGCTAATAAAATTTTAATTTACTCAAATAAATTTGGTCCGCTCGACTAAAAGCGAAAGTAGGATTTCCGAAACGTCACAAAAATCGAGATCACGCATGAACTGGTCTCTTAGTCGATGCTAAATATATCTCCATTATATTTAGCTTCTTAACAGTTCCTTTACTATAATTTAACAATATCATTGAAAATCCCATCTATAAGAAAGAATTCGATCGGACCTTTTGTGTTCTGTTAGAGAGTTTATATATTGGAGTCTATATGGACAAATATGACTTTTCAATAGTATATTTTTACTTAAGTTTAGGGCTGGGGCTTTAACAACTTCTAGAACTTACCCCAAGTACTAAACTATGACCAAATAGTCAGAATAATACAGGCATTTAATAAACAGGGGATGTGCCAACTGATCTGGTTCTACATGTACACTTATCGCACATGAGAAAAAAAAACTTAGATATCAAATAAAGGGTACGCTTACCACCAATTGAACACCTTCTGGCGATTTCCCACAGGACAAGACCAAAGGAATACACATCAGCTCGCTTAAATGATTCAAAGTGATTCATATTGATAGTCTCGTCTAGAACCTCCGGCGCCATGTAACGTTTAGTACCCACCCTGTTGTTGGGCGCAATATCTACAGCATCGGTAGCTGAATCATGACGAACAGCCAGACCTAGAAAAACATCCATGATAAAGTTAGACCCCTCAAATAGACCATCCCAAAACTAAGACCGACCCAATAATAAGACCGCTATTTCAATGTTCCTTATTCATTCTTACTTCAATAAATCTGTTTTCAGTCAATCAATTTACTTAAGTCATTATATATTAATCACTAGGACATGATTCTGACCTCTGGACAGTGCATCTTGTGCAATGGGTTCACACACACACAAACAAGTGATTTTCTTTCAAGACTACCTCTTATTATATTCTCTAAAATTACACACAGACTTGGTGCTGTCAATATCTGTGGTTTTATAAATTTTTATAATTTGCAGCATTATTAAATTTTCCAAATGGAATTTTGTCAGAAAGTTGAAAATCAACATGAAACACCCCCTAGGCTGCTTCATATGAATCCTAATTCTGGAAATCCTGCACCAGACCCTGTTATTTTTTGTATAAATGGTCTACTTAACACTAGTTTTGTGGTCATCAGGATTAAGAACAAATTTAGGAGTGTGCAACAGTAACAGATAGTGCCAAAAACCTGTAACATACCTAGATCAGCTATACAGCACTGACCGTTACTTTTCACCAGGATGTTTTTGCTCTTCAAATCCCTATGCGCAATAGCTGGCTTTCCTAAAACAGAAATTAACAGACCATTAAATGTTTATCCTTGCAATCACTGACCACATGGTTCTAACTCATCGGTGTCTCAAAAAGCCTTCATCAAAAATTCACATGTCTACTTCTAGCATAGCCAACTAATAACAAAGCACAACAAATTCTTTTCTAGAATAAATAATCTAGATTCACACTGACTCTTTTAAATTTTTCAGTCCTATCGAGATATACTGCAGATCTGTTTCCAAGATCATAAAACTGAAAATGGAGACCAGTCTCAAATCTCAAGCTAGATTTGTGACTGCTATCATATTTCAGGGCCAAAGATCATAAAACTAAGTTTTGAGATCAGTCTCAAATCTCAAGCATCTGATTGGCTGAAATAGCGACTGGTCACCATTTCAGCCAATCAGATGCTTGAGATTTGAGACTGATCTCCAGATTTCGTTTTATGATCTTGGGCCCAGTTTTATAATCTTAAGCAATACCATGGACACTGTTGGCTTCAGGTATTGTATAAAACCCCATATTTCAGAACCATAACATTACCAGTGTAGAACATGCAAAAGTTCATACCTTGGGTACCCATAATCTCAGTATGTAGATGTGCCAGACCACAGGCTATGGACATCGCCATCTTGACCATGGCTTGAGAACTGACAGGAGTTCTATTCAGGTAGTCATACAGCGAGCCTTGCTCATGATGGTCTGTCACCAGCCATAGCTGGGTCCATGTGCCATTATCTGAAATGTACAAGAAATTTGTTTTTCCTTAGATAAAGTGGCCTTGACTTTAGCTCTGTCACTACATACCTGTTTAACCCATTACTTCATCTTTGGATAAAGTCCCATGTGCAAACAGATTAGATCCAGATCAGCTGGCATATCTGTGCAATCTGAGCATGATCTACACTGTTTGCTTTCTGGTCAGAAACAATCTAATAAATCAAAAAGCAAACAGTGTAGATCCTGGTCAGATGGAATGGATGTGCCAGATGATCCAGATCTATGATGTTCACTAATGGATATAAGCCATATCCCTATGAAGTTAAGGTTTAAAGAGACATTTCAAAAATTTACTATAATACTTTTGATAAGAATGAAAATAGGAATGTATATACAGGAGATAAAATGACTTTATTGCATTCATCACGATATGAAAACAATGTGGTGTTTACAGCCCAATCACTGACTGTTAGTTTCTTTAAGGTGATTCTCATTTAGTTCTTACATACAGATACACAACTAAATTATGCTGTTAAATTTCTTGATAAAACAAAAGAAATATATAATTTAAATTTCAAAAACAAACTAGATGTTTTTTGTGAAAAACGAATGTCTGCCCCCTGCGCCACCGCCCCCCCCCCCCCCCCTGCGCCCAGACCCCTGTGACCTTGACCTTTGACCTACTGATCCCATAATCAATAGGGTTCTTCTACTCAATAAGGGCTATTACCCTATTTGGTTTGAATGCTCTGGGTCAAGCGGTACTCCAGTAATTGACCGGATACAGTTTTTACTCTTTGGGGCCCCAGTGACCTTGACCTTTGACCTACTGACCCCAAAATCAATAGGAGTCCTCTACTCAATAAGGACATCCATCGTATGAAGTTTGAATGGTCTGGGTAAAATAGAACTCCTATTATTGAGTGGGAACGGTTTTCACTCTTCAGGCCCCTTTGACCTTGACCTTTGACCTACTGACCCCAAAATCAATAGGGTTCTTCTAATCAAAAAGGGCTATCAACCTAAGCATTTTGAAGGTGTGGGTCAAACGGTACTCCAGTTATTGAGCGGAAACGGTTTTCACTCTTCAGGCTCCTGTGACCTTGACCTTTGACCTACTGACCCCAAAATCAATAGGGTTCTTCTACTCTATAATGGCTATCATCCTATGAAGTTTGAAGTCCCTGGGTCAAAGGGTACTCAAGTTATGGAGCAGAAACGGTTTTCACTCTTCGGGCCCCTGTGACCTTGACTTTGACCTACTGACATCAAAATCAATAGGGTTCTTCTACTCAATAAGGGCTATCATCCTATGAAGTTTGAAGTCCCTGGGTCAAAGGGTACTCAAGTTATGGAGCAGAAACGGTTTTCACTCTTCGGGCCCCTGTGACCTTGACCTTTGACCTACTGACATCAAAATCAATAGGGTTCTTCTACTCAATAAGGGCTATCATCCTATGAAGTTTGAAGGATCTGGGTCAAAGGGTACTCAAATTATTGAGCGGAAACGGTTTTCACTCTTCGGGCCCCTGTGACCTTGACCTTTGACCTACTGACCCCAAAATCAGTAGGGTTCTTCTACTCAATAAGGGCTATCACCCTATGAAGTTTGAAGGCTCTGGGTCAAAGGGTTCTCGAGTAATTGAGCGGAAACGGTTTTCACTCTTCGGGTCACTGTGACCTTAACCTTTGACCTACTGACCCCAAAATCAATAGGGTTCTTCTACTCAATAAGGGCTATCATCCTATGAAGTTTGAAGGCTCTGGGTCAAAGGGTAGTCGAGTTATTGAGCGGAAACGGTTTTCACTCTTCGGGTCACTGTGACCTTGACCTTTGACCTACTGACCCCAAAATCAATAGGCTTCTTCTACTCAATAAGGGCTATCACCCTATGAAGTTTGAAGGCTCTTGGTCAAAGGGTACTCGAGTTATTGAGCGGAAACGAAGTGTGACAGACGGACAGACGGACAGATGGACAGGGCAAAAACAATATGTCTCCCCCAGAGGGGGGGGGAGACATAATGATTGTTTGTATTACTATTACCAATGACTACTGTATTTTTTTTATTTTTGATAACAAATGAAGAAAGAGCCACCAGGTTTTTTTCATTATCAATATAATGATTCATAATAAACAAAAACTACAAGTTAAACACACATTTGTTAAACAAAACATAGTTGGCCCTCTGAACAAATGTAAATATTATAATATTGTTTTAAATAGCTAGCAATAACAGTCTTAATCCAAAAAATATCATGGCATAAAAACATTGCAAGTGTTTAAGATATGTGTAAGTTAGAAAGACCTAAACAGAAATTTCCTAAACACAAAAGCGAAAATCATACCTTTATTATCAGCAGCAATAAATCCAAGTATATTTTCATGTCGCAACATGACTGTCTGATAGATTTCTGCCTCTCGGAACCACGACCTCTCATCACGAGACGAGAATATCTTCACAGCAACACTCTCTCCCTTCCATTTCCCCATCCACACTTCACCATAACGACCCTTCCCAAGGATCTCCACCAGCTGGATCTGTCTGGCAATGGTTCTTTGCACCAGCAATGGCAAACCTGGAAGTATTAAATGTGGGATAAAGACTTATCCATACTTTGTTACCTTAGTGAAAAAAATGAAATAAATACTGTTAAAACAAAGAGGAGTTTCACTGTCATCTAGATCTACTGACCAATGTAAACTTACCTGACTCGGATCTGATGTAATCAATAATCATTTCTTTAAGTTATCTGGACCTACTCAAGATCCTGAATAATCCAGTATCATTTCTACAAATTATGAAGGCTTAACCCTTTCCTCCATAGACACAACTTTATTGTGGGGGTGAACAGTGAAGATCCAGATCAACTGGCACATCAGTGCATGGATGTGCCAGCTGATGTGGATCTACACTGGTCGCACATGCGTAAAAATGCGTATTTATGGATGAAAGGGTTAAATACCAAATGTAAACTTCTCTGACTTAGATCCTGAGTAATCAATTATCCTTTCAGTTCTTCAGCACAGCTGAGCTGACAAAAATTGAACAAGTAGATCTGGGAGCTAATGCTCACTAGCGATACCCCCGCTTTGAGAAATATGACATTCAAAATCTAATTTGCATTTTTCAATTAGATACCCTTTGGTTTATGTAATGCACCTTTAGAGTAATAAAGATACCCTTTGGATTATAATATATATAGCGCACCTGTATAGTAACTAAAGCTAAAAACAGTTGGTAAACAGGAAGTAGAAGAGCTAGGAGCATAAAATCGCTTTACATCATATGGGACTATAGGATAAAGCAATATGCAAAATATCAGGCTGCTAGATGTTGTAGTTGCTTAGAAAACTGCGACGGAAATTGTGCAAGTATGTCAATTATGTGTAGAAATGTAAGTATTCGGTAAACAGGAAGTAGATGAGCAAGGAGCATAAAATCGCTTTACACGATATGGGACTATAGTATAAGCAATATGCAAAATATCAGGCTGCTGAATGTTATAGTTGCTTAGAAAACTGCAACAGATTGTGCAAGTTTGTCATCTATGTGTAAAAATCTAAGTATTCGGTAAACAGGAAGTAGAAGAGCTAGGAGCATAAAATCGCTTTACATCATATGGGACTATAGGATAAAGCATTATGCAAAATATCAGGCTGCTACATGTTGTAGTTGCTTAGAAAACTGCGACGGATATTGTGCAAATATGTCAATTATGTGTAAAAATGTAAGTATTCGGTAAACAGGAAGTAGATGAGCAAGGAGCATAAAATCGCTTTACACCATATGGGACTATAGTACAAAGCAATATGCAAAATATCAGGCTGCTGAATGTTATATTTGCTTAGAAAACTGCGACGGAAAATAAAAATGCCCTTTGGTTGATGTAATGCACCTATATAGTAACAAAATCTAAAAATATACGACAAACAGGAAGTAGATGAGCAAGGAGCATAAAATCGCTTTACACCACATGGAACTATAGGATGAAGCAATATGCAAAGAATCAGGCTGCTGCATGTTATAGTTGCTGAGAAAACTGCGACGGAAATTTTGTTACGGACGGACGGAAACACGGACGGACGGACGGACAAGGGTAAAACAGTATACACCCTCTTCTTCAAAGCGGGGGTATAAAAACCTGACACAGATCCAGATCAATCAGTGCTTCTGTCAGAGAGCTTGGCTGACCTAACAACAGTTAACAAACCTGATACAGATCTGGAGTAATCAAGCAGTTACATCATTTCTGCAAGTTATCTTGGCCTTCTAAACAAATGTAAACATACCTGACCCAGACCCAGAGTAATCAAACATCATTTCTGTCAGGGAGCTCGGCTGACCATCAGGCAGTAGGGGCGTATCGATGGGATTGGGTTCCACCGGATGGAACATCTGCTTTTTGTGTTGGTAGCGGTGATAAATGATGAACAAGGTGACAAAGAGGATGCAGATTACGATGACAGGTCCAGCTGTCAGCCCAACCAGCTCCCAGATACCAAGCTCTGTCTTCCCTTCTTTATCATCTGATAAGAGAAAAATACAACTTCACATTTTCTAGCAGACATCTGCGACAAGTGTAGATCCAGATCAGCTTTCACATCTGTACCTTCTGATCTGGATCTACACTGGTCACTTCTTCATGGGCAGAAATAACTTAATGTATCAAAGAGCAAACAGTGTAGATCCGAAACGAATGGAAAAATTGCACAAATGTGGCAGCTGATCTGGATCTAAACTGTTTGCCTTTGGATAACAGCCATATCACATGAAGTAAAGGGTTAAAAATATACAAACATAATTATATACATGTACTGTTTTGTTTTTAGTTACAGGTCAAACTTGTATTTCTATGTTATATTATATATATCATTTAGAAACATTGGTAACATCTTTAAAGCATCAATGGAATACAGATTTATAGAAAACTCAAGTGTTAAATCTTAAATGAAATACAATCCCTGCTGTTAATCAGACAGATTAATGCTAGTATTTAATATTAAAGTATTGTTTTTCATACCAATATTGTTTGTCAAACTTTACATTATGTTGGCACTTTTATTCTTCATAAAGGTCAGACCAGCTGTTAGCAGCAATATTATTTTCATGAAATCAAGGCCCAACCAAGTAAACTGGTACTGTACATTCTTACAATGTCCCTTGTTCAGAATGTAGTTACTTGTTCAAGTTGATTAACAAAAGTTTTGAATTTGAGAATTGCATTCAATTGCAAATTTTTTATAAGATATCAATACACAATATGGTAACCAATTTAAAATGGCTGAAAACTGTGAACACTCCAATTGCTTTTATTTGTTATATTGAATTTATGCTATAAGCTACTGCAATGTTGACTCCATGCGATATGACTGATATCCCAACCAGTGCCCAAGGTTATAAAGCTGAGCATTTAAACCAGTCTCAAATCTCAAGCATCTGATTGGCTGAAATGGCAACCAGTCACCATTTCAGCCAATCAGATTCTTGAGATTTGAGACTGGTTTCCAATCTCAGTTTTATAACCTTGGGACCAGTGTAGTTCTTAATCAGCAGGCACATTTATGCACTCTAATCCAGATCTATACTAGGTACTTAATGGTCAGAAAAAAAATCTTAAACCAAACAGAACAGATCCTGATCAGATTGCAGGCAGATCTGGATCTACACTGTTAACTCATGGATTAAAGGCCATATCCCTTAGTGTAAGGGAAACTGGAGACTGGTAGTCTAGGACATTGCCGCATTAAAGTGAACAATTAAATACAACAGAATGTTGGTTGGGAATTAAGACATTTTTTTAATAAAGTCACAATGTGGCATACAATAACAAAATGTGACCTTTTAAAGAGCTGGCAAAGAAAAAACATTAATTTTGTAAAATTATATTTTAATAAAATTATTAAATCACTGTTTAATAGCGCATAATCAACTCATCTAATGTTATTTTGACATAAAATATACACCCTTGCAATGTATTTCACTACATATAATCTCAAAACTATTAAAAATCTAAATTTCTTGCTAGTCTGAAAATTTAAAAATTCAACTACATTGTAATTGCATTCATTGTGTAAAATGGATTTGGCAGTGCAGTAGGATAATACATTGTTGAAGTGCAATTGGCAGGTTCCATCAGTGGTTTGATTTTCTGATATAGGTAATTTAATATGGGTAAAATTATAATATTTCTTATAGCTTCTCTTCCATCGACACTGCAAATTAAAATGCAAATTAGTTTAAAATATTAAAATGCAAGTCTCTTAAATCAGATATTAAAGCAGCATTACTCCAATTTAACCCACTTTGTATGAAATATTACATGTATTTGGAACTATAGGCACAAATTTGCAGCATTAGTTTGGGCTAATAAAATTAACTTTGGTCCGCGCGACTAAAAGCAAAAGTAGGATTTCCGAAACGTCACTGAAATCGAGATCGCGCATGAAGTGGTCTCTTCGTCAAAAATCGGTGCTAAATATACTTCCACTATATTTAGCTTCTTAAAAGTTCGTTAATGATAATTTAACAATATCATTGAAAATCCCGTCTATAAGAAAGAATTCGATTGGACCTTTTGTGTTCTGTTCGAGAGTTTATATATGGAGTCTATATGGACAAATATGATTTTTCAATAGTATATTCTTACTTAAGTTTAGGGCTGGGGCTTTAAACATTGCAGCTTTACTGGATTCCAGATCAGCAGTTAACTAACAATTTCCAATGAAATTGTAGCTCACGAACATGTCATTACCTTAGTGCAATGACGGTATATCTCCTTCATAGGTCTATGGTACTTAAATGGTATTTGCACTAAGGTGATGATATATTTAGAAATGGTACCAAAATTCAGTTCTGGCTGAAATTTTCAATGATGACTGCCAAAAGCCATAATATCAATGAAGTACTGATGGCTGATAAAAGACACACAGATTTTTTCCTCGGTTTTTTTTTCTGCATGTGTATAGGTCTTTGCTTTTTAGACATTTGAACAGGGTTAATATTTGTTGCTATTATAAACCAATAAGGCTATCTGGGCTTAACCGGAGACCCAGATTTGACCTTGTTGAGTAAGATGCACCCACAAAGCTTTCATCCTGTCATCAGTAATGTGAAAAGTATCTTTCATTCAGTTCAAGAAGAAAGACATTTTTTGTTTACTGTAAATTCATGAATTATTGTGGAGTATTAATTTTTGTGGATTTTTGGGCAGGCCAATCCACAAATTCAAAACCCTAACGAAACCTAGAATTGTAAATAAAAGTAACTTTAAAAATGAAAACCACGGAATTAAGTACATGTACCCATGATTACAATGATATTTTATGTTACAAAAAAATATTAAGGCATTCAAAGTAATGAATGAGAATATATGACACTTACTCATTGTAATAGGTGGTGGCGCCATCGTGGGTTTTAGCCTCATATTGCACATATCCTCATAGCAGCACTCTACAAACGTGTTGTGCTTTTGATTCTCTGACGTCTGACATGTGAGCGGGTTACCAGGGGGAACCAATAACTCCTTTGACTTACAGCTGTACATAAAATCTGTTATTAGCCATTACCGGTATTTAACCCTTTCCTCCATATATACTCCTTTTTACGCATGTGCGACCAGTGTAGATCCAGATCAGCCGGCACATCCTTGCCGTCTGATCAGGATCTGTACTGGTCGCATTTTGGTCAGAAATAACCTAATGAATCAAAAAGCGAACAGTTTAGATCCTGATCAGACGTCACTTATGTGCCGGCTGATCTGGATCTAAACTGTTCTCCCATGCAATAAAGGTGTATCTATGGAGGAAAAGGTTAAATATTAACTCTAATTATGAGGTACAGGACTAGGATGCCAAAACTGTGACAAGTCTTCCCAATTTTCTGGAGAACAGTTTTTTAGGAAGAGTGATACTTAGCCATTAACAGGCTATATTACCAACTGAAAAAAAAGTATTTTCACCCATTGTTCCTTATTTTAGATTAAAAATCCCAAAATATTTTTTTTAATAAGCGGACTTAAAAATGGACTTTAAAACAGCCAGTAAAACTGTTTCACAAGTCAAACTTTTAAAAAGCATCCTATCAGTTTGTACCACATAATTGTTAATAACCATTCACAGGTCAGATTTATAAACTTGAAAAAAATCAATAGATGCAAAGGGTAAAGACCTTTGGCATTATATATTTAACCCTTTCTCCATGGATTATGGTTTATATCCCGAGGGCAAAGAGCCTGCACATCTCAACAGTCTGATCAGGATCATCACTGGACAGTTCATAGACAATAAATTGAAAAGCTAATAGCACAGATCCAGACCTGACTACATATGTGCAGGGTGATCTGGATCTACAGTGGTAACACAAGGGATAAAAATTGTATCCATGGAGTAAAGAGTAACAGGTAAACTGGATATTCAATGTGCTGCTTAGGTGGTGCTTGAATGTACATATTTGACGGGGTATATAATCTTCTTTGGGTTGTGTACTGTATCGTGCTAAAAATAGGCTTCCTTGGTAAGGGGCTCTATACCTTCCCATGTTGCTGTTGTTATGAACATTGGCTGAATGTTACCATTGCAATAATTCTCATAACAACATTTGGAGACAGTCTGAGACATGACTCGTGAATTCTGACACAAGTACGGAGCTCCCGGTGTCAAACTACCTCTGTTATTTATACAACTCCTGAATGGGAACAAACATTAATATTTCAATGAAAAGCAATTACAATAAAATTAATGATAAACAGTCTACCAACTTAATTACTATGAAAACCTGTCAGCAAACTTTTCATGCAACATTAAGATAGTGACATTATCAAACATTTAATCTTACTATTATATGAGGCAGGGCTCTGCCTACTGGGCGATTCGGGCGACATCGTCGCCTTTACTTTCCAAACTTCGCCCTAACAAAAATAATAAAATTATATTTTGTTCAATGACATTTGATCTGTTCACTACGCTCCACCCGATTTACGAAATGCCCGCCTTCTAGACCAATAAAAATACGAGCGCACACAGTGATTCGCCGATCACTGATATGCTGAATTAACTTTTGTCCAATGGCAGCATCAACAAAACTGTCAAGTCTGTCAGTGTTCAAATTACATGTACCAAGTTTAGGAAATCAGCTTGATTCCCTCTTGTCTCATAATTGATTGTTTGTATAAGGATTACCAGTTTAAACCAGTCATTCTATTGTGTAAGCGTTCGTCTGACAGGTCGTTCTTTGTCTTTCAATTAACAAAGAAGCAAACAACTGAAAAGCTGTAAAAAGTTGATTTTAACTTTCACAGTTTCAGGCTATCAGCTAACTGATTAAAGTTACATTAATAAAAAATTAAAAATCTTGCAAAAACCGGCAAAAAAATAAGCGCAATAAAATAAAGGGAGGTAATAAAAAAAACTATATGTTGCCATTTTATACAAGGACACAGTTAATTAAAGTCCTGCCGAGAAAATTTTATGAAAACATCAACGCAGCAATTGTTCTTAGGCAATATTTTAATTTTTTATTTCGAACATCCTCCAAAATATTTTCTTTTAAATGTATTACCGATTTATGTATAAGGTAGTCTATATTGATTTAGTGTTGAACTAGATTAACTATGTACATTGTTAGGCTAATTCTCCTGCAACATCAGGAATTGTAAAATCTTATTTTGATAACCTATAGATATATTAAATCTACGCAAATAATTAAAGAATTCAGGAATACAGAAATTGATTAAGAATAGAACTGAGCAGCATCAGCTAGAGATTTTTTAACAAGTATATGATTTGTTTATACAATGTAGTTTATCATGACATGATGCTATTCAGTTTATATCAGCATTAAAATTTTATAAAATAAACTTGCTCCACGCTATTTTAAATGTGTATAAGTTTCATATGCTGCTGCTGCAAATGACTAACTTGAATATCAGTACTGTTTAAATCGAGATGCTTGTATACATTAAAGCTGCATGTGAGTCGTCGCGACTCACTTTGTATACATTAAAGCTGCATGTGAGTCGTCGCGACTCACTTCTCCCTAAATTTTTAGCCTAGGCAGAGCCCTGTGAGGATGAATTAAATACACAAGAATCTGGTGTTCCACAGAACAAATGTGTTGCCAAAAATTACATTTGAATGCAGATTATATGTTCCAAGTATTAAGTGAATAGGTAAAGTACTTTCAAAGTTGTAGGCAATTTTAAGTTTCATATCAAAGTTGCATTTTAAAGAGTATAACTAAAAAAAAATAGTGAAACTGGAGTTATCATTTTGGTTGTCACCCTGACAGGTTGCTTTGTTCTTGCAGATAGTATATTCCAAGTACTTACCTGAATATATACACACTTGACGAGTCCTTGCCTTTGTACACAGATGTAAAGCAAGCACCATCCGTAACACAGGTTTTATTTTCTGGACAGCCTTCATCTTCACACAGGCAAATTAACCCTGGAAGTTATACATGTATCTGGATAAGTAAACCAGGGCTGTCTTCATGTTTTTTATTTTCACAGACTGTGTATCCTGTCACAAAGGCTATTAACTTGCAACTTTTTATGGTGTCAGCTCATTTTAAAAATCAGAATATTTAACATTAATTGTATATCTGCTCATGTAATTAAACTGTAATCATCCAGATTTAAGGCTCTACCCCCATAATGAGTATAGGGTTAAGACAATGAAGCGAATCATTTAACCCTTTCCTGTACAGAAACACCTTTATTGCTAGGGCGAACAGTTTATATCCAGATCAGCCGGCACATCTGTGCCGACTGATCAGGATCTAAACTGTTCGCTTTTTGATTCATTAGGTTATTTCTGACCAAAATGCGACCAGTGCAGATCCTGATCAGTCAGCACGGATATGCCGGCTGATCTGGATCTCGATGGTGGCACATGCGTAAAAATGGGTATATATCAAGGATAGGGTTAAGACTGTACCCCTTTTAGAATTATAGTAAAACTGGAAACAGAACAGGACTATAAACAATTCTGATAAAACCATTCTTCACAAACATTTTTTACCATAATGAGTAAAGGGTTAAGACAATGAAGCAACTCATTTAACTCAGCGATTAGAACTTCTACTAGGTCGGCTGGTGTGATACCTCGCTACTCTAACTAAAATTACTATCAGTATTTCCAATTTGACTTAAAACTGTCAGATTTGGGTTGGAAAGAGTGGCCTCGACACGGATTCGAACCTTGGACCTCTGGCTTACCATGCTGACGCTCTACCAGTTGAGCTACCGAGGCCGCTGGTACAAAATCTACTACATTTCCTCCCCACTTATACAAGACATTTCCAACTAATTTGGAAATGTCCGCAAGGTTCTGCCTAGGTCGAATACCCCAGCCACATGCTTTGCCACAGAGAGCTCCAAGGGTAGCCTGTCTAGTGCTGCAGCGAGTATCCAAGTACACAGATATCCATGAATCCTATCAGAGAATCGGGTATGAATATTCGCCATAGCAAAGAATTGAAAGATTGTTGAATCACAATCTTTTATTAAAACATTTGTTCAAGCAATTATTTAAAAAATAAAAACCAAAATTGATCTGTATAGAGATTTAAAACAATATTTTTAAAGGCTTGAATTGAACGATAAACAAGATTTAATATCTCTTTTTGTTCATTCTACAAATAGCGGTAAGGTCATCAAGCTGACAGAGAGACAATGTTCGCGTGACCGGTGCTGAGTTAGCTTTAGTTTAGATTCAGATGATAGCCATCAAAACAATTTCTGTATTATGAAAACAAAAATGGTTTCAAATATTTTACAAAGTTGCCTAAGTATTATTGTAGGTAACCCATGCCATTTAAAATATTTAGCCCTAGCTTTAGTTACCAACGTTTCTCATTTGTCAGCGTAAATAATGGCAGAGGGTATATGCTTCAATAATCCGCCACCCAAATGTATGGAAATTCTTCTGTATTTAAATTACTTAAATTAAAAATGAAGAAAATGGCATTGATGTGGCATATACTGGTGGTAAAACTCGTCAAATCACAAGACGCAATGAAATCAACCCCTATGCCGAGTGAAAATTATGACCGTATGCATAATGATTTTAACTAGGGATTTGTGAATTGATCTGTGAATCGTCAGGCCTGAATCGTGGATCAGATCGCCATTGCCCGACGTTTTACAGCTCTAATACTGTCGACGCCAATGTGGCAGATTTGGGTTGGAAAGAGTAGCCTCAACCAGGATTAGAACCTTGGACCTCCTGTTTACTGTGCTGACACTCTACCAAATTTTATTGAGCTACCGAGGATGCTGGTACAAAATTTACTACCTAAAGATCCAGGTGCTTAACAGTGGACATAAAAAGAACAAAAACAGTGACAATTCGGGAATTGGAGTCTTCTGTATCATGCAGTTAAATGACTAACACTTTTTTAAAGGCGTCCCTTATATGTGCGACCCTAATTAAATCTAAATACACACGATACAGTGAAATTTAGTCAAAACAATCGGAGGGTTTGTTCACTTTGCTGCACAATATTTAATGATATGTGCATCTAAATCCTTGACAGTTGACCGTACCTGTCGTCTCTTGGCAAAGCAAGATAACACATAATACTGTGCAAGTGATGGATAACTTGATTAGATTCATCTTTCCAAGTTATTGCAGTGTTTAATCGGTAAGAAATTTTGTCTCTGTTTTGATGATGGCCATTTTGAGCACAAACTCTCCGCTAAAGAAAGAACACCGCATTCTTATGCTTAAAATGTTTTCTTTGAACATAATCTGTATTGAATTCTTTATATCACAATTTGTGATTTTTGTCTAAGAAATGAAATGACTCAATTCTATTACACTTTCTACATTGTTTTGCATTTCTTTTAATGGCAAATTGCAAACTAATTAAGAACAGACGCGTATGAAAGTAGAACTGCGTGGTAAGGTGTAAAATGCAGACTATTACTCGCAACGCAATCGTCTATATGCAGAATGGTAATACTCTGTTCAGCAGCAAACAGATTGCAGATGTAGACTGTTTCGCTGCTCATGTCTGTACTCCAGCATTTTCTGATAACGACGGAGTAAGAGTCTAATTGCAGATGATTTAAAGACAATAGGGCACCGGGGTAAAAAATGCAGGACGTTTCTGCAAAATACAGATAATATACTTATGGACGAAAGTCTTGTCCGGTATGCATTTTCGTATTTTTCTTTTAAAAGCGTGAGATCCAAAAATGCCAATTTTCAACATATTACCGGGATAAATTTGGTGACGATGGAAAATATGACTTAATTTGCATTCAATGAAAAAAAAGCAGTTTTGGAATTTGAGCCAGTACTCCCGGTAGAGTAATGTGTTGAAAAAAGGCATGCAAAAAGTTCCAATCTTCCTACCGGACTAGACTTTTGTCCATTAGCATAGACAGTAAAACCCCTCATTAATACCACCCCGAAATTAAGAGCCACTCTCTAATGAGACAACTATTCTGATGCCCCATTCTACAGTTTTGCACTTTTTTGTATCCCTATATACATATATTTAGACCACACCGCTACAAAGACCACGTTTTCTCAATCCTAGTGGTCTAAATAGCGGGGTTTCGGAGTATTGGTAATAAGGCACAGGTGTCAATTTTAACGCAGATATATTCTATTTGACTTTGCAAAGTAAGGTGAAAACAAAAACAGAAAAAAATAATTTGCAGAACAGGTCACAGAATGTAGTGGTATAATTAATTAAATTTTTTAATAAACAGTAGCCTGGGACGCTGCATTATTGAGGTACTTGTTAAAATTATCAATGTTTCTTATGCAGTTCAATACAAGTTAACAACTTCTGTATTTTGGTGAAAATAACTAACAGATCAAAGTAAATTTTACAAAGAATTTACAGAGTTCGTCATATCTAGGTCAAGCTATTAAAAATGGAATGGCATGACTACAAAACTATTATTGGACAGAGGTAATTTGGCAATATTTACATTGGCTTGTTTATATTGGCGTTACATGTAAACAATGAATTAATATTTTAATCGTTGATTAATACAAAGCGTAAAAATCCCAGTACTTGCACCATTAGCCGAGTGGTCTAAGACGCAGTCAATAAAATACTTTGAAATGCAAGTGTAGCAACGCTGTTATATGTTGTAGGTTCGAAACATGTTTTTTACATGTTTTTTTTTCATATTTTTACACAATAATTATTTCCGCGATAAAATAAACTAAAGCAAAATACATTCAATACTTTGAAATAACTGCAATAACACTTAAAAATATAAATCTTAAAGATTCCCTTAAAAGCCGCGTGTCTATGATTCGAACTCGTGTCGAAAAAAAGTTAGACCGGACATGTAAACCACTGCGCTACCGAGGCGATGTGATATATTAGGAAAAATAGTACTTTTAACGCGTAAGTTTGCCTTAACCCGTGTTTACATTCTATTAATAATTGTAAACATCGCCAATTTAGCTTGGCCGACCTATAACTTACGTCGGTAATAGAGATGCGTCGATAATACTGAGCTCGAGTATATATGCAAAAAAAAAACTCATCAGTTCAGTAAATCAAAGGAATGTTGTTTTTTAACACCACGTGAAAAACGGGATTTATTAGATAAAAATATATAAACCATGTTATAATTGCACCATATCAAAGCAATACTTTATTATACATTTAAAACATGGAGTTTTTTCCAGTAATTATGTGTTTGATTATATCAATGTGTTACTTTAATGCGGAAAATTTCTTTCTTAAGTTATATTAAGTAACTTGCAAATAAATGATAAAATTGTAAACATTGTGATGTTAAGCATTGAATTTGAAAAATGTTTGCGATAGTGAGGTTGCATTTTAAACAGGCTTTTCTTAACGAGGGATTTTACTGCACTACAGAATTGTTAGCCAAATTATTTCTCAACACGAAGCAAGTAAACTGTGCCAACTACAAGCAATTCGAGAAAGACTCCCATCATGCCTTCGGTTTAAAGGTCAACTCTTTTGCTGTGTCTTTTCAAAATCCGTATTAATACTCCCTTTCAGTCCGATACAAGTGAAGAGATGTAGTGTCCTGATGCTGTATATACTTTTGTATGCTCAAAGCTAGTCTCAATAATTCGGCGGCAAGCACAATATGGTATACCATTTGGGTCAAAAGATTTCAAATATAGGTGCACCTACAATTTTTTTAGGTGCACCTTTACTTTTTATACCGGATTTATCTCGAACATAAAATGAAATAAAGCTTCGCAATAAACACTTATACCTTGAAATGGAGGTGCACCTATAAATTCTAGATGAAAAACAATTATGTCATGTCAGCGAACCCCTGTAAAATTATATATATATATTATATATAATAATATGATACCTGCCTACTACATACATAAAAACAATTACCTTAAGAAATTGTTAGTTTGTCATTAATACAACTACGTACAATGTTAAAGGGGCTATCTGCCAGATAGCACCTTCTAGCTTTGAATTTTAACTAATTTTCATGAAATTCGGTACTGCAAAAAGGGGCTATCTGCATTTCTACCTTATTTGGGTGTGTAAATTGAGAGCAATTAAACTGAAAAAAATCGTTATAATATACCGGTAGATGTTATGTAACAAAACTGAACAACCTTAAACCTGATTTTTCAGAGAGTCAAACCTTTAAGTGCTTTTCCCGAAAATTTACAAATATGCAGATAGCATCTTCTTGCATCACGCCCTCGAGTTATAAGTGGCCTATTGTATTTTAAAAATCTCTCACATTTATATTTGGGTAGGTACAATGCACTTGAAAAGAAAAGAGAGCAAGACATCCTCGAGCAGGGTCGATAATGACAATCCCTTCCGAGGATTGTCCCAGAACCTCTGCCACTCCCTCTGCGGAAACCAGCAACAATCACCTTCACAGATGTTCCTGCAGACCAACTCCATCAATTTAGCATAAAACCAAATAAATCAGGCTTATGTAAAATCAGAAGAAAAATCATTTTAGAAGATCCAACAAACACTAAACCTATAGATCAACCTAAATTTACAAACATTCCCCCAAACCTACTCAAGTTGAAACAATAAAAACATCACAACAAAGATTCCACAACCCATATTCTACTAAACATTTCCGAAAAAGAAAGATGGAGCAGGAAGAGGCTGGGGATTACAAAACGTCTTACAATAGGGCAGCTGCAGTCTCAGCATGCAAAACGTGTGGCCAAGATAGGAGATCAGGTGGCCAGAGGCAGTATTATGGCAAATCTACTGCCCATACCATACCACTGGATATTACTAACTGAGGAAAGAGCAGTTTGGGTTTATATATATAAAAAGACAAGATGATCAGAAAAATTGAAATTATTACAGGTAAACAGTATTTTGGTTTAAACATATTATTTGAGAAAACACACAAACAATAAACAAATGACAAACACTAGTTTTGTGAAATTGAACAAGTGAATAGTTTTACTATTATCCATGTAGTAATTACATGAATTACAAATTAAAAGTGACATTTGGATTTCTTTGTGAATGTGACTATATGATTTCAACAGAATTTTTTCAGGGGTTGGGGTCAATGACCCCTGGTCTGAAATTTTCAGGGGTCAAAATGAAATTTAGTGGGGTCAAAATGAAACAACCCGGGGTCAAAGTATGAATGTGAGGATGCGCTTTTGGACAATCGGTGCTATGAAAGTGTTTTCTTTATCACTACAAGAATAGAAACAAACATAACTGTTTATTACTGTTTTGTTATAGAACTGGTTTAAAACATATCACACTCTTTTAAGCGAATATCCAACCCACTGCTGGCAGTCGCTTGCAGGCAGTGGATTCAATCTTATTAGAGTATTTGCTGTTTGTATAGTGCCAATACCCAACTCATTGCTGGCAGTGGATTCTATCTTTTTAGGGTATTAGCTGTTTGTGTAGAGCAGTACCCAACTCACTGCTGGCAGTGAATTCAGTCTCATTAGGGTATTCGCTGTTTGTGTAAAGTGAATGCCCAACTAACTGCTGGCATTGAATTCTATCTTTTTATAGTAATATTTGCAGTTATGGTAAACTAATATAAAAGACTAAACTATAGAATGATGTGATTTCTAGATATCATACATATACTACCGCACCCTGTGCATTGAACAACTACACCCTTTGATTTGTTTTTAGACACGGTTCACAAGGCACGTCGTTTTACGCAAAGTTTGTTAAAAGTAGCTCGAATCGGCACATCCGTCAACAGGCAGATCCAGGAGCGGACGGCAGATTCAGGAGCAGACGCAGTTAGTTTTGTATATTTTACAGCAGTGTAAGTAATTTTCATTTTCGCTAATTTGATTAACTCTTTAAACGAAATATAAGCTGCCTTTAAAGCCAAATGAATTCTGCAGTTATAGTCTGATTACTAGAGAGGTAGAACGGATAATAAACATTTTATTGCGATTAAAATATGGTAGTTTGTGTTGAAATCTTGAAGTTTTGCATTCTATAGCAAATGCTCAGTAAATCTAATAATCTGCATTAGTCTGTAAGCACTGTTGTGACATATATATGAACAGATTTTTAATAAATTCGATAGGGCATAGTGAATTGAGCTTGAGTTTATAAATGGGCAGCTCCATGGAGCACAGTGGTAATTTATTGGTAGGAACTATATAAAAATGTTGTAGTCGTTCATTTTCTCAGTTAAATCTACTACTGACTTAATATTAATAAATATATACCTAAAACTAGTATGCCAAAATTCTAGAAGAACCATAATATTACATGTACATGTCAGAAATATTTGAGTTCAGACTGTGCATGCTTCCCTAAAACAGCAAAACATTTTGTACACACGCTGTCGCCATTTCTTTCGCCTTTGTGATACAGTGAACAATGATTTTGAACCTCCTTGACCTTTGACCTAATTGCTTTTCCGCTTTGTTCTAGAATTTTCAAACGGCGTATGAATACACTTGTTGTTGTGACCGAAGGAAGTTCCCAAAATTCTTGAACGTTTTCTAACAAATCGGACGGTGTTTTGGCTGCAGTTTCGAACGTTGATTTCTGTAAAGCGTCTAGTCCGTATTTCTCAGCTATATTTAAATAGAGAACTATTTTCTCGGGGTTTGGCCTTGGTGAAGTGTTCTCGATCTCCTTTATCAGAAAATCTTCACATCTCTCAAGAAGGCGGTGAGATTGAAATTCGTCAGCAAGACTCAGTAGCATCTCAACATTTTCTCCTACAATAGAACTAAATGTGTAGTTAGGGGAATATTACCTATATACAGAGAATAATTATCCATCGGAGATATCTTGGAATGATTAGTAGTCTTTTTAATACAACACAGAATGTTCCTACTGGGGCTATTCATAAAATGGCCGACACTGAATAGTCCAAATGTTTTGGCATATCGGGGGCTATTATTGCCTAAAAGGGACTTATTTAGTAATTGATATGCTTTTAAGACGGCAAATATAGTTCGCACAGACATTTCTATGTGGTAGATCTATGTTTATTGACATTTCTTGTTTGAAATGGACATTACAAACACTTAGCTTTAAAAGCCTTTAAGTTAACCCCATATCAAAAGCTGACCAGCAATGAATGCCAGCCATCTGAAATATGTCAAGTTTACAATAGTTTATATAGGGGAGACTATTTACAGAACATACACCTACAATAAATCATAACAGCAGGTGGGTGGGGTTCATACATGATTAACAATGGTATCTGCAATACTTATTTAATTTTCCGTCAAAAATACGATTTGACTAGATTAAAGCAAATTTGAAAGTCAAAAATTAAAAAAATCTGGGTAACATGAAGCGAATGTCTAAACTTTGATTAAAACTTTAAAAGAAAATTGAATACAGCAGTGAAATTCTATTTGCAAAGAGAGCGAAGTGTGTGAGAGAAGACTTACCTGAGACGGGTGCAAGAATATCTGGATAAATGCAACAGAGAAACTGTACCATGTGGTCGTACTTCTTTCCAGGAAGTGGAAGTTCGACATTATCGCCTGTATCACGCAGTGTGAATATACTGCAAAAAGAAACACATTAATGAAATCTGCATTTTAAACAAAGGCTGGTTTTATTAAACACCGTTAAACAGTATTGTGCATCTCTGGGTATCTCCACTACCGTGTAAGAAAGGTCTCGGACCTTACAAGCGTTCACATATACGTGCTAAATTTTTACGAGTTAGCAAAAAAAAGTGCGCGTACTAATATACAGGTTAAATTTAATGTTGTTTTTTTAAATATAAAAAATCTACACAAGTAGCAACTCACATATTAAAGCTACTGTGATGTTTCAAATGCAAGACTAAATTTACCTTTTTAGAACTGGAGAGACGAGCGAGAGAACGACGCGTGACACGTACAGCGGTCTGCCTTCCACAACTAACCGCAGATCAGACGTCTCATTAGAATACTTGAAAGGATGCTCTAATTCGTCTGCTTCTTTACCACGTGCTTTTATTTTGTCGTCGGAAATGACGTCATTCCCATCTTTATCGTCATCATCCACTTCCTCCTCCTCATCGTCCACTTCCTTTTCACGGATTGGTTCCTTTTCTGTTTTCTTCATTGCAAATTCCTTTCCATTAACTTTTTTCTCACTCATGTTGAAATGTTCAGCTTTTTCTTAATCGAAAAAATCGACTCCGTTTTACTCTAAAACATATTCATTGTCTCAAACTTATCCGTGTTCAAGTTAGTTGTTTGTGGACCTTCTTTATTTCCACTACTTTTAGATAAGTCGGAACTGTCAAGTATGTATTTAGTTGTTTTTGGAAGAAAACTTGTTTACTTCCTCGGGTTGGACTATATGTTATTTCTATTTGCTTTTGTACTAAATGGTGTTTATTTGGTCAATCTTATCACATTTAGTATGGTAGAACAAGACTGATCTTACATTGTATTGTTTATACATAGACACTTCAAATATCAAAATCATCTGCTATACATCAGTGGCTTACAGTGTCGAATTTCAGATCTTATAAGTTCAGAAAACTTCTAAAATAGCTACACGCATTCCTATGTTCAATGTACGAGTATCTGTATATTCGTTTCATGTTTAGGGTGTTTATTTTTTAAATCAGGAACCAATATCATAAAACTAATATTGGGGACCAGTCTCAAACCTCAAGCATTTGATTTGCTCAAATGACAACCAGTCGCCATTTAAGCCAATCAGATGCTTGAGATTTGAGACTGGTCTGCAAATTTAGTTTTTTTGGTATTCTGGTTTCCTCGTGGCGAAGTCGGGATATCTTTTGAAAGTACTTGTTTTCTGAGAGGGATATCAGCGCCAGTATCCTGGTATATCCGAGAATGGTAGTTTGTATGCATGCTATGATAAATTATATAGTTATCTGTTTTAGATAAATGTTGCATGCTTGCACTAAAACTCGTCATTTAACCGTTTCTTCGTATATAGTATCAGATTATTTATAGATCTGATATATAATCGGGTAAACAGGAATCCAACAAAGAACGCGATAAAGTTTTTGTTTATATTTGGGAAACGGCAGGACAAACAATGGAACATACATACTAATTGTATTCCTACTGGTTTAGTAATGTGTGGTCTAATATGTTATATTCCATACGCTTTCGGTTTGCTTTCACACAGCTTCTTAACGCGCACCTCCAGTCCCAACGGTGCTACCGATAAAATAAGGTGCGCATATTCCGGTGTGCGAGGTGCATTAGCTAATTCAACAATAAAACGGTAGGTGATGTGTTTTAGCAAGATTTTCACGATCAGACAATAAAAGTAAAAACATACGATAGTTCGACCCTTATTAGAATAACTTTATGTGTGCTAAGTGGTTTCTCTGAATTCATCGGATTCGCTGAGATTTCCACATTCTCCATTGAAGCCGAAGTGAGATTCGACACATTGGTGAACAGAAAATTATTTGCCATTGTACAAAGTCTACGTTTTCTGGAGCATCAAACAATCCAGCGGTTGATGAAATCTAACATGCTGGCCGGTAACAGTGGGAACACAAATAACCCAGCGAGCAGCAATAATCTATTTAGCAATCATTTTTATACAGTAGATTTCATCTTTTGTCCAGCCACTTCTGTTCCGGGACATTGGAAACAAACAATACCAAAAGAAACATTCGAGATTCCACACAAAGCACTATTCGTGCCATTTAGAGAGTTAAAAGTCGTGTAAGACATAGGTACACTCAAATGAGGCGATTTGTTTGTTTTCAGAGCCTAATGTGTGTTTTGTTCTTTTTTATTTGCTTGTTTTCTTAGCAATTCAGTTTTAAGCCAGTTAATAAAATGACGAGAAGCACGTCAATGGAGTAGAAACATAATGGCTTTATCTAAAATTCGCCATATTGTAGATACAATATAAAGTGCCCATGCCATTGAGCCGACATGCAGTTCGGCATGCAGTTCATTTTGTCAGATTTTGCGTCCGTTGTCAGTAGCAACAAAACAATGCGCAGAGACGATTTTATAAAATTATTGAATTCGTTATTAAAGTCAAAGTTTTGTTAATTGGATTGTTTATTTTATCGCCATCTTCAGAATTGCCACACAGCACTCAAATTTCGATACACTGCAACTTCTCTGCTAACCAAGAAAGACAATTCATGCTTACCAAATGGCGTGTCAAACGTAGTTGTCTTTCTTGTTCATTTGCGTTGCAACAAATTAATTTTCAAACATCACCGCAAACGTGAAAGGAGCATTATAAAAACAGAAACTCTAATACTCATGAGTGAAACAGGACAGTAATTCATTTAGTTGGTTTAATAAATTTCCGCTTCTTGTCGCACGAAATAAATATTTTTAATTTTATATGAGAATACTCTAGAAAATGTATTTCAGTTAACTGGAAAAATGAATTTCTCGATAGTAATAATATATATTCGCGGTTTCTCTCAGCTCAGACGATATTGTTAAAAACCTACGAGACAAATAGACATGCTGGTGTAGCCTAAAGTCGTCTTAAAATGGGAGATACGGAAAATGTCATTTTCTCTGGAGATGAAAAACTCGTGAAGGAATTGCTTCAATTATGATCGATTTTGGTTTTTGTTCACTAGGGGGTCACACTCTCTTATCATAGCAATCTGCCTCATGACAAGCGCAATTTCGAAGTGTGTAACATTTAGTTAAATTTTCGTATTTTTTCTTAAATTTATTTTGTCATTCCAAACCAGAAATTATACGAAAAAACGTGTCTTAACTTCGGTTCTGTTTGTTTGCTTACTGACTGTGAATATCCTACAGTGTTTTATTTGAGAATCGTAATTTTAGGTAACCGGCAAACTTCAAAAGAATTCGTTTCACGGTCACCTGTACAAAATAGGTGTAAATCTATATTTAGCTTCAGACATGTATACCACGTGGTATAGGAGTACACTAATTTTTGTCACATACAAGTTTAATCCGTGACATAAATAGTTGCATGTTTTGGATTTATTTAACGTTTGAAGCGCAGTTGTGTGTTTTTCCTGTGGAATTTAAGTTTATTCGAATTGGATTTAATTCACGAAAACGGAATGAAATGACTTTAAAGTGAAAAAGTTTGTGTCGTCTGCAAATATGGTGAATTTGTTGTGGAAGCTTCTTTTTGCAAGTGGATTTTTATCATGTCACCTGTTTGAAGTTTATGCAGAAGGTATGTGCATTACATAAACATTCTTCATTAATGTTTTATTGAATGATCTGATTGAAACTTTATGGAATTTTATCGAAACAAATACCGATCCTAAATGTGCCTCAAAGTTCGACCAGTTTGTATGCTAGGATTGATAAAGTACAAAACAAACAATTGAATGATAAACAGTAAACACTGATTAAACAAAAATGTTTATAATTGAAAAAAAAGCACTGTTTAGTTAAATTAGAGTTCATTGTAAAAAAATCATTGTTATTTTTTGGAAAATTGCAATGGTAGTTCATATTTAGCAGGGAAATGTTCATTAAAGCAGCCTGTTCACAATCTAAGGCTGAAATTGGCATCTTTTCCTTCCAGCCATTATTTAATTAAATAGAGCTATATTCAGAAGTTTGAGGCTTCCCATGGTATGAATTCTGGACACAGCATGTGACTAAAATGAAACTGGGCTGTCAATTCTCACTCTCAGACCTTTAGCTGTGACCATCCTTAATTGTATATGTTTAAGTCGAGGTTTCTTATTTGTCTGATAAGGATAATCAATCTATTCTCAAAGTATGTTTTGCTACACATGCTGAAGTTTATGTAATATTTCAAGCATTATTTTTTTCAATATTATGTGCTTAATTTAACAGCCCTTAAGGGCATAGCCCCAGGGGATAGTTAAGCCTGGCACTTTTTTTCCTTTTTTAGCAGGGGCTTTTTAGAGGCATCTTCAGAAAACTCTTTTAAATCAAAAAGTAAATTTACATGAGAATTTTTTACAAATCTTTTTAAGGAAGAAATTATTAGACATGGACCCCCCTGGCAGTGAAATAAAGCCCTGAAGTCACATAAGCCAGAAAAATAATGTTATAAATGTTTTATACATCAGTTAAGATTATAAATAAGTGTGTGTGCACCTTTGCTATAATTCAAAGTTTCGTCCGATATAGAATAGTCAGTTTGAACCAATACAGGTAACCATGTAAGTGGAAGCTAAGGTATAACTTTTGTTTAGATCTGGGTCTTCATTTACATACTGTAAGACCCAGTTTAGATATAAATATTTGCAGCTGCAGTATAGCTTATATAATAACTTAAGTGCAATAACAGTATAAGTTCCATTGAAATAAGAAGGAGTTAAAAGGTTGTGTAAGAAGGTGACGATGTAACACACAGTTTATATAAGTGCACATATTTAAACAAAGTTGAAAGTCATTTAATACCCGAGCTATCAGAGGTATCAAATGGGTTTATTTGCCATCCGTATAAGGAATTTAATCTTAAGTTATGGTTATGCACGGAGGTTAAAAATATCAATCATTTATGTGCATCATCTGGTATATTTAATATGTGTCTTATATATACCGCAAGTGACTTAATTTACTTGACAGAATGTAACATCAAGGCATTTGTTTCTTTTATGTTTGATATTAATAGTTATAAGAAACCTATTGATTTACAGGCTGTAAACTTACAGGCTAAATGTTTGTCTGTACATTTAGAATCAGTCTTCAAATTTATAAAAAATTTAGTCTGTAAATTTGAAGATCTCATAAATAATTTATGAACAAAATCAAGTTATTGTATAAAAGGCATTTTGTAGGTTAGGCAATAGAAAAAAATATTTTAGATTCTCATCCCTGCCCGCCCCTGTCCAAAACCACCCGCCCCAAAAAAATTTATTGGCAAAAAAATCAGAACATATTTTGTTCCGGACAGAACAGGTTTTAGACCATCCCGGATATATAAAATGTTCATCATTTCAAAGCTTACCGAAGGCGATAGTGTCACTATTAAAGACTGGTTTGGCTTTTCAAGCAAGAATAGGCACCAACCTGCTACTTTGTAAGTTGTTATCCTGATTTTTTGGAAGAAATCGAAAAGATGGACTAATATTCTACACCAAAGGTTCTGGTAACTATAAATGCCATTGTCTCAAATTTTTAAGTTAGTTTTTACTTCTGTTCTCAGGTATTTCGTTAATAAAAAATAAAAATAAAAAAGTGTCCACCCACCCCTTTTTTCCCAAAATCCGGATGAGAATCTAATAATTTATTTTCTCTGGCCTTATATAAGACGGCATGGAAAATGTGTGTTTTCCAAGATTTTGACTTAAAATGCTAGCCATGTCGATGTCTTTAAAGCATTGTAATCTAGGATCCATTCATCAAAAATGTCAAAGAACACATTCAGGCAGTAATCCTGCCCCTTTCAATTCCACATTTTCATACTCTTTATTTTGTTTCAGTCTGTAAAGTCTGAAAATAAATTTACAGACCAATATATCGATTGACTGTAAATTTATAGATAGACCGTATATCTTTATAAACTGATGACTCTGTGTATCTGTGTTTTTCTTACAGTTGATTAACATGAACAAGATTTTCTATCAACTTTGAACTTCAGAGAAATGAACAGTCTATCTTGTCATACAAAGCATTTACATAGCTTATTTATTTGTTTTTCGCCCACATCATTTATATTATTTACAAAGGCTTTATGATAATACTGTTGTACAAAAAAATCACAAGACAAAAGCTGCACCTTGTATTATGCTGTTTTATTTGATAAGGCCCAATCTTGCACTGATTGTATTTAACCCTTCATAATCCATATATCCCTGTTAATATGCATGTGCGGCCAGTGTAGATTCAGATCAGCCGGCACATCCTTGCCATCTGGTTAGGATCTGCGCTGTTCTCTTCCTGGTCAGAAATAACCTAGTAAAATTATTAAAAAGCGAAAAGTGCAGACCCTGATCAGACAGCACGAAGAGGAAAGGGTTAAGTTTCTTTGCATGTTTTTTTCAACAAATTTTAGAAACATTCAAACGATTTTTAAGAAACATTGGCTAGAACAATTGTGCAGATAGTCAACAATTTGTACATTTGTAGGTACCCAGGGTCAGATGTAAGATTTGCAGAAAGGGGGTTCGTTTTTGGGTGTCTTGGTGTAATCTCTTGTTAACTTTCAGCTTTCTGGACATGAAAGTTAAATATTGCTGCCCCAAAAGAGGGTTCAAGTTATCCTACTGAATGCCCTCTGGGATTCGCCCATGGGTATCTCAGAGCCAGTTAATAGTTAGATTTTTAAAGCTTGTGAAGAGACTGAACATTTGAGTTTCCACTTACTTTCTTTTTTTCTTTTTTTTTTAAATTTTTGTAAAATGAACACCAAGTATTAAGGCCACTTTTCCTTGTCCTAAAAGAGGTCTTTAAATAGCACAGATTTACTAAACCGTGGATCAAATTTGAAGCGTAATCTTTATTCACAACTCCCTAAGGGACCCAAACAAAGTTTTAATCTGGTTGTTTAAAGAGGACAGACAATTTGTACATCCTTTAATAGAAGCTGACAATCAGTAGTCTAAAGATGAAAAGATGTCAGGGTGCAAGTGATAAGAATCTATTGTGATGCATTCTATTGATGATGGGTACTTATTGATAAGCCCTCAGGGGGTGGATCAGTAAGTCTGGAATAGAGATATAAGTCCTTTGAATGCTTTAAAGCAAAATAACCAACTTAAGGGGAGTTTTTCTTTTTGGTGGATTTCATTAAAATCTGAAGTTTTATTAACTAGAAATAGCTTATTAAGAAATTATACAGTCCTTTGAATGCTGAGAGCTGTGAAGAAAAATATTGCTCCTAAAGCTAGTTTTCGATTTTTGATGATTTATTTAAAGTATTTTATCAATTTAAAGTGAAATCATACAGTTCAAATTCAATTACCACTGACAGGTGCTGTTTCCATGTTGAAAACCCCACAGGTTCACAGCACTGAGATATTGTATAAAAGTTAGGAAATGAGATGGTTAGTTACAGTCACCTAATTTAAAGTGGAGTTTTAACAATTAAGAAACTGTAAACAAAGGGACAATTGCAACGTGAAAAGGGTTTCTTAGGTGTTATAACTTAACCTTATAAATACTAAATAACATAGTGTTGGCTACAATTTTATCTTATAATATTAAATATAAAGTCATACCCTAATGAATACTTGATAATGAACAGACATTTAATTCAAGTGTTAGGAGCTGGTAGTTTTACCCTTTACTTCATATAATACGGGTTTTATCACATGTGCAGACAGTGTAGACAGGGCTTTTCATCAGAAAATTGGGAAGAGAAAATTGGCCTTTCCAATTGGGAAATTTATGCGCGATTATTGTTCATTTTGGGAAAACGAAATTAATTGGAAGATGGGTTCTACTTTATGAAATTGAATAGTAATAGGTATTTTTAACTTAAATCTAATTTATTAAGCACTTTATTTTCCAGACTTCAATTTTCAAACACTCTTCAGAAGAGTTTAAACCAGTTTTTGGACATCTTACCTAGCATTTTGGGAAGAGTTTCTGCCACAATTGGGAAAAAAATACTATATTTTTGGATTGGGAAGAGGCCTTTTATAGGCCTCTGTTATATAAGGAGGAAAAGCCCTGGTAGATATAGTGATCAACCAGCACATTCATACTCTGATTACGATCTAAAATATTGTTTGCATTTAGAGCCATGGGGTCATTTCTGACCTACATGTAGAGGCAGATCCTTGCCAGCTGATCTGGATCTACAGAAAACCTTTATATATGGAGTAAAGGGTAAAGTATAATGACCATATTATGTGGTGCATGTGTAGCACTGATCATGAATTAGGATGACCACAGTCATGTCATTTAGTGTGCTGATGAGCACACGTCAGTACATTATTAACTTTAACAATAACCATTTTTACAAGCGTTTTGGAAATGAAATAAAACTTATGCAAGCACATTGTCGAGAAACATACTAATTAATAAACTTCGGAACATATGTTGGTCAGCTAGCCAACATATACAGTCAGGTAACAGCTTATGACCATTGATGTTCACAGTTTATTGTATATGAATACATACATGGACATAACCTGACCTCAGGGCCAGTCACTTATATACACTCTGTACCAAGTGAACTTGTATTTAAATGTTTTTTTGACAGCCCTAAAAATTGAAACTATAAATTTGTAGGTTTTTTGCTGACATGGTTGACCCATTTTCATTTTTTTTTTCACATTTTCCCCAATTCTACCTGGTATGCTAATCTGGATTATTATTCAGTAAACAGAACAACATATACATATGTTCCTCCCATCTGGAAAAAAGTGCCGTGATTAAAGATGAAATTACCAGTGACATATATTATGAGACTCTGCAACTATATTGCTTTATAAAAAAGCAAATGTATTAAATAAATTCAAAACGATTTGATAATTATTAATTTTGTCATATATAAAATCACATTGATAAAATTTACATTGAGTATGTAGGAAATGGTTTGGTGTTTAAAATTCTATCCCATTTGCCAATATATTATTTTAGCTGATATCCAAATTTGTGGAGTCTACTGTGCTAATAAAATATGTTTCAGAATGCATAATCCCTGATACTGATTCTGTGTTGAACATGATAAGCATAAGCCCTTTAATTCATAGACTACGGCTGATACCTATGGGCAAACATCATAGATCCAGATCAGATGGCACATTCATGCCGTTTGATCAGGATCGACGCTGATTGCATTTAGATTCATTAGATTTTGTCTGACCAAGAAGCAAAGTTTAACAGAATAGATAATGATCAGAAAGCACAGATGTGCTGACTGATCTGCATCTACATTGTTTGCACATGCAAGAAAATATGTATTTAATCTAGTAAACTTAGGGTGAGTAGAATCTACATGAACACTTTAAACTTGTCATTAAAATAATTATATGGTTTATGAACTGTTGCGACCAATTTAAAACAAACAGGATTAAGGACTTAAAAGGCACCTGTGTAAAACCAACCCGATTTAGTACTTTAAAGGGGCGCAAAATGTAAGTTTACCAGAATAGGATAACAACCTGAAGTCAGAATTTTATCTTGTTGATGTGTCTGTCAGAGCCCACTGGCCCTGTAACTGCTTGAGACAAGTTGATGTTCTGCTAGGGCCCACTGGCACTGAAAAGGCCAGCCAGACCAGACATAACCGTAATTCCATAATTAAAACTTTAAGTTATTGTGACATAAGGCCTGGAGGTGAAGTTTGTAGATCCTCTGACCTGATACTGAAACCTGATATAAATATTGATATTGTAGATCACCAATAATAGTATAATATTGACCTTGCTAAGAAAACAACTTAACAATTTTATGCAATTGTGCGCATTGTTAATTGTAAATATTACGGTGCCTTCTCAGATTTTAAAGTCTCTTAACTTGTATAAATATCCTGATCCTAATCCAGCTTTATTCATAGCTGGGAGGTTCTTTATTGACATATTTAATATTGAAAATATTTGAAAAACAAATAGTTTCTGGTATAATTGCCTGACCATTGTGATAGCTTCGCAGTATTAGGATAGCAGTCATAATATTGCATTGCCTGGCCTGATGTCATGGAATTTATAAATTTTATTAAATGTATTTACCAATCTTTTAATGAACTTTGGTCTACCTGGACTTTAACATTATACCAAATGCTTTTGATTTGGTCCTTGACAGTAACATAGACTGAACCCTTTTGATTATCCCTTTACTCCATATATAGGCATTTTAATGTCCAACTAGATCTAGATCAGTCAGCAAAGCAAAGTATGAGATTAGTCAAAAGGCAAGCTCGCAGAGGGAAGCTGCTTTCAACCCTTTATGTTCTTGAAGAAGAGTGTTAGTAACAATTTTGCAACAAGTAAAGACTTGGATTGGGTTGTATATCCTTCCACGCTGATTTACAGTGGTTGCTATTCCCCTTAATAAAGTTAGCTGCTGTGGTATCATTTAAACTTCCCAGGGACAGATTTTCGCAGAAGCTACAAATGTCATTTTCACACAGGAATATTTGCAATCAGTTGTATTTCTCATATTAGATAAGCTATTGTGAGGTTTTGTTTTGCTGGGTTTAGATTTTGACCACTTTCCTTATAGTGAAATATGTGAAAATTAAATCCCCATAAATTATATACCACTGTAATACAATTTGCTGTTATGCTCCCTCTACAGTCGTCATTGCACTGTCGTCAGTAAAATGCTGTTTAGTTGTTGTGTATAGATATTCTTAGCATTTTAAGAAATATTTAGATCTAGTTATTTTTCTTTAATGTTCTAACGTTTCTTAACAAATGCAAAAAAGATAGTATTACATTAAAAGCATATATTTGCACAAAATTTTATTGAAAAGCTTTGCCGTTTTGCTTTTATTTTGATTATTTTCTCTTTTATCAATGAACATGAAAAGATGACTGTCCCCTAAGTGTCCCTTGTATGAATAATTGAATGGACTATCTCAAGCTGATAGTGGTAAAGGGTTATAAATTGTGTTGGCATAGGTCAGTCATTGAGCATAACCATAATTATTGTTGAATATATGCTAATGGACAAAAGTCTTGTCCAGTAGGAAAATTGAAACTTTTTGCATGCCGATTTTCAACACATTACTATTCTAGCAGTACTGGCTTAAATTCCAAAATTCTTTTAACATTGAATGCATATAAATGTTTTCTTACTATCAATACCAAATTTATAACGGTAGTAGTGTGTTGAAAATTGGCATTGTTGGTGTTAATGCGGTTACAAAGTTATTATGAAAAACATATACATGTACCGGACAAGACTTTTGTCCATAAGTATATTATGGACACTGTTTTGTCCTGCTCTTTAAGCATTTTGCAGTTCTAAAGCAATGTTATTTCCTGGATTACTTACAATCGAGTGGTGCACTATGTCTAGCAATCACTTGTATTGAGATGCACATTACATCTACAAATGAATTGTTGCTATTTTCAGTTTGATTCTGAATGAAAATGTAATTAGTGGTAGACGTAAGCAAGTGCAAATTATCCTGTTATTGATTTCAGTTAATAGGGAATAATCATATTTGCAAATTAATGCAATACATGTACCAGTAAAGCCAATGATCATATTGTAATTATAGTTGACCACAGTGTCAGTCGATGATATAACAGACCAGTGTCCACTGATGATATAACAGTCGTAATATGATGTTATTGATCACAAGTCAGTAACTTCACAACTATTGAATGTAAGAGGTGTCTGTCTGCAAACAGTTTGTTAATCAAATATATTTTATCAGACAGGATGCTACTACGGTCTTCCCTAACTTTTATATAGATGCAAGCTGTGGCAAGTTCCATAACTCTTGACTGTATTTTGTCATTGTTATGCCCCTTTTTACAATTTATAAGTTTGGTTTAATTTTAAGCTGCAAGTCCTATTCAGCATTAAAGACTGTCATAGTTGTGTTAAGTGTTTAATTCTTGATCTATTTCCAACCCCCATCCTGCAAGGTTTATGCTGGCTTACTTAAATTCCTGTCTGTAGGAATTCCTAGTTGTCAGAATTCTAAATCTATAGATGCCATAAGGAGTTTACAATGATTTCAATAATAAACTAGTTAATGATTTGCATGCAGTCTGGCTTTTTGATCTGATTAGAATTAAAGTGAAATCTCCCACCTTTTATTGTCATTAAAATAACTTAATGTAAATCTGCTGTATGAGTTAAGCCTGGATAGCACAGCATCCAGTAGGTGCTTTGAAAGTCAGCTCCCGGCTCTCTAATTTCCGGAAAACATTTGATCCCTGATGATTTAAGTAAACTGTTTTCTCCTTGGTTATCACTAAATCAGAGACCAAACAGTTTTCTCTTAAGGAGTAAACTTAAACCTTATAAAACTCGATGATCTATGAAGATCATGCAGATAGTGATATAATCTTAATGAGTTTTGCATACTTTTGTATGCATATTTTAGAGTATATTTTTGCTTGTTTTCTCGTAAGCTTTTTATTGGGGGATTCAGCGGCTTTCATTGAAAATCCACCTGTTAATGTTCTCTAAATATTCTCGCCCACAGAAAATGATGTAATGTGTACATACTGTCTTTTATAATTATCAAAGGTAAAACAACTAAATTGATAAAACTTAAAAAAATCGAAAAACACTCCCTTTTGAAGATGATCATGAAGACTTAATCAGATCTCAGATCTCAAGCATCTGATTGGCTGAAATGGATCCTAGTAGTCTCAGATCTTAAGTGTTTGATTGGCTGAAATTATACTTCAGCCAATCAGATTATGATCTGAGACTGGTCTCCATCCTTAGTTTTATGACCTCGGACACTGTACAGAACTAAACCTGGTCTGAAGGTCACCATTTCAGCCAATCAGATGCTTGAGATTTGAGACTGGTTTCCATGCTCAGGGTTGAAGGTTATAAAACTGAGATTAGAAACCTGAGTCTCAAATCTCAAGCATCTGATTGGCTGAAATGGCGACTGGTTTCCATGCTCAGTTATATAACCTTGGGTACTGGCTGATCTCGGTCTACACAGTCATACAGAGCATTTTTCAAAATAAGCAACATGCAATGTATGAGGGTGTTCACACCCTACAGTAAAATATGAAGAAATCTGGTTACATGACAAGGTAATTTTGTAACTTGTTCCATTGGATGTTCACTCTTTAATTCATGTTTAGATCCAGATGAGCCAGCTCATCCGTGCTATCTGATCAGGATCTTAACAGTTCAATTTTTGATTCATTAGGTCATTACTGATTAAGAAGTGAACAGTGTAGATCTATCCCAATCATAAGGCACATCTGGAAAACTGTTTGCTATTTTATTCAATAGGTAACATTTCTGAACAAGACGTGACCAGTGCATTGGTGACCAGTACAGATCCTGATCAGACGGCATGGATAGAGCACAATTATAATATTGCTGTTATTTAGATAAATGACTCACTATTATTGTTCAAAAACCTATTATAGGGAGGATGAATTTGTCAAATATTTTTCTGGCAGGTCATTGTATTCCAGTCTCATTCTTTCATCTTTACCAATTGAGTTTATCAGGAGCTGTAAGTGTTTTTCTCTGATAATATCAGAGGAATTCCCGATTTTTTCACCACCACCTTCTTGTTAGCATCCATTTTGTGAGATAAGTCTGACAGCAGTAATTGGGATCAGGTAGCAGAGGGTGCCTTTATAGTAACTCTGTGTTATAGTCACCTAGTATGCCACTGGTAGTAGCAGCAGCAGCTGGGAGCTGGAATTGTAGCAGCAGCAGCAGCAACAACAGCAGCAGCATCAGCAGCACAAACTCAACTGGCAATTGCATAATGTGCACAAATGCATCAAGTTAAAGAAATCTTCTTACTATCTCTCTAACTCATGGTTTATCAGTAGGAGCAGCAGCAGCATCAACAACAATAACAAGGATAATAATACTTTATGGCAGGTGCTGTAGCTCAGACACTCGGTAAGTCACCATCCACTGACCTGATCATCATCATCAGGCCTCATCATCATTACACGTGCCATATGATTTGGATCTACACCGGTTGCATCTTGGTCAGTCAAAAATCCTAAGGAATAAAAATGCAACAGTGCAGATTCTGAACAGCTAGTGCAAGCTGATCTGGATCTACACTGTTTGCCTATAAGATAAAGGCATGATATCCCATGGAGTAAAAAGTTAAATCTGACATAATTGTGTGTTTTGCCATACATGATCATTATATTGTTAAAGAATCATCTTCTGCTGTTTAGAAACACTCCTTAAACCATAATAAAGAACAGCTGATAGTGTTCACATTAGAAATAAAATTGCTTCAAACTGATTGAACTGAAAATGTCTAGGTGTTTTATGGGACCAAATTAGTTTGCTGTAAAAACCTAGAGTAAACACATAATGTGATTGGGGTTAACCCTTTACCCCATAGATAAACCTTTATTTCATGAGCGAACAGTGTAGATCCAGATCAGCCAGCACATTCTGTCTGTGCCATCTGAACAGGATACACTGTTCACTTTTAGATTCATTTGATTTTTTTCTAAACAAAACGTGACCAGTGCTGATCCACAGCATGGATGTGCCAGTTGATCTGGATCTACACTCGTCTCACATGTGTTGTATATATGAAGTAAAAGGTTACAACTAAATATCTCTGTAGTTTGAACTAATATTCCCAGCAAGAATTTGTTTAGGTCATAATGATCAAATGTCTGATAATTGAACATGTTCGATTAGTGGTTTTGTGTTGTTTTTTTTTCAGATTTTTTTAAAGTGTCATTTTGGTGCACTTTTAATAAACTTTTAGAGAAAGTTAAATTCACTTTCCATTCACCTGTAATTCTTAATTGAAATCTAATAGTGGTGAAATCGTTTTATCTTTAATACCTAAGAGAACACCCCAAAAGCTAAATCTGCATAGCTATAATGATTGCTTTGTAGTTGTTTTTTTGAAGTGAAATCGAAAATGTTGATAAATCAATGAAGAAAATAGATTTGAATAATTACTTCAGTGCCCTCTTAAGATTTGTAATCAATTAATTTAGTGAAATGTACTAAATAGTGCAGCCTGTGTGATTGCAAGTATGCTGATTACAAAATTGGAAATGAAAATAATTATTGTGTATGTATATAGCAAACAGCGTCTAAGAACTCCAATGAGAAGCAAAATTTAATATTTATGTTGGTTGTTCAGATGAAAACATGTGCTCAAAGCATGCATGTGTTTCTTGTGAGATGTGCTGGCTGATCTGGATCTACACTGTTAGCCCATGTGATAAAGGTGTATCTGTGGGGTAATGGGTTAAATGTATGAAAGTTCAGTGTAACATAAGGTCATAATTATGGATTGTCTCAAATCCTTGGATTGCTATTTTTGAAAGAAATCATGAAAATGTCTTATTTAATATGGTATTTAATTTGACTTGCCACAAAGCTGTCAGCCAGCAGCATCTGTACCAATTAGGGGCCAACATGCTTCCTTTTCAAATTATTTTGGGGACTTCTAACAATGGCATATGGGAGTTTGTGACCATCTGGGCAAAAGGAAGACAAATGAAGGCATTTCACAGCTAATGATGGGGCTCTTGTTACTTGAAATAGGGAGCAATGTTCTTAATGCACCATTCATGGTTTCTATAATATGGTAATGATCATGACTTGCTAGCTTTTGAAGGAGGGTGTTTATAGCTGTTGGAAGAAAAATGGGCTTCTTATGGGTGGGGAAGATGCCACCAAATAATTGCTATTGTGAACTATAAACAGCAAGTAAAGACTGGGAACTTAAACATCATTTTTGAAAAACTGTTTAACGATGTTAACAGCAGTTCGGATTCTATATAATTATGCAAGATAGATTTAAAATAAAGAAGGCATTTCAATTAAAGAGTTTTCAAATATATAACAGAAACTTTCCTATAACCTTTTACTCAATATTATATACTGGTTTTATTGCATGTGCCAAAATTGAAAGATCCAGATCAGCTAGCACATCTGTTCTATCTGATCAGGATCTACACATTTCACTTCTCGGTAGGAAATAGCTGAATGAATAAAAAAGTGAACAGTGTAGATCCTGATCTTTTAGCACAGATGTGCAGGCTGATCTGGATCTTTACTGTTATCCAATGTTATGTGGATATCTGTCAATTATCCGTCTGAGCAAATGGTTATTACAGACAACATCTGTAATAAAAATTTACAATGTCAAAAAAACATCAAGAAAGGCACAGTAGTTCTTGTCATACAGAATTTGCTTTAAGACATGGGAATAATTTGAATAGAATATGAGGAATGGGTGCGAAGCTGGTCTATTTTCTTCATTATTCTACATGAGTTAGACTTGTGTTGTGCTAAGCCTGTGAATAATATTCTGATCTCTTGAATCAAGTTTGATTTATTGCATCAATTTTTCTGAGAGACATTATGTTGTTTTGACTGCCTTAGATGTTGCTTTATTCTTTCTTTATAACTGCCCTTGTAGAAAATGTATTTTATTATAGGAAATTTCTGAAATAGTGCTCCAAATAGGATTGTTTTAGGAAGAAGGCTAAAACAGATTTTGTCTCCGCTTCAATAATATATATCATTTTAATACATTATTTGTAATAATTCATGAAGGGGTTTGTTAACTCTTTTCTTTATTCTATGGATATGTAACAGCTTTTTCCCCATGTGCAACCAGTTTAGATCTAGATCATCCAGCATAGTGTAGTTGATTGATAAGGATCTAGACTGTTGACATTAAGAATCAATTGTTTTGTTATAAAATTTTTACCAACAAGCAAACAGTGTAGATCCAGATCAGACTGCATGTATATGCAATGCTACAATTATAATGCTATTCTTCTATAATCAAGTTTTGCACCAGTTCGTTTTAAATGATATTGCTTCATAATTTGCTCCTAATACGATTATTTTGGGAAGAAGGCTAAAATAGATTTTTGTCGCCTCTTCGATAATATATAACAAATAATTGACATTATTCATTTTGTAACCTGTTTTTATAAAAAAATATTTTTACAAGCCATTAAATAACAAAACAACTTTAGGTCTGATTGTTGAATTTGTGTGTACCCAATAAATTTAAGCAGTTTACGCTGGTGAATGTTGTGAAAATAACAAAACAATTCTGTACATTGTATAGTATACATTATCATATTTTTGGAGCCTAAATTAAAAGTGCATAAGAAGCTCGCTTCACATGCAAAAGCCCCAGTGGTTCAATTTTCACTGAGAGTAAAATATTGGTTATAAAATACTTCAAATACAACAAGTAGATAAACATCGCTTTGTTATGCGTAGTTATTTTTGTTTCAATGAAATCCATCACAATCATTAGTAAACTCTTTCTGCTTCATTGAACTATGTGTACCTTTTTCATTTACAGCGTAGTGATCTAAACACTTCATCAAGTTCGCTCTTTCTTAATGATCAAAAGTGAAATATGCATATCAGGAATAGCCTATTTTGTCATTCATCTGATCAGGATCTGCACTGTTCGCTTTTTATAAGCTCACCTGAGCCATCATGCTCATGGTGAGCTATTGTGACCCGTCTTTGTCCGGCGTCCGGCGTCCGTCGTCCTTCGTCCGTCAACAATTTCCTTTAAACAACATCTCCTCTGAAACCACTTGATGGATTGTAACCAAATTTGTCCTGAAGCATCCTGGCACTGATGTCTACAAAAGTTGTTCAAATCATGACTGCAGGGTCAAGGTCACTGCTGCTAAAAATAGAAATTCAGTCTTTGCTCAATTACTTGAGTTTGCTTAGGCCTATTGACTCCAAACTTGGTGTATGGGTAGCTTATATCAAAAGGCAGCTTGGGGTTGCTACCCAGGTGTCTGTGATCAAGGTCAAGGTCACTGTTGCTAAAAATAGAAATTCAGTTTCTGCTTAATTACTTGAGTTTGCTTTGGCATATTGACTCGAAACTTGATGTATGGGTAGCTTATATCAAAAGGCAGCTTGGGGTTGCTACCCAGGTGTCTGTGATCAAGGTCAAGGTCACTGTTACTAAAAATAGAAATTCAGTTTCTAGTTAATTACTTGAGATTGCTTTGGCCTATTGACTCCAAACTTGGTATATGGATAGCTTATATCTAGAGGCAGCTTGGGATTGCTACCCAGGTGTTTGTGATCAAGATCAAGGTCACTGTTGCTAACAATAGAAATTCAGTTTTTACTTAATTGCTTGAGTTTGCTTTGGCAAATTGACTCCAAACATGGTGTATGGGTAGCTTAAATTAAGAGGCAACTTGGGAAAGCTACCTACATGTCTGTGATCAAGGTCAAGGTCACTGTTGCTAAAACTAGAAATTCAGTTTCCACTTAATAACTTGAGTTTGTTTTGGTTTTTTGACTCCACACTTGGTGTATGAGTAGCTTATATCAAGAGACAGCTTGAGATTGCTACCCAGGTGTCTCTGATCAAGGTTAAGGTCACTGTTGCTAAAAATAGAAATTCAGTTTCCACTTAATAACTTGAGTTTGCTTTGGCATATTGACTCCAAACTTGGTATATGGGTAGCTTATAACAAGAGACAAATTGGGATTGCTACCCACGTGTCTGTGATCAAGGTCAAGGTCACTGTTGCTTAAAATAAAAATTCAGTTTCTGGTTAATAACTTGAGTTTCATACTCGGGTGAGTGATTCAGGGCCATCGTGGCCCTCTTGTTTATTAAGTTATTACTGACCAACATGTAAACAGTGCACAAATAACATGTTTATTTGATAACATTTCCGAAGTTTTACCCAGAAAAACTGCATAAACACAAACCATTAACCCTTTGGAATGGGAGAACAGTGTAGATCCAGATTAGACTGCACGGATGCGCAGGCTGATTTTGGATCTACACTGCTGGCATATGAAATAAAATTTGTATGTATTGAGTAAGTGGTAAAATGAGACCACTGCCCAAGATCATTAAACTAAAATTGGAGACCAGTCTTAACTCTCAAGTTTCTGATTGGCTGAAATGGCGACTGGTCTCCAGTTTTAGTTTTATGATCTTAGGCACAAATAGTTTAACTAAGAGCTATGGAAATATAAAACAGATTCAACTTTGTTATGGTAGAATAAATATCGAAGATATATTTTCTAGTTTACTAATGTTTATTTCTTTTTTTGCATGTTACTTGAATGACTGCACAAAATGATAAATTTTAAAGCATTTAAGAAAGAAAGACAGCTTAAGTCTCCCATTTTATACACTGCAAAATTAAAGGTATTCACTTTTATGCTAATATTCTCACAAAGTTACATTCATTTCATCTGGAATGCTTTGAAATGGGTTTTATTATTGAAGTTTAACTGATAATGAACAAAGAACTTTGAAAACGTCCATTTAATCACAATTAATGAAAGATTTTATAACACTTTATTTTAAATCAAAAGGGAGGTAATTGAAAATTGAAGGAAATTCAGGCGCTATGTTAATTGTGGATTATTGTTATAAAGTAATTATAAGTGATTTTTTTACCACAGGACAATCCATTTCTTTTAAAAAAAACTCCAATTTACTACCAAAAATAAATGTATTTCTTTATAAAACTACAATTATAATTACAGGAGAGCTAACTTAGTCCTGCCAATAGATATTCTTGAATAATGATTACAAAAAAAAATGTTGCAAACCATCTCAAAAAAGCAATTTGATTTTTTATTTTATGTTTTTGCATAATTATAAGTAGAAAAGCAGAAAGCATTTATTTTTTTAAATTATATATGGAATATCATTAACCATTTACTCCAAAGATACACCTGGGCATGGAAACCAGTCTCAAATCTCAAGCATCTGATTGGCTGAAATGGTGACAAGTCGCCATTTCAGCCAATCAGATGCTTGAGATTTGAGACTGGTTTCCAATCTCAGCTTTATAACCTTCAACCCAGAACAGTGTAGATCCAGATCAGCTGGCTCATCCATCAATCTGATTAAAATCATCTCCTAAAAACCGCAACGCTATCAGGATCTGACAACGATGCTTTTATCACTAACCCTTTGAACCAATCAGATTATCGCCTACAAAATCGCAAAAGTGAAAGTAAACATAGTATTTAAAACCACGGAAAGTGTTTACAGCCTGTTTAATACATATTTACTGAAGGCACATGTATTTATGTAGTATTGCATTTATTTCTAATGTAATGACATCTTCAGATCAGTTTGTGAACCTTATAAATCATGCTTCCCGTGTTGACAATTTCTACAAATAGTATTCGGGGAAAACCGCTAAAGCTTATGTACGGTGTCTGCGGGCCGTCATCAGATCTAACAGTTTGTTAAATGTGAATTTAGTGAGATTGGCTCATCCATGCACTGTACTGTTCGCTTTTGGTAAGAAATAACCTAATGAATCAAAGAGTGAACAGTGCAGATCCTGATCAGACAGCACAAATGTGCCAGGTGATCTGAATCTACACTGTTCAGCCGCGCCATAAACAAGCATATAAGGCTTAATTTATTTCATAAATATATATACCCAAATCCCTTGATGAATGTTTTTCTACCCTGAAGTCTAATACATACTTGACTTTCAAATAAGTTTACAAAACCAACATGACAGAGTCAACCATTGATACACATTAATCGCCCTCTCCATTTACATATTATTGCAGACCGGTCATTAACCCTCTTAAATTGAATAAAATCTGCCCAATGAATGTTTGTAAATGTTATTTATCTAAACAAGATGTTGAATGAAATATTTTATTTCATGATACTAATGGATAACGCTGATCAAGCAACATTATGGACATGAATATATTAAAACAATAAGCAAAAAAATGGTACTTAATGAAATAATTTGTTTTACTGAACAGATAAATGTATCTATTTAAATTTTAAATTTTACGAAGCATCTGTGAGCCCTTTATCTTTATCACCTATGTGACTAGTGTAGATCTAGTTCAGCAATCTTATCTGTGTCATCTGATCTGGATCTATACTGTTTCCGATTGATCAAAGACATCCTAATGAATCAGAAAGCAAACAGTGAGGAGATCCTGATCAGATGTCATGGATGTGGCTGCTGATCTGGATCTACACTGTTCACCCACATGATAAAGGGTTAATCCTTTCCCCCATATATACACATTTTTATGCATGTGCGACCTGTGTAGATCCAAATCAGCCAGCAAATCGGTGCCATCTTATCAGGATCTGCACTGGCCGCATTATAGTCAGAAATAACCTAAAAAATAAAAATGCAAACAGCACAGATCCTGATCAGAGGGCATGGATGTGCTGGCTGATCAGGATCTTCACTGTCTGCCCACGCAAAAAAGGTGTATCTATAAAGGGAAGGATTAAATAAGGTGGTAATATATATAACTTTGTCATACAATTACTGAATTCAGATTTCAGGAGAATCAAATGATTGAAATTAAGAAGTGAATCAGGTAGAAAATTAGTATTGCAGTCTGGATCTGCACTCAGAATACTTATCCCTTTCCTCCATATAAAGCATTTTACGCATGTGCAACCAGTATAGATCCAGATCTGATCAGGGTCTGCACTGGTTGCATTTTGGTCAGAAATAACCTTACAAATAAAAAAGCGAACAGTGCAGATCCTGAACAGATGGCACGGATGTGCTGGATGATCTGGATCTAAACTGTTCGCCCACGCAATAAAGGTGTTTATCACATACCTTCAGGTGTGGGAGTGTAATAACACCCGTTATATATTTTCGATAGAACTACATGTAGTTATATATTGTAGCCGAATCACTATTCATCCGCGTTATCAGCGATCAGAACAAATTTGTGAAAATGACTTACTTTATCCATCTGACCACTTCAGGCAAGCAATCAGCTTCCATAAGGAGCTGAAGCATCCTTTATATATATTGATAATATACACGGAAAATATAACTTTCTTGATTACTCCGTAAGATACCAATAGGCCGAAAGTCTATCATGAAATTCAACAACAGCAACAAAGCCATTTTCATTTCATTTTAATCGAAAGCAAAATGACCTAGACGATGACATCATTTTCTGAACATCCTCGGTGTGATCTTACAACAGCCCCGGAACAAAATAAAAACACTAAAACACACGTTCAATCCAAATTATGAGTTTACATCCAGCAAATTTCAATGTTGCCATATGCCGCTATGTAAGTTTACACAAATGATGTCATATAGTAGATCGATTTATTTAATTAAACACAACTTCAGAAGCCTATAACTGGCATATTCTTTAACTAGACTCTAGCGCAGTTTTTTTTTTTTCTCTTTTTACTTGTTTTGGCAAATAGAAAAACAGTAGGATAAATTCTTTGGGGGACTAGCTTATGTATGACCCAATACGACCGAATTACACACGTTTTAATTTCCCTATATTAGGCGATAGAAAGGGACAATTCATGGATTTTGCTCGTTTTTCAGGGTATGTGATAAATAGAATTATACATCATTCGTGTTCATTTTATACTGAAATTGTTAAACTCGTCATCTAAATCGATATAAAACTCGGCAGAAGCCTTGTTTAATAATTTCAGTATAAAATGATCACTCATGTTGTATCCTCTATATCTATGAAGGAAAGGGTTAAAAAATAAGGTGGTAAAATATTCTTTTGTCATACAATTACTGAATTCAAATTTCAGGAGAATCAAATGATGGAAATTTAGAAGTGAATCAATTAGAAAATGAGTAATGCAATCTGGATCTGCACACAGAATACTTATAAAAGAACTTCTAATTCATCCTCTGATGACTGTAATGAAAAAGTGTATTTTGTAAGTAACGTATCAGGTATCAGCTGTATCATTGCATTATCATGCATCTTATAGTATATCAACATGATTAAATTTACGACATCGTATCTCAATATAAGGACATTTTAAAACTGCAGCATCATGGCTGTTTACTAAGTTTTGCTTACGAACTGTTTATAAGTGAATTTATAATTGTACACCTAAATAATGTTTTGCACACTGTTTTCTTTCAAATTTGTTCTGTGTGCATTGAATTATGCATTTGTTATAAAACAGTTTATCCTCATACCAACAGTTGCATGACTTAACCATTTCCTCCATATATACGCATTTTTACGCAGGTGCAAACTGTGTAGATCCAGATCAGCCGGCACATCCATGCCGTCTGATCAGGATCTGCACTGGTAGCATTTTGGTCAGAAATAACGTAACAAATCGAAAAGCGAACAGTTTAGATCCATATCAGACGGCACATCTGGCTGATCTGGATCTAAAATGTTCGTCCACGCAATAAAGGTGTATCTATGGAGGAAAGGATTAACTGTTTAAGTTTCTGTCTTGCCTGGCTAAAGAGATATTGTGAAGTCATTAATGTTCGTGGGGTACAAAGTTTCATGGATTTTGTGGGGGTTGTCGATCCACAAATTTAGAACAATGAAATATAAAATTCTAAATAAAAGGGAAGTAATAACAGCTTATGTGTGAGAAATAAAGAGATACAGAATGAGTTTGATCAACAAAATTAATATTAAGTAACTATAGTCCAAGCACGAACAGACAGTGTTTTCACTCCTACTTGCCTGAAGAGAGAACAAGAAAAGCCATTCTGTAGATTCACTAATCAGCATTCATGTTTCAGCCATTATGAGTTACTGTAAGTGTTGAATTTAGTCCTTAACCCTCTCCTCCACATACACCTTTATTGCATGGGCGAACAGTTTAGATCCAGATCAGCCGGTACATCTGATCAGGATCTAAATGGTTCGCTATTTTATCCATTAGGTTATTTCTGACCAAAATGCGACCAGAGCAGATCCTGATCTGGACCAACACTGGTCGCACTTGTGTAAAAATGCTTATATATGGAGGAAAGGGTTAAGACAACAGCTAGTTGATATTATATACCATGTAAGTTCTGTTCAGTTCTACTGTGAGTCTATATTTAGCATTTGTTATCACAAGTTAAGAACCTTACACCCATGAGAACTATTCCACCAAGCCAAACTTCACAGACTGGTAATCTGCAAATAGGAGACAATTAATCTCAGAAAGGTGTCACAGTCTATTGTTCTTGCATCACTAAAACAGGTGGAACAATTGGCAGGTAATGGGATCTTTGTTCATTTAATGGGATCAGGTTATGTAACTGTCTCTAAAGTGAGCAATTCCTGAAATTCTTTACTTGTGGGAAGTTTTCTTCCCTTTAACCAAAACACAATTCTAGCTAAAAATTGCAGGGCACATTATAATGATCTGCCATGAATTGTTGCCGATTTGACGGTTGCTTGCCCAAAGCTCTTTTAAAATAGAAGTGGAATTAATGAAAACAGAAAGGTTTTCTGTAAAAAAATTTAAAAAATGGCAGCTGTATGACTGTAAATGTCTCAAACTTACTGTTGACATTGCCAGCAGTGCACATAAAGAGATGCAGTGGGGTGTACCAGGTCCTAATTCTAAATGAGACCACTGACTTGACTGCACCCCAAAACAACATGCAGCGCCATTGGTCTCCTTCATAACACAATGGTACTTTTTTGCAGTAATGTGACAAGTTACATTAACCATAGAAACTTTTCTTTGATAATATTTTTTAGGTTGTAATATTTTTATTACCCAGGGAGTCCTGTACTATTTTTAATCCTTAGAAGTTTGGTATTAATCAAGAGGAATGAAAGGTGGTGCTTTTAATCATTATTTGCAGTGTGTATAGTTTTGTGGTAAACCATAGGTTATCATTGTTAATGCATTTATCTTAATGATTTGTCAGATTATATAGTTTATTAGAATTGAGATACAAGACATAACTCTTCTTTCTTCTTTTTCTTTTGGTAGTATTTTTTGCTGTGATGGGGTGGGGGGGATTACTTAGATGGTTTGGGACAGTGCTGCCAGCCTGTCATCCTTTGCTTATAATTCCCTTGTGCAACTGTGTGGATCTATATGTTTCTTATAGAAAGCTGAACATTTCCAAAACTTTGGAAAAACCTCGCCCCTTTTCTCACAGTCTAAGCCTCCTGTTCTCTATCAAGAAAAATACAGATTTTTTTAAAGTTAATATTCATTCATGTGAAGATCTATCATGTTGTTTTTATTTTATAAAATCTGTATTTTTCTTGATAAAGCAAATGAGTCCAAAAATTTTAATTAAAGAGCAAACATTTTCAATAAAAAAATACAATAATTGAATTCTATAAGATTCTGTTAACCATTCATGCCATACATACTTGCCATACATGGCATGTACAGCCAGTTTAGATCCAGTCTCATCAGCCACAACCATCCTTTTTTCTGATCTAGATCTAACCGGTCACTCTTTGGTCTGAATTAACCCTGTAAATCTTACAGTGTCATATCTCATGAAGTAAAAGGTTAAACCACTTCAGTTTGCTTCCATTTAATTAAAATAAATATATAACCAAAACCAATATTTAAAGCTTGATTGATTTATAACTCTATATATTGACTTAATTTAAAATCAATTAGATAACAAAGGGACTTGTAAACGAGAGATGAGGTTGGTTTAAGATATTGTTGCTACTGTCAAAGGTTACGAAGGTATATAGTTGTCATGTCGAGATAATTTACAGCCGATTTTATGCTGCATTTGCCGGGCACTGAACCGTGCTTCACTTAAGGACATTTTTATCTTATGAGGGCTTAAAATATTAGACGGTTTTGAATATCGTGATTATTGAAAAATGTGTATATTTTAATCAAAGTTTAGCAATGGAAGCTTTACATAACATTTTACTACAAGGGATAATGCAGTTATCCCATGGGCAAACAATGTAGATCCAGATCAGAGCACACCCATGCCATCTGATCCGGACTACACTGTTTGCTTTTTGAGTCACTAGGTTATTTCTGACTAAGAAGCGAACAGTGTAGGTCCAGATATCATGGAACAGATGTGCTGGCTGATTTGGATCTACATCCACAGTGTTCTCACATGCGATAAAACCCAATATACATGGAGTATTATTAAGTTTACTTAATACTTATAAAGAATGAAAATATTTTATCCATATAATATACTGACCCGATTTACAAACTTTGCATAATGCACATAATATAATATGCATTTAATATTAAAATTATTGTGATATATGAGCACCAAAACACCTGAAAACACTGGTTTGTATGATGGTTCTTGCTTGTATAAAAGGTCAAAAAGAATTTTCCATTAATTCCTCTGAATTTCACATAAATGATAAACCAATTTTATTTCTCACATTTTTTTACCATGTATGTCCCCTGTTAGCACAGTTTTTAAATTGGGTCAGTATATATTGTTGGTGAAAAAAAAAATCAATAGTGTATGTAATAAAATACTTTACAGATACATGATCTGTTTTGTGATTCAATTGTGCATTTTTGATCCCGGTTTGTGCATCTGATTAAATAAAGCCATTGTTTTGGCATATGGGATTTTTATCAAGTTACGGGGCATCATTGTCAGTGTTGTAGGTTATGTAATCTGATGTTGACTGCGACAGATTGGTGATGATACGTTATACCCGTACAGTTGTCACTTCCTATCCGCACTATCAACATGAACATAGATATTTACACTTCAACTTCATCCTCCATGATGAAGTCTTTAACTAAGCTAACAAATCATAATTTCTGTTAGTACACAGTGTGCCCAGTTACGTCGACAGGCATGCACATTTTGCAAGGAGTTGCTGCGAAAAAGCTTGACGTCATTCGCTTTGTCATCAACAAACAGTTGCATTGTTTAATCCCTTTGGGCTTCACACACTTTAAACAACCGAAATGAAAACCGTCAATAATTATAGTAACATTAATTTTATTAAAAAATTATTTAATTCTTGTTTACCAAAATCATTATTTATAGCATTATGTAGATTTTAAATTGACTTTTGTGTCTTGTTTAATTGTTTCATTGTTTGCCAAAGATTAAATGATAAATGATGAATGTTTTTGAGAGATGTGTGAAGTTTTGAAAAGCTTAGAATTTAACCAACACCTGTGCCCTCAGATCAGTATCTAAACTGTTCGCTTTTTGATTTGTTAGGTTACCTCTGGCCAAAATGCGACCAGTGCAGATCCTGATCTGGATCTACACTGGTTGCACATGTGTAAAAATGCATATATATGGAGGAATTACTAAGGTTAAAGGCATATACATGGAGTAAAAGGTTAAAGTTCTTAGTTGTAGAATAGCATGTGCATTTGGGTTGCCTGTGAGATACAGATATTTGATAATGGGGTGAGAGGGAAGGTGGGGGGGGGGGGGGTTCAAATTGATTAAGAATTAAGGCTGACCAGTTTTATCCAATCAAACTTTGGTTGTGGCTAAATTGCACTTGAATGGCTAACATTATTTTTTTTTAATTATTTTTTTTTGTTTGCTGTAATTTCTCCCAACAGATTTCTGTTCTTGAATTACACAGAATTTTTTGCTTATGATAATGTCTAAATGATGATGATAAATGTGTCAGTGAAATATTTTAAGTTTGCTTTAAGTCCTTCAAAAAAGCCTTTCAAACTTTAAGTACCAACAATAAAAGAGAAAGCAACAACAAATGTCTGTATTGTTGTACATAATAACTAATACAGATGCTATTAAGGATCAAATTACCGCAAATTACATGCCTCGTCATTTAATTTGAATGCCAATTTACAACAGGTAAAAAGCCGCTTAAGAAATAGAGTTATAGGAGAGTAAACAGTTTTATAGATTTTAGCGATCATGTTCAGCAATATAGTAACCGAGACAATTTGACGAGATCTAATATTGATGGAATTGATAGCAGTGCTTGAACCTTTATTGTGATCTGACAGGACGGATCACTGTATGTCACTCAACGATATTATCAGATCAAGAATGAAAGAAGATATCGACGGGTGCGTCTTGTAAATATTATAAAACCTGAAATGGAAAACACCATGGTGGTAATTCTGATCTAATGACGGTTTAATAAGTTTTCTTGTCATATTCAACTACAGATATAAAACATATTTTATAAAGCAAGATATTACAATATTAAAACCTAAGTTAATGTATTTGTATGCAAGATTTTCAATCATGTGCATGGATGCAGACTGTTGAAATACATTATTCTATTGAAAGTCTCCAATCGTTCACAAAATTAATGTGACCGTTCCTTGAATATTTTCACATTAATGCTCATTTTTATGAAGACACTTTTTGAGATGCATGTGGGCAGATTTAAGGCTGCAAGACTGTAGCTATTAAGTACAGTCGTAAATTAGGTTCTGAAGGGGAGTAATAAGAAATCGGAACTAGCTGCCATTTTCTTGATAATGGTAATTATTTGGTTTCTACGGTTACCGAAATGACCAGTAGCCTTAGCTGATAAGATAACTTTTAATGGTTTCTGAATTCACCAGAGGAATAAAGAGGCTATTACTTTGAAAGAATTATCGGAAATAATAATTAGTGTCATTTTGTTTGAGTTTTTTATTTGTACTATAAGGTTTCTGATATTTGAAGGGCAATACAAACTGGCATAAAATTTTTCCAATATAAATTGGAGGAGAATGACATTTTCTTTATTTGCATAGATTTTCTGGCCTTTTTGGTTGTTTTAGTTGAGGTTATAGGACAATTACAAAAAACAGACATACAGTAGTCCTGGGCCATCAGTCACCTTTTCAGCCATGGCAATCAGATTCTTGAGATTTGAGACTGGTCTCCAATTTTTAGTTTTATGATCTTGGGTCCTGGTTGCAGGAATGTAAGTAGATGTTGAATCTGGACATAATATACTACATAATATAACATAATAATAAGCCACTTTTTGTCATTCCCTTGGGTGGCTGCTAAAGACAGGGTTTGACTGTAATTGCTTTGCAGCTCCTGCATTTTTCACTCACTTTAACAATTACTGTGGTATCATTATATTTCGATTGGGTTTAAATTTTGCCTATTTTATGCAAGGACACAGACACTCGTTAAGGAATCATATATGAATTATATGTAGTTTGCACTAGGACAAATGCACAAACTTAAAGCCCAGGAAAATTACACCATGTATTAATATATGTCTTCACAGAAAAATATAATACGCAAATTTGTGCCCACATGAATTTATCAATTGAACTGCAATTTGTCCTGCCGAAATAAAAGATACATAAGAAGTAGGCCATACACAATTAGTCAGACATACACATGTAAAAAACATTTGTACTATTTTCATTCAGGTATAAACATTAATGAAACAGTAGAGATACTGTCTCGCCTTTTTTGATAGCAAGGGAATGTTTGTTATGCTAATCTACATTTCTGTACGATGATTAATGTTCAGCCATTAACAAAAGATGGTAATTAATTTGTCCTGTGTGACAGTAGATATTAATTTATAGGTTAACAATGAGTGATATGGTCAAGAGCCCTGGGTCTCCTTTGGTAAATATTGGCAGATGGCCTTTATAAAGTTACAACTTGAGACTTTTACAGCTCATAATAATGTTTCAAATTGTGAAAGAAAAATAGAAATGCAGATTTATTGTTGTGTCCAAGGGATGTCTTCTATTGACACCTGTCAGGGCTTTCATTTTGTAAACAAACATCATCTCTATAACACAGACTTGTAAGGGGAAGGAGGGAGCCCGGGACCAGTAGTACTGTACTCACTGAAGCCTTTTGTTTGCTTTCTTAAAATTTTTGTGGAATTTTTGAGTGTTTTGTCTGTTTGTCATTACAAGTACCTGAAGACGCAAAAAATTAAATTTGAACATTTTAGAGTTGTATTTCATAGATAGCGATGTTACAGTCTGCTGTGATGAAGATTAATTAGTTCTACATCTGAAGCCAAATAAATGATTGTACTAGATCTTATATGTCTGCTAACATTAATGGCACAATTAATTCCACCGTCTTACTAGGATGGGTATTAATAGAGAACTTTCTGAGTTGATTGAAAACATTTTATTTCCTTTTGTAGCAGCCTCTGTTACTGTTCTGGCATTCTGCATTGGAAGTGTGCTAAATTCAAATTTTGGTCCCAGGGAAACGCATAATATGAGTTATCATGTACAGTTTTGCCCATAGGCAATATCAGTTTGATCCAGACTGAAACATCTAAGGGCTAAATCAGGGATAATGCTGCGTAAGAAGACTATAAACTTGCACTAAGTGTTGACCCTTTACACCATATATATGCCTTTTATCACATGTGCGAAGAGTGTTGATCCAGATAACCCAGCATATCTGTGCCTTCTGTTCAGGATCTGTACTGTTCGCTAATTAACCAGTCTCCAAGGTTATAAAACTGAGCATGGAAACCAGTCTCAAATCTCAAGCATCTGATTGGCTGAAATGGCGACCAGTCGCCATTTCAGCCAATCAGATGCTTGAGATTTCAGACTGGTTTCCAATCTCAGCTTTATAACCTTGGGACCAGGTCATAAATAACCTGATGAATAAAATGTTAACAGTGCAGAGCCTTTTCAGAAGGCACATATCTGGATCTACACAGTGTTTGTACTTGAGATAACAGCCATATTCTACAGAGTAAAGGGATCAGCCTTGGTCATGGGCATTTTGATCCAGACTGAAACTGCTTAAGTGCTAAATCAGAGATTGTTCCCTTGGAAGACAATAACCTTGCATTTAAAATACTTGACTAGGAAAACTGTACATTTTGCCCTACTGCACTCTGGGATTGAATCCAGTGAATCTAAATCACTAGTCTACTGTAATAAGTATATAAATGATAGGTATTGTATTGCAGTCTCCTGTATCAAGAGTAAAATGATAGTTTGGTGTTGCCATGTGGACAGATAGATTATTTGTCTTGGGAGAAATAATGGTTTGCATCTATTTTTCTGTCTTGTCATGGATAAAGGAGAATTGGTGGAGGCATATATGCTATAATATGGAGTGGGGTGATGTAGTAAGATTATGGAGTTACATTGGAGTCAAAAATTGGGAGTAAGATTTTGGAGTGGATACAAATATTTAAAAGTGACTCAAAAATTCAACTCCAAAATTTTGTTCCAAAATCTGAGCAATTTTTGACTCCAAGGACACTCCAAAATCTCACTCCAACACTCCACTCCATATTATAGCAATTATGCTTACCGGTATTTTCTGTCTTATGGATAAAGGAGATTTGGTGGAAGACAGATTTGTCTCGGTGAGAGATTTTTCTGTCATTTCCAGTATACATCTATTCAAGATGGATATATAGGTAATTTAAAGAATAATGTGTACCATTATATACCATTACTATTCTGTAAATCATTATGATTTATGAGAGCAGTGGTACAACAATAGGCTAAGTCCTGGTCCCAAGCTGAGCATGGAAACCAGTCTCAAATCTCAAGCATCTGATTGGCTGAAATGGCGACCAGTCGCCATTTCAGCCAATCAGATGCTTGAAATTTGAGACTGGTTTCTAATCTCAGCTTTATAACCTTGGGCACTGTGTTTTAACCCTTTACTCCATATTACACTCCTTTTATCGCATGGGTTAACAGTGTACATCCAGTTTATCTGGCACATCCATGCCTGCAAATTGCGATTGATTCGAGTCATTTGGTTATTTCCAACCAGAAAGTAAAGCAGTCAGTGCAGATCCATATTAGAGGGCATAATTATATGAATTACATTGTTTGCCCACGCTATAAAGGTGTACAGGGCTCTCACTAAAGGGAGACTTGGGATAAGTAGTCTCCCAAAAGTGACCACACTTCTCCGTTTTTTGAGCTATGGGAAAAGTCATTTTGTATAGACTTAATTGGGAAAAAATGGTGTTGATGGCAAACTTCTCCATAATTCCGTAAATTTATGACAAAACTTTTCTCTGATTTTCATGTATAGTGAGAGCTCTGGTGTATCTGTGGAGTAAAGGGTTAAAGGTCCAACATATCAAAATCACTACAGATCTGAAAGAGTCATAAAATAAGCTAAGATTTGACATTTAAAAATATATGTAATTATATGTTTATTTATGCAAATATATGCAAATTATCTGCCATTTTGTTTTCAGGATTAAATTTTTATAAACATACTCAATAAGAAATACTTAAGATTATTATGCCATTTTGTTTACATTAATAAGTTTGTTTACATTAATAAGTATAAACATCATCTAGCGTCAGAAGATTAGCTTTGAATATATAATTAGGATGTTTGTGACATGGTAAACTTTAAAGATGACAGCATAAAAACTTCTTTACTGACATTTAAGGAATGATTCTTATTTTGGTGCCGTTTATGCAGATTGGACGTGCATGCGAGAGCTGGCAAATCCATAAAGCGCGCTAGCGCTTTATGGTAAATTTGCCAGCTCTCGCGTGCACGTCCAATCTGCATGAACCGCACCAAAATAAGAATCATTACTTATATTTACATTTTATTCATTTTTTTCTTTAAATAAACTTAAGTCGAACGCTTTCAAAAATTAGTATTAAGTGAAAAGGGGGAGTAATACGTGGGAGTTTTCAATAGTAACAGCCATGACGTTACTGACGTCATTACGGGTCATGCGGTTCATGCAAAATGAACCAAATTTTTTTAAATGAAGAAATCAATAGGAATGTAAATATTCATACTTGCCTATGCTAAATTCAAAGTATTTTATTTATCTGCTGTCAGGTGACATTATGTATAAAACTAAATATGCTATATTCAGCTGTTTGTACAAAACTATGTAATAAACAAAAAATGACCAGTCTATGAGTATTAAATAAACAAATAGTCAGTAACCATCAAGATACTGTACCCTTATTTCTTTTGGAATTTAAGGCACGAAGGCACACTTACAAACAATAAATAATTTTCAGGGATTTCACGTTCAAACAGAAATATATCTAAAAAATTGCAAATAGCAGACAAACTTAGTTTGTAGATTCTAGGAAGACATTATAACATTATTGTTTACAAAAGAAAAGAAAAGACGTGTCAATCTCTATTATGTCGGAGAAAGCGCAGAGTCTCGGGGATCATTTGTCATGGTAAAGACGAAATTTGATTTGAACGCATGTCATCCGCACATTCCCGAATCTTATTATAGAGTGATGCTCACAAGATGGGGGAATGAAAAACTCAAGGGTTGTCAAGTATTGATTTGTCCGTCTGTTATTCCAGTTTGATGAATTCTGAAATATCTGAAATGAATGTCTTGCCTATGCTAAATAGAGCCATTTTCTTCCAAATTAATGTGAAGTCCGCAGTCAGTATTGAAAGCTGATCTTGTTCCTCTTAAATAGTGACATAAAGCTGCAGCTACTGTATATAAAATTGAATTTACTCATTCCTCCATATATATGCATTTTTACGTGTGTGCGACCCGTGTAGATCCAGATCATTCGGTACATCCATGCAGTCTGATTTGAATCTGCACTGGTTGAATTTTGGTCAGAAATAACCTAATGAATAAAAAAGGGAACTGTTTAGATCCTGATCAGACTGCACAGATGTGCCGGCTGACCTGGATCTAAACTGTTTGCCATTCCAATAGAGGTGTATCTATGGAGGAAAGGGTTAACTCTATACCCCATGCGATATGCCTGTTATTCATGGGCGAAAAGTGTTACTAAGATCAAGATTGGCCAACACATCCCTGCTGTATGATCTGTGCCCAAGGTTATAAAACTGAGCATGGAAACCAGTCTCAAATCTCCAGCATCTGATTGGCTGAAATGGCGACTGGTCGCCATTTCAGCCAATCAGATGCTGGAGATTTGAGACTGGTTTCCAATCTCAGCTTTATAACCTTCAGTCCTGTATGATTAGGATCAACACTGTTTTGTCTTTTGATTCAGTAGGCTAAACAAATATTTAATAATTAGGTATTACTGTATGTATTAAAAAAGGAACACTTAAAAAAACAAACATAAATTATATAATTTAAAAAGAGAGCAAAATTTAACTTAAAAACAATAATTATATATTTTAAAAAGAGAATGAATATTTAAAATAAATAAAATTATATATTAACTTAGAGAGGAAAATTAAACAAAAAATCCATAATCATATATTTAAAAATTAAAAAAAATTCAATAAATATATTTAAAAAAACAACAACATGAAATTTAACAAAAAATAATAATTCTATTCTGTATAGCGGGGTTTCATTCTTAATAATCAAATGAGATTTTATCTATCTTCTCTTGTTAATAGTTAAAACATCAAATTTCTTATTAACAGAGAAAATATCTTCAGACTTTTAGATTGGTGAATAGTGTGACAGTTGAGGTAACTTGTATTCATGTCAACAACACATTTAGTAATCTGATTATACAGTGACAATAGCCATGAGACTCAGGAGATGGAATTCTGATTTATTGATCTGTTCCCAAATTATTCCAGTAAACCAAGTAGCTTTGTCCTTTTTTGGACTGGGCATTTGGTTACCAATTTTTGTCTTAAAAGTAGGAAAGCCTGCATGTCCAGTTAATCTCTTTCAACTTCTGCATTTCTGCATTATTTCATTACTGCCCATGAACAGGCTAACTCAAATCGAGCCTGCAATATTTTCATATTTGTTGTGTTTGATAGCTTTCAAATTTCCCCTTTAATCTATTTTTCTAACTTCTTCTAATCCATTTTATTTATGTCTGTGTCTCTGTTAATTTTTTTCAAAATAATTGGGATTACAATGAAACCTGCCTTAACAGCCACCTGCAAATAGCAACCACCTTTCTTAAACAGCCAGTTTGAATATGACATAAACTGACATTTTGTTCTAATTTTTTACTGTCTTTAACAGCCACCAGTCTTTTTATTTTGAATGTCACATAATGATCACAGTTTGAATTCACTCAGGCCATACAACTTAAGAATTCAACCCATTTCAATATAAAACAATACAATGCATAGCTGACCGATTCCTAACAGAAGGATTCAGTAACAATGCCTAGCTTAATTAAGATTTTAGGAACACACAACCAGTTCATCTAAAATTTGAGCACGCCACAGTTTTTCATATGAAACAGGGTAATTCTCTCAAAAGAATTACATTAAGAGTTTTGAACAGGATACAGAATCAAAATCTTGAGTTACCTTCCTTCATTGTGTGGATGTGATAATAACTCATTTCCTTTAATTACGTTTCTTTGACTCTGATTAGAATCTTTCAGTTTCAGATTACAAATTGAGCTTGTATGATTAAGAATTGCAGAAGAAACAACACCAACAAATAAGTATGAAATGTTTGATTTGGAAATATCAGGAAGACAAATTTCTACTAATTCTCTTTTCTTCTAAAGAGATTTCTCAAAGGTTCAATATTAAGATTTAATTCTCTTTGAAAAACTAATCTCTAATGTTCTCTTAAAATAATGAGGTTTTCTAGATAGTTTTCTTGGATTCTTACAGAAACTTAACATTGGCATATTATGACAGAATTCGGTCAAATTGAATGTAAAGTTCAGAGATTTTGAGTAAATAACCATCCTAGTTTTTAACCGGCAGTTATGTTGATTCTTTGAATTTAACACCATTTTCTATAACTTCATGATTATGCTTTCATAAGAATAAAAAAAATGTAAAAAAAAATTATTTGTGTTGTTTGCAATAGCAGGTAGATACTTAGGGATCCAATTGTCCGGTAATGGCGGTGTCCAGATTTAGTCACACAGCTTTAAATGAAACTTAATGTTTACTTGACTTTGAAAGTACTTTTCCATTCACTTAATACTTAGAATATCATCTGCATGAACATCAGTTACAACAACAATGATAACTTTTGTTTCACTTATTTTTGAGTTATGCCCCTTTCATACATAATTTTAGGTGACAGTAGATAGTATTTCAGTAGTACACCCAATACAAGTATAGAATTCTGTTACAATATAACTTAGCTATAGACGGAAATGTCACTCAATTTTACACTTTCCACTTATTGCCAAGTTCATGATGCAGATTAGCAAGCACATTCATGAATTTTATCCAGATCTACAACGTTCATGTTTTGGTCAGAAATAACTTATGAATCTAAAAGCAAACAGTTTAGATCCTGATAAGACGGCATGGATCTGCTGCACTGTTTGCCCAAGTTGTGATAAAAGTTGTATCACCAGGGTAAAGTGTAAATATTATTTCTGTTTATCATTTATGTGATGGCAGATACACATTGATCCCACAAATAACTTGGTCCAAAGGTTATTAAACTGGGATTGCAAACCAGTCTCAAACTCAAGCATCTGATTGTCTGAAATACTGACTGGTCACCATTCAAGCCAATCAGATGCTTGAAATTTGAGAATGGTTTTCATTCAAAGTTATTATAACCTTCAGCCCAGGTTTCTATAGATTATTTCAAAGGCAGTACCAGATTATTTTATATGAATGAATGTATCTATTAATTCTAACACTCCCCCAAACCATTGTGCTCTATTTACTTTTTGAAAACATCAATAACTCAGTTATTCAAGTTTGTAACACAACAAATAAACATTAAATAGACATGTTTAACATCAACTATTAATCATCAGCAAAATGCTTTTTATGCTCACACAAAGAAGTGGTAGGCACATGGAGCTGCACTCGTCCGTCTGCATGTACATCCCCCAAATCTTGTGGCATCAACTCCTCATTTACTTTCAGTCGGATTTTATTCAAACTTGCACAGATAAACAAGCAGGATGTGTAGATGATCATAAAGAAAAGATTTTTTCCTGCAACCATTTTTACCAGAGTTATGGCCCTTTTTTACAAATGTTGTAGCAGTGAGTGCATCAATGTCCCACAGACACAGTCTAGTTTCTCTTCCAATCTGAAAGCATTTATTAAAAATTTAATTCATTTTTTTAAACCCTAAGATTATTATAACTCCAAGAATACAACTTTTATTTCATGGGTGAACAGTGTAGGTCAAGATCAGCCTGGACATCCATGCAGCCTGATCAGGATTTACACTTTTTGCTTGGTCAGTAATTATAAAACTAATGAATCTAAAAGTGAACAGTGTAATCCAGTGATCAGAGTGATATGTGCTGGCTGATCTGTGCCTAAGGTTATAAAACTGAGCATAGAATCCAGTCTCAAATCTCAAGCATCTGATTGGCTGAAATGGCGACCAGTCGCCATTTCAGCCAATCAGATGCTTGAGATTTGAGACTGGTTTCCAATCTCAGCTTTATAACCTTGGGCACTGGGCCTACACTGGTCATCCATAGAATAAAACTAGGGATGTCAACGGATACCTTTATCGGTATCCGGATATCCGTATATACTATCCGGATACTATCCGGATAGCCGTATAGATCGGCGACTTTGTTTTTTAAGTGAAGACGTCAATATTCCCGCCATTTTCGACGCATAGAATTGAACTTCGGATCTACGAAAACTTGTGAAAAATAATTGAAAGAATGATTAACTTTGATGTGTTTTGTTTCTGCCAAGTGTCGCTGCAGATAATAAGCACTTTGTTACGATTGATGGATAGTCTACTTGATTTAATGTTTAACTCTTGAAATATGTTCACGCGATTTGACCATTTCGACAGTAATTCACGACTAAAAGTGAGTGAACTCTTGTTGATTTCTTTTTATGCAATTAAATTATTAAACTAGTTTTTCTTCTTATGCATTCGACGGTTGCATTAAATTTTAAAGGTTTTTTTTTCTGTCCATCTGTTTTTCTGCAAACAGTCGTACTTTTAATAATATTTTGTACCTTTCGCACATCTAGAGAGGATTTTGATCGTAGCTGTGATATTGAGATTTATCTGGTACGTTCCAGAGACTATACATGTATTAACCTAATGATACAAATTAAAAATGAACAACAAATGTTAAATATTTCATAATTTATTCATTATACCCCCACAAACGAAGTTTGAGGGGGTATATAGGAGTGAGCTTGTCGGTCGGTCGGTCGGTCGGTCTGTCGGTCTGTCGGTCGGTCGGTCGGTCGGATTTTTCGTTTCCAGATGATAACTCATGAAAGGCTTGACAGAATTAAATAATTTTTGGTACACAGATATATCGTCATAAGATACAGGTCAAGTTCGATTTTGGGGCTGGTGGGATCAGTGTCAAGGTCACTGTTACTAAAAATAGAAAAATGGTTTCCAGATGATAACTCATGAAACACTTCACAGATTTAATCCTTGTTTGGTAAATAGATGTAACATCACAAGATACAGGTCAAGTTCGACTTTGGGGCTGGTGGGGTCAATGTCAAGGTCAGTATTACTAAAAATAGAAAAAGGGTTTCCAGATAATAACTCATGAAAAACTTCACAGATTAAATCCTTTTTTGGTACATATATGTAATATCAGAAGATACAGGTCGAGTTCGACTTTGGGGCCTGAGGGGTCAGTGTCAAGGTCACTGTAACTTAAAAAAGAAAAATTGTTTCTGGACTATAACTCATGAAATACTTCATAGATTTAATTATTTTTTGGGACACAGATGTAACATAACAAGATAAAGATTAGGTTTGACTTTGCGGCCTGTGGGTTCAAGGTCAAGGTCACTGTTATTTAAACTTCAAAACTTAGTTTCCACTCAGTAACTATAGCTTGGAATGAGATTCTTAAATGAAATTTGGTGTATTGATGGTTTTTGTGAAGATGACTTTGGGATTCAAGGCCTGTGGGGTCAAGGTCACTGTTACTAAAAATAGAAAATAAACTGTATGCTCAATAACTTTGGTTCAGAATGAGATATTGTGATGAAAATTGCTATATAGGTAGTGTCTGTGAAGACGAAACTTGGTATTGAAATTGGGCCTGATGGGGTCAAGGTCACTGTTTCTAAAAATAGAAAAAATGGTTTCTGGATGATTTCTCATAAACAATGTTTGGCACACAGTTCTTAGATAAAAGTTAGATAAAGGCCACTGTTACTAACATATTTAAACCATTTCTGCTCAATAAATTTAGAAGAAATGAGATATTGTGATGAAACTTGCTGAATATGTGGCTACTGTGAAGACGACACTTTGGATTGAAAGTGGGGCACATTATGCCATTGATTCGAAGCATTCCCAGTTCAATTATCAAGCATACATGTGGGGGTATTTAATCACTTTCAGTGATAATTCTAGTTATTATTTCCTAAGCCGTTATCAACTTTGTTCGATCAAAATTAAATCAAATATTCTATCTGAAATAACAATCAAGATATTTGTCAAGAACGTGACAGCATTACGGGGAATTTGGTAAACTTAATTGACAATAATTGACAGCGCTAATTGGCAGACAATCACATAACCAATAGAACTTGCGGATTATTATAACTGGCAAACAATGGTCCTGACCACTTGGATGATTGCAAAGAGGATGCCGTTTTCGCACCTCTAATCTGTTAAACAAACACCGCGTTACTTTTAGTGGCAGTTTTATGACGATCAATATACGGTTTCAAATTATCAATAATCATGACATCTAAACATGTGTAAAGAAGCAATAATTGACGCATTTTTTGTCTGTTTAAGATGATTTTTTTACTTACTTTTACGAATATTCAGATACGAAATTAGTATCCGGATACTGACTTAGTATCCGGATATCCGGATATTCGGATATTCGTTGACATCCCTAAATAAAACCATATCCCACGGAGACTGGAGGCTTAATATTATTAATTTTGAATCAGCCCTTGTTATCAAATTCAAGGTATTTCAACAGATCAAAAATTTATGAGAAAAAGAAAACACACAATAATTTGCAATAACTTAGATCTTGAGATATGAAATTACAGGTGCAGTTTCAGAAGAAAAGAGTTATTTGTTACTGAAGATAACTTTCAACATTGCAGTTTTTTGTTGTTGAATGACTTTCTAGTAATGAGAAATTGATACTGGAACCATTTTCTGGGACTTGATGGGGAGAAAACTAATTGGAAGTGTAATTCAACACTGTATTTGAAATTTCATGTAATGATTTGTTTTTTTTCCTGCTTTTTGTGTCGCCTGCGATAGCAGGTAGACACATAGGGATGCTATTGTCCGCCGGCGGCGGCGTCGTGGTCGGTGCCGTCGTCTGGTAGTCCCCCAACTTTAATCTGAAACTTAATGTTGCCTATAACTTTGAAAGAACTTGACCTATTCACTTCATACTTGGAATATATCATCAGCATGAACAATGCCATCTGTGACGACAAGAATGATAACTCCAGTTTCAATATTTTTTGAGTTATGCCCCTTTCAAATGCAACTTTAATCTGAAACTTAATGTTGCCTATAACTTTGAAAGTACTTGTCCTATTCACTTCATACTTGGAATATATCATCAGCATGAACAATGCCATCTGTGACGAGAAGAATGATAACTCCAGTTTCAATATTTTTTTAGTTATGCCCCTTTCTAATGCAACTTTAATCTGAAACTTAATGTTGCCTATAACCTTGAAAGTACTTGTCCTATTCACTAAACATACTTGGAATATATCATCAGCATCAACAATGCCATCTGTGATGACAAGAATGATAACTCCAGTTTCAATATTTTTTGAGTTATGCCCCTTTGAAATGCAACTTGAATCTGAAACTTAATGTTGCCTATAACTTTGAAAGTACTTGTCCTATTCACTTCATACTAGGAATATATCATCAGCATGAACAATGCCATCTGTGACAACAAGAGTGATAACCCCAGTTTCAAAATTTTTTGAGTTATGCCCCTTTCAAATGCAACTTTTATCTGAAACTTAATGTTGTGACGACAAGAATGATAACTCCAGTTTCAATATTTTTTGAGTTATGCCCCTTTCAAATGCAACTTTAATCTGAAACTTAATGTTGCCTATAACTTTGAAAGTACTTGTCCTATTCACTTCATACTTGGAATATATCATCAGCATGAACAATGCCATCTGTGACGACAAGAATGATAACTCCAGTTTCAATATTTTTTTAGTTATGCCCCTTCCAAATGCATCTTTAACATGAAACTTAATGTTGCCTATAACTTTGATTATACTTGTTCTATTCAATTCATACTTGGAATATATCATCAGCATGAACAATGCCATCTATGACAACAAGAATGATAACTCCAGTTTCAATATTTTTCGAGTTATGCCCCTTTCAAATGCAACTTTAACCTGAAACTTAATGTTGCCTTAACTTTGAAAGTACTTGTCCTATTCACTTCATACTTGGAATATATTATCAGCATGAACAACCCCATCTGTGACGACAAGAATGATAACACCAGTTTCAATATTTTGGAGTTATGCCCCAATCAAATGCAACTTTAACATGAAACTTAATGTTGCCTATAACTTTGAAAGTACTTGTCCTATTCACTTCATACTTGGAATACATTATCAGCATGATCAACAACATTGGTAACAAAAAGAATCATAACTCCTGTTTGATTATACTTTGAGTTATGCCCCTTCCAAATGCATCTTTAACATGAAACTTAATGTTGACTTTAATTTTGAAAATTCACTTGATATTCGAAATAAATCATCTTCATGAAAAGCGTCATTATGAAGAACAAGAATGATAACTCCTGCTGGACTATTTTATGAGTTGTGTCCCATTAATATACAACTTTAACATGAAACTTAATGTTGCCTATAACTTTTAAAGTACTTGTCCTTTTCACTCATCGAATATATCATCTTCATGAACAACAACATGGGTTACAACAAGAATCATAACTCCTGTTTGACTTTGTTTTTTCAAATGCAAATTTCACATGAAACTTAATGTTGCGTATAATTTGAAAGTACTTGCCCTATTCATTGAATACTTGGATTGTATCATCAACATGAACAGTGCGATCGACAACTACAAAAATTATAACTCCTGTTTGAATATTTTTTGAGTTATGTCCCTTTCAAATGCAACTTTCACATGAAACTTAGTGTTGCCTGTAAAATGGAAAGTACTTGTTCAATTCACTTAATACTTTGAAAAACTCACCATCTGCGTGCACAAACCAATTTTTGAAGATGATAACTCGGGTTTCACCATTATTATAGTTATTCCCCTTTTAAATGCAATTTAGATGACACATGTGTTCTGTGGTCTAGTCTTGAAATCAACTTAAATAAAATATTTTTATTATATATGATTAAAAATAGGCCCACATTTCAACTTTTTCCATGCAGGCGACACATGTGTTCTGCGGAACACAACATTCTAGTTAGTACAATGTAATATCATTTTATCTGTGTGAAGAGATCAACAGAGTTTAGTTTTTTATAAAATGTATAATTATCACATATCTTATGACAGTGTTATATATATTTATTTTTCATTACTAAATATATACAAAATCATTGAATATGTAATTAAGAGAGGACCAGGTATTGTCTATTTTGCCGGCCTGGATAAGGCTGACTAGGTGTCAAGATGAGTTATAATGCAGATGGTTTATACAAGTCATTGCAGAAATACATTAAAATCCAGCAATATGCATATTATTTTTGGATATTTTGAAAAACATCAACAACATAATTATATCAGATTTGTATATAACAAAAATACCAAAAGTATTAAAATACTAGGGGTTTGGGCCTTTTGCCCTTTACTCCATAGGTACAACTTTCATTCCATGGATAAACAGTGAGTTTAAACTCCAGATCAGCTGGCATGTTTTTGGCTTATTGTTCCAAAATAAACTATTCAATCTAGTCAGAACAGAAAAACTGATCCTTAATTTGATTGCATGATTGAGTTCATATTTTATAAAAATGGATCAGTTTTCAACACAATTTTCGGAATTGATTGTAGAATGAAGTAAATTAATGTTCCATTTACAACAGATTCCAGAAATCTGGTCACCATAAGATACCAAAACTGTCAAACTGTCAAATTTATTCTAAAGTTTTGGTTTCATTGACCATTTATGGAAATATCTTCACTGATCGAGAACAGTTAAAGCAAAAAACTTCTAAGTGATATTAAATAAAGAGGCAGATAGAATCTTTTCACGTTCACTTCATTTAATGTGATTACAAGGTTTCTCTTTTTTTTTCCCAAATTGGTTTGAGATCATTTCCCTTCTGGGAATTGCATTTGTGTTTCATTTACAAACTGTTACCGAGAACTACATGGTGTCCAGACACTCTCACTGAGAGACGATTGATGGCTTTCGAAGGGAGAACTACATTGTAAAACACATCACTAAAAACAGTTTTTATGAGCATTTTGGTCAGAAAGCGAAGCTATTGATTAGAACATTTAATTTAGCAACAACACAATGTCCGCTGCTCATTCTTAAAAGATACCATATATTTTTATGTTACCTCAGCAATTTATTTCAAAAGAACTCCTTCTTATTTTCAATTTATATGGAACAAAATAGATCGATCTTTTTTCAACTTTGCATGCGCATGGCTACAAATGTATGGTGACTTCTAAGTCAGATAGAGTCTATTAAAACACTTGTTTCGGCTTCTATTTTCTTGAGAAATGTCTTAATAGACTCTATCCTATAATACAGAGTGCCCTGATGAAAGAAATAATCAGAAACTGTTAAGTAAAAATGAAGGTTTTCTAATTAAAGAATTTCCCTTGAGAAATTAAAGCATCTTGCTTTAACCCTTTCCTGTACAGATACACCTTTATTGCTAGGGCGAACAGTTTAGATCCGTGCCGTCTGATCAGGATCTAAACTGTTCGCTTTTTGATTCATTAGGTTATTTCTGACCAAAATGGGACCAGTGCAGATCCTGATCAGACGGCACGGATGTGCCGGCTGATTTGGATCTACACTGGTCGCACATGCGTAAAAATGCGTATCTATACAGGTAAGGGTTAAAGAACACATTAACATAATTTTGGCAGCAGTGGCAGAGCTTAGGTACATTCCATAGACTTTAAACATTTACTCCATATGTACGGGTTTTATCACATGTGTGAACAGAATAAGATCCAGCTTCATGCCATCTGATCAGGATCTGCACTGTTCACATCATGGTCAGAAATAAATTAATGAATCAGAATATGTAGATCCTGATCAGATGTCACAGATGTACAAGCTGATCTGATCTACACTGTTTTCACATGTGTTAAAACCAAATACATGTATACTGAACAAAAATGACAACTTAAGAGTTTTTAAATTCCAAAAGTTTGTTTAGTCATGCTATATTTTATCTTTCATTGAAATTTTGGTACTTACAGGTATCTGGACATTTGATAAAGCAGGAAGATGGTGTTATTTTTTTCACACAAGTCAAGGTTATCTCTCTTCCTAAATTCACTGACATCATTAATTTAATAGGAGTTCTGAAGTTTTTCAAGTTTTTTTGTCAAGTTTTCAATTTGGCTCAGTATACATAAAGTAAATGGTTTAGGCAAATTGCACCCACTTGTGATTCTCAGGGTTCTGTGTGGGAAAGCATACAATTTTATGAAAATGCTACTTGAACTAGCTGCTTTAATATGACAGATTGAGTGACATCCACTCCTAGGTATCTAGATGCTCAGGGCTTATTTGTAACAGAGGAAATTATTAGATGTGATATACTTTCTCCAGGGAAAGAAAGTTGTAAAATATACAAATTGAGTGTGTCATTTATGTAACTGTCCAAACAACTAGTTGTTGTAAGTATTAAATGGTCATTACTATGTATAGGATAGACAATGAGTGGAGTGGTCTATGAAAAATAGACGCGAGCGCAGCGAGCGTCTGTTTTTCATAGCCACTCCACGAGGTGTCTATCCGACTTAGACCACATGACTGCAAAACCCCGAAATTCTCGTGCGCAAAGCAATGAATCGCACAAACTTCTGTCGTTCACGATTCGTGTTTAAAAGGAGTCGCATCAATTTAGTGAGTAATTTTGTTGTTATTTTCATCAGTCATTCAATCATGTTAAAAAACTTGAGAAGTTTTAAAGTAAGTGTAATATTTTTGTCATTCATAAAAGAATCAAATGTTTGTTCGTTTTAATGAATTACCGTATATTCCCTATTAAACGCCCCCGGGGGCGTTACATTTTGCAAAAGGGGGGCGTTTAATAGAGACCAATTATTGACAAAATGTAGTTTTTAATAATTGTGTTATCGTATTCCGTTGTGCATAACGCGCATTGATGTATAACGCGCACCCATAATTTTGATAAAAATCGGATGTATAATGCACATCAAAAATCGGCGCGAACATAAAATTTGGCGCCGATCTGGCCTTTTTGTGTTGAAATAAAATATTACAAAGTAAAGAAAATCTTAAATAAACAATAGACAGTAAAACAAATCGGCGCGAATGAGAAAAATCGGCGCGAACGTAAGAAAATTCGGCGCCGATCTGGCCTTTTTGTGTTGAAATAAAATATTACAAAGTAAAGAAAATCTTAAATAAACAATAGACAGTAAAACAAATCGGCGCGAATGAGAAAAATCGGCGCGAACGTAAGAAAATTCGGCGCCGATCTGAACTACCGTATTTGTGTCGAAGTAAAATATTACAAAGTAAAGATTTTTTTTTTAAAAAAACAATAAAGACAGTAAAATAAAATCGGTGCCGACATAAGAAAAATCGGCGGGAATGAAAAAAAATCGGCGCCGATTTAAGTATTACATTTTGTGCTAGGGTAAAATATTACGAAGAAGAGAAAAACTTTAATAAACATTTAAAATAGACAGTAAAATAACCATTTTATTTCACGCAAACATGTCACCACCTACACCAATGTCATGGTAATTCACTTGTCTACTTTTGAAAAAAGACTGGGGGGGCGTTTATTATTTAGGGGCGTTTAATAGGGAATATACGGTAGTTTACCCTTTCAACAGCCAATAAGAAAGTTAGTTTTGCTAATAACAACATCCTGATCATCATCAACAACAACAACAAACATCCACAATAATAATAATAATAATAATAATACCTGTAAGTAAGTCAGGAACTGCTAAATATTTATCGTTAACTTCTTGTGAAATAATGAAAGACAATAAAAAAATTATTGTATACAATAAATATTTCCTTTTTGCTAAGCCTTGTTGATATTAAATGTTGCACCCTAACCCTAACCCTATTAAGGGCCATCCACAGTCCTCGATAAAAAAAATTATCAAAATCTCAATAACGGCAAAATGCCGTTCAATGAAACTTTGCACAAATAAATGTTACTAATGTGTCTTTATTTTGCATATGGTAAGACAAGTTAGAACAGTAAAGAAAATAATGAGATCTAAACTTTTCCTAAAACTCTATTGACATAAATTCACAAAAACTAAAAAAACCCACCAAACATCATTTTAATTGCCCACTTGAGTAATATGATACTGACATGATGTTAAGGAAAGCTTTTTTTCTTTACTGTTCTAACTGCATATGTAAAATAAAGATACCTTAATACCGATTATTTGGGCAAAATTTTATTGAACAGCAGTTTGCCGTTACATAGATTTTGATATTTTTTATTTTTTCTTTACGGCTGTCAGTGCAATAAGGACTGATGACGGCCCTTAAAATTGAAACCAAATATACAGTGTGTGTTTAATTAGTTTGTTTGCTTAGATGTCCACTCCATACTATTACAATTATCACAATCATGTATCGATAGCACAGTATGACACTTAGCTATTGGCCGTCCACTTATTAAAATGAGATAATAAACAAGATGCACGTGCTTCACTGACTTTCATAGACAACGCCAAAGAGTTGTCTATGGGATTTAGACAACGGTAATGCTGTTCACTGATTGACCAGTGGACGGTAGCTGTGGTCTAATCAAAATTTGATAAGGATAGCTTTGAAGATTGTGTTTATTCCTTACATAAGGTTAAAAGTTGAAACAATAAAATATTTGAGGTGTTCTGAAAATTTGTTCATTTGACACCAGCTTTGTGGCAAAAAATGAATGAGCTGACAAACTGTTGAAGCGGAACAGGGGTTGAAACTTGGTAGGAGCAATAATTCAGGATAAAACAGAAAGCGATCCCAATCAAATTTTGTGCAATATAGATGTATCTTATGTGTTTCCTGGTACTTGCACATTTTTATTTCACTATCAGATTTAGGAGGGGGCGCAGCCGGCATGCACACCCTCTAAAATCATCCTTGTTTACTTAAATGTCAGTATCAGAGAAGAAATTTAAATAAAATAAATCAGAAAGCACTATTTAAAATATAAATAGATAGTGTTGACCTATTTGCAAGAGATATTTCGGTTTTGTTATGAAGGTTGCATACATTCTAAGTCGTAGCCCCCTTCAAGTGCAACCCCTCTAACATCAGATCCTTGATCCAGGGCTTTTTTCATCATTTTGGGAATTTGACTGATAGCCCTTGAATTGGGGAATTTTTTCCATCATTGAGGAATGAAAAGTTTTACACATATTTTATGTTATCAATAACTTCTGGATTAAAGAAACAAAAAATGCACTTGTAAGATTAACTTGTAAGCTTTAATGTTTATTAAGGAAATGGCACAGCTAATCCTTTTTTTTTTAAATTGTTATATTGATTCAATTGGGAATTTTTCTTCTATAATTGGGATAAAAGTATAGTTGTGATTTGCCATTCTGAACATGACCAAATATGGGCTATACAATTGACTGAAAACAAGCCCTCCTTGATCCCCCCTGTATGTCATAAGCTTAAAATATTCACTTTCCTTTGAATGAAATGATTTAAAATAAATGGCGGACCTGATCACATTATGCAGATCTGCAGGCTGATCTATGCTATAAGTAATAATTTAAGTGTAAATTATTCATTGTCATCAAATTTCTAGTGGGCTTAATATCATGATGTTCTGTTAATGATAAAATAGGGCATATGTTTGCATGCTGCTATTCCTATCCTTAATTATAAGTTACACCAGTCATGTCTCATAAAAGTGGAATTTGCAGACTTTTTAAGGATTATTTTACATTCTAAAAGCACTCCTAATAAAACATTCATGCCTATCTGCACTTTACTTGGAACTTTGACAATATCATCTTTTCCTTTTAAGTGTCTTTTGTTGCAGAAATAAAGTTTATGCACTGGAATTAATTGCCACGCTGTTTCTTGATTGTATGAAAGAAAATTACTGATGCAAGGCTAAAGAAATATTAATACTTAACATTTGTAAACACCTTTATTGCATGGGGGAACAGTGTAGATCCAGATCAGCTAGCACATTCCTGCTGTCTGATCAGGATCTACACTGTTAGTTTTTTGATTTATAAAGTTATTTCTGACCAAACAGTGAACAGTGTAGATCCTGTGCCCAAGATTATAAAACTGAGCATGGAAACCAGTCTCAAATCTCAAGCATCTGATTGGCTGAAATGGCGACCAGTCGCCATTTCAGCCAATCAGATGCTTGAGATTTGAGACTGGTTTCCAATCTCAGCTTTATAACCTTCAGCCCAGATCCTGTAGATCTGGATCTGGATCTAAACTTGTCTCACACACATGTTTAAACATGTATATGTGGAGTTAAAGGTAAACTCCTCCATTAAGAATGGTTTAAAGATAATACGATACATGGAGCCAATTTGATTTGCTTGAATAAAATAGGGGAACAGGGAAATCAATACATTGTATTTAGTATAGATTGCAAAATAATATTTTTACATATATCTGGAGGTTTAATAAGCAAAATAAAATCAATTAAAAATTTGAAAGCAGACTTCCGTGAACTTGTTTATCAAAATTACTTAGATTATTAAGATACACACAAATAATTTAACATCACTGATTTCTTAAATTTGTACCTTTATTGCAATGATAACTCTGAACATAAATACTACAGTATTGTGCGTAACCAATACCCCTTTCCTCCATATATATACACATTTTAACGCATCTGCGACCAGTGTAGATCCAGATCAGCCAGCACATCCATGTTGTCTGATCAGGATCTGGGCTGGTCGCATTTTGGTCAGGAGTAACCCAACAAATCAAAAAGCAAACAATGCAGATCCTGATCAGATGGCACGGATGTGCCAGCTGATCTGGATCTACACTGTTTGCCCACACAATAAAGTTGTGTTTATGGAGGAAACGGTTACCTTGACAGTCATGTGGCGGGGAGAAATATATTAAAATACAGTTAATCATTAACATGTTTTAAAAATATGATGATGTCAAAATCAGTTTTAGATGGTAGTTTATTTTCTATGTGTATTTTATTGGATGATTGCCCGAATGTCATTTCAGTGGTTTATTTATGATCAGAAAAGAGCTAAATTTTACAATCTCTCATCAGATGTGCAAGATAGTTCATGTACATTAACTTGAAGTGATTGGTTTATGTCTCGCAGGGTCATAAGTTTCCAACAACTTGTGCATTTCATCATCGAGTCGAACAGTACTCAGTTGCAAAACAAATTTCGTTTCTGTCATTAAATCTACCTGAAGAAACCCCAAGAGCATATACATTATAATTATGTATTGTCCAGGGTCCAAGATCATCGAAAACTAATATTAGAGACCAGTCTCAGTTTTATGATCTTCAGCTCTGTTCCTGTTTGGTAATCTTTAGTGTGGGAAATTTGACATTTATTTTGAAAAATAAAAGTTTAAAAGTGTAATACTAGAGCTCTGACATTTTCAATAAACTTTACATAGGTGTATGTTGACATGTAATTGTTAAATGTTAAAAGTGTCATAAAATCAAAATAAATATGCAGGTCCAAACTCTATGTACCATTCTGCTGTAACATGGTAACAACCAATGACATAGTAACATTTGAGGTGCTCTGCTAAACACCATTATTACTATTTTTGAATTTATATTTTAAAAAATTGTTCCTTTGGGAACGGCCTTCATAGTACATTAACTTATTTAAAAGATGAAAATTTGTTCAGTTTGGTTCCGAGGAGACCTACATGCATAAGTTTGTGCCCCCAAAATGCAATCCCTGTAACCCTGTGACATTAGAACCTGGATCCACCTCTGCAATACAGTATTTTTAACAAGGGAAGTAAATCAAAGATACTTTGTTTGTATATTTTGTTGTTAGTCTCCCTTATTCAGTCTTTTCATTTGCACTGAAGGACAGAGCATAGTCAATAGATTTGATTGCATTTGTTGTTGCTTGAACTTGTTTCATTTCTGATTTATAAATGATATGAGGTATTAGAACACAATCAATGTTTATATGCTTTGTTCTGCTATAGATAACCCTTATGCGCTGAATTAATGCAAGGGACTCAGTTTGGGCAAATCTTTACATTGTTCTTAGGGATTTTCTACAGAAATTATTATTAATACATATTTAATATATTATTAAATGAATAGAAAACTAGAAAAAAACTAGACTGGTCACCATTTCAGCCAATCAGATGCTTGAGATTTGAGACTGGTTTCCATGCTCAGTTTTATAACCTTGGGCACAGTGATGATGCTACTTGTGTTCATTTTGGGTTATTATTATTACTGTATTCCATAATTCCAGGGCTGAAGGTTACAAAACTGAGATTAGAAACCAGTCTCAAATCTCAAGAATTGCGACTGGTTGCCATTTCAGCCAATCAGTTGCTTGAGATTTGAGACTGGTATCCATTCTCAGTTTTATAACCTTGGGACCAGCACACATTTTTCTAATGTTAGGTTTTTCTTATAATTTCAGATGATGTAGATTATCTTGTCCAACCAGCAGTATACTCATGTCCCATTGGTTCAGATTTCACATACGCTTGTCCCAGCACAAAACAGCCAGGACGGAGCCTAGTGTGTATACATGTGTCCTGGTTGTGTGACCAGGATCCAGATTGTCCCCAGGGGGAGGATGAAGGGACAGGTCCAGGAGAACCGTGCCATAATGTACAATGTAGGTTTTTATGGTTGCCATTATAGGCTTATTAAAATCTAGTCATTTAAAATTCAATTTGTTATGAAAAAGCTTTGACAACTGTTCTACAATACTCTCGCATAGTAAATTACATTTCATGTAGCAACGGTTAACTTCCCATGCAATATCCCAACAATATATTGTGTTATGGCAGGCCCCTACCGCGATATATTGCGATTATAACATTTTGCACCGTGATATCCATCCCTCAAACCAAGCACATGATTTGTAAGAATGGAAGTGTTGTAAACATCTTACCCCTTTACTCCATATATAATGGTTTTATAACCTGGCAGTAAACTTCAAGCAGTTGAAGATGGCCAGTATTTTGGAAAAAGAAGAAGAATTACATGTGCAACCAGCATAGATCCAGATCAGATATCACATGCATGCATTCTGAACTGGATCGATGCAGGTCATTTGTTTGGTTAAAAAAAAGGAATCTAAAATGAACAGCGCAGATCCTGATCAGACAGCACGAATCTACACTGTATCAGATATATACTGTATCTACACTGTTATGCGATGGGATAACAGCGATATTCAACGTAGTTAATAATTAAACTTAAATTAAATAATTAAATTTAATTAAATTAAAATAAAGTAATTAAATGAAATGTAATTAAATTAATAAATAAATTAATAAAGTAATTAATTAATTAATTTATTAATTAATAAATATTTTTCTCCTCACAACAGCTGAGCTGTGTGAAAACCAGTTTCAGTGTCAGGATGATGCGGGCCTTTGCATTCCAAAGAACTGGATGTGTGACGGGGACCTTGATTGTGACGATGGTTCCGACGAAGCTAAAGCTAATTGTAGGTGTTTTGTCAGTTCAGAACAAAATATATATATTTTCATTTCAGTCCTTAAATCTACCTGAAGAAACCCCAAGAGCATTTACATCATAATTATGTATTGTCCATGGCCCAAGATTAGTGACCAGTCAGTTGTGAGTTGGTTGCCATTTCAGCCAATAGGATGCTTGAGATTTGAGAGTGGTATCCAATCTTAGTTTTTTATGATCTTGGGCCTAGTTTATATGACATGAGCAGGCAGTATTTTCTTTAAGCACTGCTTCTTAAAGGTGAACTCACATGCTTGAGAGTTGACGGTATGGGAGTGCAATTTAAATGGCATGAACTAAAGAATAGTTTTATCATTGTTTTAAACCTTTGCCAATTGTTATGGAAGTACTTCATTCTGTACCCATGCAATAATACAAACTGATCTATACCAATCAAAAAAATGTGTTAATTGTGATAATTTGGCTGTCAAGTCTATAACTTTACAGGGGAAACCCAATAACAAATTAATGCTTGAAATGATTGTTTTTTCAATCAATTGATGTGTTCTTATAAGTCAGTGACAAAAAAATAATTAAACGAATTAAAAGTACTACGGAAAATATTGTTGGTATATGTTAAAATGTAAACAATGCAAGTAGCTTGCAACATAGAGCTTAATTATCGTTCTTCTTTAATGTGTGCACATTGATAGCATTCCAATGGACACTAACTAATATGAGGACAAAAAAGTAAAATATTGCTCAATTTATAACTGAATCCGCATTATTTGGCTCCCACGAAGTGGGAGGCATATAGAGTTGCACTCTCCGTCAATCAGTATGTCCCTGAAATCTTGTGGCATCAACTTCTCATTAACTATTGGGAGATTTCATTCAAACTTGCACAGATGATCTAGCAGGATGTGTAGATGATTGTAAAGAAAAGATTATTTCCTGCAACCATTTTTACCAGAGTTATGGCCCTTTGTCACAAATATTGTTGTAGCAATGGGGGCATCAGTGTCTGAGGACACATTCTAGTTATGTGCGCATTTGATTATAAAAGTTTAATTGATTTACTTTTGGAAACAAAGTGGGCAAGGTAGGTTTGGTAATATGTTATGGTCATTTTAAAGCTGTGGTTATACATTTAAATGAGAGAAACGCTTGCTGTAGAAATTCGCTTTAATGCTTATCAGTTACAAATAAGCTATGATAAGCTATGATTGATAGTAATTTCATTTAATGTATAATAACCGCAACATTCATGATTAGTTGATAATTGTTGTTTATTTATTTTTATCATTCTCAGACATATAAACCCTTTACTTCATATATACAACTTTATCCCATGTGCAAACAGTGAAAATCCTGATCAGCTTGTACATTTTTGCAGTCTGATCAGGATCTGCACTGTACACTTTTATATTAGAAAAATTCTGACCAAGATGTGACCAGTGTAGATCCAGTTCAGACGGCATGGATGGTTTAGGTGGTTTGGATCTATACTGGTTGTACACAAGTGCAAACACATGGAGTAAAGGGTGCATTTAAGTGGTGTCTTGAACAAGGGAATTTGTAATTATTTGTTTCGCTTAATTTCAGGCTATTCTATAGCATTAAGTTTGTAAGTGAAATTTCTTGCCAGTCTTGGTAAAATTATGGATACACATCTTAATAATATTATAAACTTATGTTCCAAAAGAATGATCTTTTAGTTGTTTTTTGTGACTAATACATTTTGTTATGTTTTTGAAGGTTTAAAAATGGGAATCAGTCGTACAGGTTTGCTTGAAAAGAGCACATTAACATTTGTCTGTCTTATTGTGATTTTGGAATAACATTAATGCAGCTATTGTGCACCTTGGTATAGAAAGAGTAATTGACATAAAGTAGTCTGAAATCATCATAAAACACATCAATACCAAAGTCAGGGTATTTTTTATTTTTAAATTTACTGGTACTGCGATGTCATTTAAGTCATAAAACTCCTTACCCCCTTTTTTCAATATAAACAGGTTTTATCACATATGGTGTCAGGGTAGATCTAGATCATCTAGCATATTATGTGCCATCTTATCTGGATCTACACTGGTCAATTCTTGATTAGAAATAACCTAATAAATCTAAAGTGAACAATATAGATACTGATAAAACAGCACAGATGTGCCTGTTGGTATGGACCTACACTATTTGCCCTTCCAATAATTAAGACATATCTACTGAGAAAAGGGTTCATTCATCTCATTAAGCATAGATCCGTGCCAACTAATCAGAATATACACTGTTTGCTGTTTGGACAGAATTAACCCTATGAATCAAAAAGCAAATGGTGTATGCCCATCCCATAAAAAGCCAAGGAGTAAATGCTTTGATTTTGGATCATTCATAGGAATTTTCATTCTTGAATTACCTACAGTACAGGCATGGATTTGAATGATATGCAGTCATTGTTATGCTGAAGCATGGGTATTTACAAAAATTGTCTCTCCAGTTTTGACATCACCAATGTTCAAAATGAAAGAATCAATGTATCAATGTATTAAGGGCTAGTTACAAAGTGTAATGAATTAATGTATCAAGTAATGAAAAACATGGCAGGTTGGCAGCATTCACAGTGATGTCCATTCTCTATCTCAAACAGTTTTTGTCTGACTGTCATGAAAATTGGGGAAAATGTTGACGAGCATAATATCTCATCCAAATTCGATGACCAGCCAAAACGCTCCAACCACTTCAGAGTTATGGCCCTTTATTGCAAGATGGGTGTAAATGTTAAAAATTGAAATTAGCAGTAAAAAGGCAAACTTCTTAAAAAAAGTCTTGATTCATTCTCTTCAGTGACAATAAAAAACTATAAAAATCATTATAATGGTATACTTGACTTTTATGAATTTTTTGTTTTGTTTTTGTTGGAAATAAAATGTTTGCCAAAGATCGTGAAGAAAAAACATAAACATAAATCTACATCTGTAGACCAGTCTCAGTCTCAAAAAATGAACACTCCTTTTCAGCCAAGCAGATGTTTCAGGTTTGAGACTAGTCTCCATTGTAAGTTTTATGATTTTAGGCAAAATAATGTCCAAGAGAGATACCCAAAACTTTCCATACTTTGGTATAGTATTCCATTTCCAATCATCATCCATCAGCTTTCTGTGGTATTGTTCCGGACTAAAACACTGGAAAGAGGAGTTGACTAATAAAGTGTTTATTTCTTGTGCAACAGATGACTAAAATGTTTGACATTTTCTGCTTTATTTAGCTTCAAGAAGGTGTAAGGTTATGTTTATTATAACATTCCTTCTTTGCTTTTTGCTTTGTCCTTGATCAATTAATTGTACTATTGTCATGGCTTCCTGTGCCCTAGATCACAAAACTGAAACTGTAGACCAGTCTGAAATTTCAAGCATTTGATTGGCTGAAATGGATACTTGTCTTCATTCAGCCAACCAGATGCTTGAGATTTCAGACTGGTCTCCAATCTCAAGTTTATGATCTTGGCCCTTTAACTTACCAAGTATTGTGGCAATAATTTTATTCCATTAGAATGTTATTGCTGTAAATGTTAGTGCAAAGACTATCATTTAAGTTCCAAATTAGGCTGATTTTAGTGGATTGTGTTTTCCTTCTCAATCATTAAATGTTGTTCAAAGGAGATAAGCAGGAAAAGCCACTTGCCAAACTGATAGTCTTTGCTTGCATTAGATTTTACTTTGTTTAAGATTAGACAGCTATTAACAAAATTTTAATATTGTTGGCAAAGCAGAGCTTTTCTTTAGGTTTCAACAGCAATATTTAATGTAGTGTTATAATTTAGCATTTATTTTTTATCAAAGGGTGATCTTTTGTGTTTAAAGTCTTTAAAAATTTAAGATTGACATTTTTGTCAACTTCTTACCAGTTAGTTACAGACATGATTGTTTTTACTTAGTTCCTTTTAAAATGGCATCAGGCTGGGTGTAGAAAATTTTTTTTGCCAATTTAAAAATTTAAAAAAAAGTCAGATTGTTCAAATATAATAGAACCATTTTGAAGTAAGATAACACACCATTATTCTGCCAAATACATTTTATTAGAACAACATTTTTGAAGTTGGTCATTTTCATCAAAACCTAGTCTCCTAATTTAATATTGGATGTTATTTGTCACACAAATTCCAGTCAGGTGAGCGATTCAGAATCATATAATTTTCTTGTCAGTGTTTAGTTGTTTGTTTTTAAGTTTAGAGCACACACACATTGTGTAATTGAATTTATCACATGTAGGTTTTAATTGTACTATTGTATGGAAGTAGCACACACCCAACATCCAAAGCAATTTTCCTCTCTCGTTATCTGCATACGCCTGCACTCGCATGTCAACTGCAAATTAAAGCCAATCTAGTTAAATAACATCAGCTGCACAATCCTTTTTGTTGATAAAAAAGCTCTTTAACCCTTTTCTCAATATATATACATCTGTATAGCGGGGGCAAACAGTGTAGATCCAGATCAGCTGGCACATCAGTGATCTAAATTGTTTACCCTTTTATTCGTTAGGTTATTTGACCAGTGCGGATCCTGATCAGCTGGCATGAATGTGTTGACTGATCTGGATCTACATTGGTTGCACATGAGTAAAAATGTGTATATATGGAGTAAAAGGTTAACATTAAGAAAAATGTAGATAAATGTGGTCTGAATTATACTTCAGTTGTTTCTCAAATAGATTTTGTAAACTTTTAAATTGATGTAAAACTTAAAAAACATAATTTTTAATAATTTTGGTCTCTTTCGTGTTCAGTTGTAAAATGAAAATCCGATATCCATTAAATTATCTCCCCTTTATTTCTCCTGTACTGTGCACACTTTCAACAAAGATTTCTCTCCCTTTTTTCAGGTCCCCATGTACAGAACTTAATTCCATGTACGCCAAACCAGCTACAGTGTGGTGGATCTCATAAATGCATTCCATTGAGCAAAGTCTGTGATAACTCTTATGACTGTGATTCTGGGGAGGATGAATTTGGGTGTTCAAATAATCAGTGTAAGTAATGTAGAATCATTTCTTTTCGCAAGGATGAATTTTCGCACAAAACCCGTAAATAACAAATTCATGGGGGCATAAATTCGTGCAACTGTATTTTCCTCTAAAAAAAACACTGTTAAATAGTTTGATTTCACTGGGGTTAAATTTCGCGCTCTTGTCAGATTGCAAAATACGCGAAAATTAAACACGCGTGAAATAAAATGATTTAATATTTTTTGTATTAACCTTTTCCTCCATATATACGCATTTTTAGGCATGCGCGACCAGTTTAGATCCAGATCATCCAGCACATCCATGCCGTCTGATCAGGAGACTGCACTGGTCGCATTGTGGTCAGAGATAACCTAACAAATAAATGGATGTGCCGGCTGGATCTGGATCTAAACTGTTAGCCCACGCAATAAAAGTGTGTCGATGGAGGAAAGGCTTAATAATATTGTTATTTATCACATAACGCCGGGATATCACTTCACTTTCAGTGCGGGACTGTAATAACTAGTCTTATATAGTTTTGTTATGATAACTAGTTATATATCGCGTTGAAAAACTATTAATCTGCATTGTCCAAAATCAAAACAAAGATTTATTCGCTACTGACCACTTCAGGTAAACAATCAACTATTATAAGGCACAGGAAATTTACTGATATCCTGATCAGAAAGAATAGATGTGTTGGCTGATCTGGATCTTCACAAAGTGTGTGCATGGAGACATGAATAATATACAGCAGATATATTTTTCAGGTGAAAATGCCAAGTGTGAAAAGTGTGCTGAACTGGGTATTGAAGGGCCAAAATGTTACTGTGACGAAGGTTTATACTGGAATGAAACTGAATCAAACTGTTTAGGTAGGTAAAGAAGATAAGAAATGATTATATAATTCCTATGTTTGAATTATGAAATAAAAGAAATTTTTTTTTCCTTGTTTGAAATGAAGTAAGAGCTTGGTGACAGTTTTAATAAAAGACAATGGTTTAGCACGAGATTTTTTGCGCTGTATATCACAGAGAAGTGATTCAGCTTTGGGTAATCAAGCGTATTTGAAAATAGACCACTTGGTATGCATGAAACTTTTGAAGGCTGCTATTAGTGAAAATGATCTTCACAGTGTTGATTTGATATACCATTGATGTATTTCTGTAATCTTGTTTATAAAAAGTCTTGACAAATGAAACAATTTTTCAAATTAATTTTTTTAAATCACAGGCGCGCTCAAGATTATTGCATGTGTGTCTCTAATAAATGGCACAAAAGACACGTAAAGGCACACAGAGAAATGCAGACATGCAAAAGACATGCAAATCATACAAAGACATGTCATATTAATAAGCCACATGATTTCAAGTTTTGAGAGGAATTCGAAGAAATTGCTAGAAGTCATGAAAAGATAGATTATAGCAATACATAGATACAACAAGATGATTATAATAAGGTACAACTTTACCGGTGCATTATTTTTGGAACCTGGTTATAATAACATAGGTAATTTACATACGCTGAAAGAAAGAGATATATTGGGGCGCGTCATGGGAAAAGGTACCTTCGGTACGGTTGATGTCAATCTTTGAAATGACATCATAAATCTATGCAGACTACATAGTTTATTGTGCATTTCGTGGCAAAAATACCATTTCATTGTTGAAATGTGTAACAAAATCACATTTTAGTTAGAAGAAATTGATTTAGACTTGTAAGTTCTTTCTAAATTTAGTCAAAACTAAAATATCATTAAAATGACTGAAGCTACCCTTTCCCGTGATGTGCCTCAATTAAAAACTGAACTTCTACCATTGTCTGTTAATATTCCATTCACTACTTATCACTTATGCAGTCTGATCAGGATCTAAACTGATCACTTTTTGTGTCACCCTTTCGAAGAAAAGGCGATACATAGGGATCACTTTATCTGTCCGTCACGAAAACTTAACATTGGCTATAACTTTGCCATTTCTTAATATTTCTTCATCAAACTTTCCAATTATACTGCTTATGACAACACAGTCATTATGATGCCAAATTCTTTAGGTCAAGGTCACATTTGATGGAGTTATGCCCCTTTTTCATCATGAAAACTTAACGTTGGCTATAACTTTGTCATTTCTTAACATTTCTTCATCAAACTTTCAAAATATCTTGCTTACAACAACACGGTCGTCATGATACCACAGTCAATGTCTAATTTCACTACAGTTATGCCCCTTTTTTATATTTTGTCATAAAAACTTAAGGTTATATACATATTGCCATATGTTAATATTTCCTCATCGATTTTGTTATATTATATTGCCACTGACAACTTTATTATGATTATTCCAAAATCTGAAGGTCAAGGTCACAAGTGACAGACATAAGCCCCTTTTTGTACTTAGATTTTTGTCATGAAAACTTAACATTTACTTTAGCTATGCCGTTTCTTAACATGTCTTCATCACACTTTAATATTATGCTGTCTTACATAGACTTATGAATTATGCATATTAGTAACAAAACAAAGTATCCAAGGGCGACACAAGTGTTCAACTGAACACCCATCTAGTTTATTCATTAAATAATTTCTGATAAAAATGCTACCAGTGCAGATCCTGATCAGACCACATGGATGTGCCGGCTGATCTGGATCTACACTGGTGGCACATGCGTAAAAATGCTTATATATGGAGGAAAGAGTTAAGTAACAAAAATAATTGAAACTGTCCCTGTGTAAGACATGGTTGTACATTTCTTGTTCTTTTATCCAACTGAAATTCCTCCTTATATTTTTCAGATTTAAATGAATGTTTATATGACCAATATTGTGACCAACCGAGTGAATGTGTAAACACAAATGGAAGTTTCACATGTGCCTGTGTAACAGGATATGAACTCACTGCGACTTCCACATGCAAAGCAATCAATGGTAATTATAACTTTTTATTTTTGATATTTTTCATGAGGATTGAATCCATATTTGATGATGTTATTTGGGTATGGAAAAACAAATTGAATTGTTTGAAGTGGTTGAAGCCCTGTGGACTTCAAGCTTGGGTTAAAAAGTCCAAATGTTTTTCATACCCTCTATCAACTTTGTCCTCTACGATAAAGTCTTATTCAACAAAGGAATCATAATTTCTCTTGGTTAACAGTGTGACATAAAATTTTAAAAGGCGTGGCTGCATTAGAGTTGTTCATAATTTATTAAACAAATTAACTGTTTTCCATACCGAAATGAAAACCATCAAATATCGATTCAATCCTTAAAAACACAATCAAATATTGATTCAATTATTATATTAAAGCACAGATATATATTTTCATTTTTGCAAAAAATATATGAGATGAAATTTTTATACTGCATCCTTTTGGAATCACTGTTGGAACAGCCATGTTGATGACCAAGTGAATGATGGCACACTTTTTCAAGGCAGCTTGTGGCAAAACATTCATGCTCATCAACATGGTAAGTCAAAACATCATAGTACATAGTCCAATAAATTGTGAGCACACAAATTAATGTGTCACACTGCTTACCACTAGTAATTCATTTGTTAGATTACCGTCATTGTTCGAATATAAGCTGCACTCATGTATAAGCCGCACCGCCCCCAAACATGATAAATGGCTTAACGAAAAGTATAAGCAGCCAAACCTGTGTATTAGCCGCACCCCCAACTGTTTACTTCCACATTCTGGGGAAAAAGTGTGGCTTATATTCAAACAATGACAGTAATAAAACTTCTCAAAGAAGAGGCTGAATTTGAAGTTTAAATATTATTTTGTAAGAGCACCTTGAACTGTCATTCTTTCAACAATGAACAATCTTAAGCCAAGTTGGTCTAAAGACTGCAGGAGCATCACCATTAGATTTTCTCCTTATTAGTCATGGCTGAAGGTTATAAAGTTGAGATTAGAAACCAGTCTCAAATCTCAAGCATCTGATTGGCTGAAATGGCGACTGGTCGCCATTTCAGCCAATCAGATGCTTGAGATTTGAGACTGGTTTCCATGCTCAGCTTTATAACCTTGGGCACATGTCTAAAATACCTAGTATTAACCCTTTCCTCCATACAATTTTACACATTTTTAGCAAGGGAGAACAGCCTAGATCCAGATCAGCTAGCACATCCATGACATCTGAATGATTTGGTGATCAAATGACATGGATGTGTTAGCAGATCCAGCAGATCTGAATCTACACTGTTTGCCCGCACAATGAATGCATAGGGAGGGAAGTGTAAAAATTTATTAAAAAACTGATTGGGAAATACTTTTTGCGTTAGAGTGAAACAAATGACACAAGATTAGCATAACTGTTCTTATGTTTGTCCTTTTTTACAGTTCCGGCAAATGAACCGCCAACTTTACTTATTTCCAATCAATGGGACCTGAGACAACTCACCATCAAGGGAGATAATCTGTCACCTGCTTATGTTAAAGTAGCACAGAAGGCCCAAAATCTGGCTTTCGATCACCGGAAAGAAAAAGTTTGTTGGGTAAGTATAAGTTTTGTTTTATTGAATGTTCATTAAGATTAGCCCGTTGATGTACTAAGTAATTTTCTGGAAAAGAGATGTATAACCCTTTCCTCCATATTTAAGCCTTTATGACATGGGCCAACAGTGTAGATCCAGATCAGCCGGCACATATGTATCATCTGACACTGTTCGCTTTTTGATTCATTAGGTTACTTGTAATTAAGATGCAACCAGTGCAGATCCAGATCAGATGGCATGGATGTTCCAGCTGATCTGGATCTGCACTGAGTGCACATGTGTAAAAATGCATAAATATGTAGTAAAGGGATAATCATTTAACTGTGAAATATCACATGTTAAACAGGGCTTGTTTGACTGTTCATGATTAGTTGTACATTCATGAAATTTACTGTCGATGTACAATATTGGTTTATAGTGTTTGTTGCTTATTAATCTAGAGTTGGTCTTAATAGTGAGATTTTGATGTATGCTCATTCATGTTATAGTAGGGACATGTGCATTTAAACTGTCAATATAATATGGAACAATGATATTTTAGCCTGAAAAATACATTATAGGATACCCACAAACGACTATTCTGTTTTTCTAAATTCGTCAAATGGTGAGTAGCAGGAAGGATCAGTCGTGGGTGTCAGGCAATGGAAAAATAATGCTCATGTTTTTTGTAGATAACATACAAAGGCAATGAAGGGAAGTCATTTTTGAAGTGTACATCTGTGAAGTCTGCCAGCGCTGACATTGAGATTATTCATATCAATAATCACCTAACAAGTAAGTGTCTCCCAAGCCCAAGATCATTTCACTAAAACTGGAGACCAGTCTCAAATCTCAAGTATCTGATTGTCTGAAATGGTACCAGTCGCCATTTTAGCCAATTAGATGCTTAAGCCAATTAGATGCTTGAGATTTAAGACTGGTCTCCAATCTCAGTTATATGATCTTGGGCCTAGTGCTGGATCTAAGATAATGCAGAAAGGGGGTTGCAGTCTTTAGTTTCATAATTATTTGCAATACCCCGGTCAAATTCTCCATGAAAACTAAATATTGCTGCCCTGAAAGGTGGTTCGAGCAACCCAATGAAACCCCTTAGGATAAACTCTGAGTGTCTCCACTACACCTAACAACTATTCTAAGTATACACCTTTGTACTGGGGCATTACTAGCTTGATTTTTGGGCTATTGCCCTAAAACTTTTAATAAACCATGCTTTGATTATTCACTGATTTATTAGTAAAACTTCATTCAAAATGACAGACAACTGACTGCTTATAAGTATTTAGAATACTGACACCCACAGAATACAAATTCACAAAATCAGTTAATAAAGCATATGTTCAACTTAATAAACAAATAATGCGTACATATAAATGAACATTTGACCCTAGAAATATGCTATTCTTCTATTTCTGATAAATTAAATTCATTTCATTCAGATCTTAATGTTTTATAGTTGTTTATAGTCCAACCCACTTTTTGAGCAAATCAGTTTGAATGCATAAAATGTAGTTGCCTATCTTTTAGTTTTCCAATATACCTGTTTAATTTGATCAATTTTTTAACAAATCAGTTAGTATTTATTGCATTTTTATTGAAAGTTTTAGAGCAATAGCTCGTTTATCAAGCCAGTAATGCCATAGTAAAAAGGTGTATACTTATAAAAGTTGTTAAGTGTAGTGTTTTACATGTCTCAACTGATGTCTTTTATTTGATCTTTTTTGAATTTAAAGCTTTACTCAGTGAATCAGGCTTCTGAAACAGGCTTTTATCCTATGTGCGACCAGTGTAGATCCACTAAAACAAACAAAATTTCCTCTGTAATTTTGTTTTGGTAAAAATAACTCAGCCTTCAAGAATTGTCTCCTTTGTGTGTACCACATTTTTTGTCATTGCTTGAAAAAGTAATCTTACACTCGCAACATCTACCGTGTTACATGATTCATGCAGTTTTGGATCCATCGGCTCCCCTTAAAAAGTTGATGTGTTAACCCTTTCCTGTATAGATACACCTTTATTGCTAGGGCGAACAGTTTAGATCCAGATCAGCCAGCACATCCCTGCCGTCTGATCAGGATCTAAACTGTTCGCTTCTTGATTCATTTGGTTATTCATTTGGTTATTTCTGACCAAACTGCGACCAGTGCAGATCCTGATCAGACGGCATGGATGTGCCGGCTGATCTGGATCAACACTGGTCGCACATGTGTAAAAATGCGTATATATCAAGGAAAGGGTTAACCCATTACTCCATATATACACCTTTATACCATGGAGGAACAGTGAAGATTTACATCAGCAGACACAAGTGAACTGTGTAGATCCTAATCAGATGGCAAAGGTGTGCCAGCTGATCTAGATCTACACTTTTTGCATGTGCGATAAAGTGTGTATATATGGAGTAAATGGTAAATTTTATTCAATTAAGTTTATTGTACATGTATTATAATAGTAAACAAAAATATCAGTTTATAGATGACATTGTTTTTCCAATTTTAATGTTCATGAAAGATACCTAATATATTGTGTGACAGGTGTAGAGAGTTTTGCCAAGGACTGGATCCAAGGTAACTGGTACTTTGCTGACCCACTTCTCCGGCAGATCTCCGTGTGTTCTGAGAACGGACAGTATTGTACAGTCCTCGTTGATGCAAAAAGGGGTTTATTGGGACCAAGGAGTTTGGTACTGGACCCAAATAATGGGTAAGTATGGAGCATATTGAGGGTGGCATCAACTTGCATGTAAGACTATTGTGACTACATTGAAATAAAGAAAGAGTTACGACAGTCTTGCATGCAACCCTCGATATCTAAATGATTGTACAGGAAATATTGTGATGGTCCTTTGAGTTGGTAACAGAGTGTGCCTGTAACGGATATATTAGGATCAGTTAGTTTTGTACTGAATCCCCCAAAAATGGGTAAGTAGGGAGCATATCAAAATGATTGTAAGATGGTCTTTTGAGTTGTTAACAGGGTATGTCTGTATGCCACCAAGCCTTCTCATAACAGAGAGTTCAACAGCTCACATACATAGTGATCAATCTGCCTGCCATGGTAGTTTCAAGAAGAAGTGTGTTTTCAGCTCATTGTTGAGAGCTGTGCAAAACCAGAAATAGTCTTGGTATAAACCTAGGAAAGTTATTTTTGGAAGTTTTCTTATAATCCCGAGGAATGTCAATTTTGGGGCTGTGTGGTTGTCTTTGTATAAAACTATGAACAGGCAATATGTGGGCTGTGGTAAGTCTTGATATAAATCAATCAGGCCACGTGCAACCAGCATAGAATTTAATCAACCTGTACATCCGTGCAGTTTGATCATGATCAACACCATTTTTTATAGATTCATTATTAACTATTTCTTTCCAAAAAGTAAACAGTGTAGATCCAGTTTGGATGGCATGAATGTGCCAGCTGAACTAGATCGATATGGGTAACCTATGAGATTAACCCTTTCCTCCATAGACACACATTGATTGCGTGGGCGAACAGTGTATATCCAGATCAGCCGGCACATCTGTGCCATCTGATCAGGATCTGCACTGTTCGCTATTTGATTCATCATGTTATTTCCCACCAAAATGTGACCAGTGCAGATCCTGATCAGATGGCATGCATGTGCCAGTTGATCTGGATCTAAACCGGTCGCACGTGCATAAATATGTGTATATATGGAGGAAAGGTTTAAAGTGCATATCCATGAAGCCAAGGATTTAAAGAAGTTTTATATTTCACTTGTTTTATAGGTACATGTACTTTTCTGACTGGAACAACACTCAGAGTGTTATATACAGAGCAACAATGAGCGGAGAAGATCTCCACCCACTTGTATCAACAAAACTCGTGAAGCCCTTGGGACTGGCTATAGACTATGCTAACAACCATCTGTACTTTTCTGACATGGAACTGAATGTTGTGGAACGGATTGACCTCTCTGGCGATAAGTTGACTAGAAGGATTATAAGCATAGGGGAAAAGGTAATGTTGATCAGAACAATCTTTTGTGACAGGCTTACCTGCCCTTGTTTTCTGTGTAATAAACCTGTTATGAATATTAATTTTGGTTATAAGCTCAAGGTGTAATAACAACCATTGTTTCATTGAAAACAACAAACAAATACACAAAAACCCCTCATAAAGATCGACCCAAAATTAAGAACACCTCAAAAAATAAGACCAACATTTCAGTTGTTTACATCTTTCTACCCCAAAATTAAGACCACTCCACAATTAAGACCACTTTTGTCCTGTCCCAGAGGTGAGAGATTTCAAGATATTCTTTGTCTATGATTTATTATCATTCTTAAAATACTTTGCTGGCATTGTTATTTCTTACATGCCATATCATTATTATTTTCTACATTTTATTCACCATTGCTTAAAACTGTCATCGTACACCATCTAAAAAATAAGCTATTACCACAACTAATAATATCATGAGCGACAAAGCAAGAACACATTTTCTTTTTTTATGATTTCAACAAGTCTACATACGCATCATTTAAATGTTTAGAAAAAACTTTAAAGAATTTTGGTATGGACTTTTAATGAATTAAAAAAAAACAACTTTTGATAGATATAAGAACTAAAGGATAATATTTCAAGAGATGTGTAATGATACTCTGAAATATTTTTCAATTTTGTGGGGATCAGATTTCAGTCATAAAACGTAAATGACATTTTTGCATTGGCATAAACTTGGGTATAAACCCGTGCAGTTGCATTATTCTAAAAAAATTATATATTGAATGGTTTCATTTCACTGGGGTTTGATTTCGCACACTTTCTCTTCATGAAATACACACCAAATTGAACTCCAACGAAATACAGTCAAACCTGTCTTTAGCAGCCACCCAAGGGAGTGACAGAAAGTGGCTGCTGAAGACAGGTGGCATTTAAAGACAGTAAAAAATTATAACAAAATGTCAGTTTAGGTCATATTCAAACTGGTTGTTTAAGACAGCTGGTTGCTATTCGCAGGTGGTATAATGATACCACAGTAAATAATTTCTTCAGAATTATGCCTTTTACTGGGATTTTATGTTTATGATAATGCTGGTAAGAGCTCGGCCTTTAACTTGGGTCAAGGTCATTATGATGGTCTCTTGCTTTTCAGGTCATTCTTGACACCAATTTTCTTGTACTTTTGTAGGTTGAGTACATCTACAGTATTGCCGTGTTTGAGAATCACCTATATCTGAGTGACCGGCATGTAAATCAGGTCATGCGAATGCACCGATATCTGTATAGTGAACCGGTAGAAGTGCTGAATACCAACTTGTCAAGACCAGGCCAGATACATGTTTACCACAGACAAAGTCAACCAGACGGTAGGTAACAAAATATCTTTAGATGAAAAACTAAGAAATTTCAATTAAATGTTTTATCACATGTTCAAACAGTGTAGATCCTGATCAGCTTGCACATCCGTGAAATCAGATCTTGATCAGTACTGTTCACTTATTGGTTAGATATATCCTAATTAAAAGTGAAAAAAGTAGATCCTGATCAGATGGCAAAGATGTGCTAGCTGATCAGGATGACTACACTGTTGGCCCATGCCTTTAAGGCCAGTGGTCTACTGGTAGAGCATTGTTTTCCAGATCCTTATACTGGGGGTTCCAACCCCACCAGGGATGAGATTTGTCTGTAGTTTCCCCAATCCACATTCGGTACAACCCTTGAAGCAGTCATCGAGCATGATTTATAAAAGTTGGAATAACTTGTTTCACAATGGATTAAAATAAGTTTAGACTAAAAAGTCATATCTAAAAGAATTTTACTTTTTATTGCCAAAAATTATTTTAATAGTAATGTAGAAATTTAAGAGATTTGCATGCTTCTTATGACCAATGTTAAAATTGTGTATTTAAAGTATTTAATTTTTTTTTTCAGGGAAAAGCCCCTGTGATTCTAACTGTGCACATTTGTGCGTCCCAACAAATGTTGACGGAAAACTTGCACCAAAATGTCTATGTTCAGCAGGATATAATACCAGTGGCAGTGCTTGTACAGGTTTGATTAAATTCTACTGATTTTGTAGTCTGGTTGTTACATAATGGCACAAGATCATAAAATTGATATTGGAGAACAGTCTCAAATCTCAAGCATCTGATTACTGGTCGCCATTTCAGCCAATCATATGCTTGAGATCTGAGACTGGTCTCCAGATTTACTTTTCTGATCTTGGGCCAGTGTCTTGAAGATAAAGTTTACTTTTTATGCAGCTATTTTTAATCATTTAAATAATGTTTAAATGTTTTTTATTTACTTGGTAAAAGGGCTAAAGTTCATAAAAATGAGTTTGGAGACCAGTCTAATTTAAAATTATTGTTCTAGGGTGTTTTCTGGAAAACAGGAACAAGATCACATAAGTCAGATTGGGGACCAGTCTTAACACTCTAGCTTTTGATTGGTCCATTTCGTTTCTGAGACTTGTCTCAGTTTCAAACAATCAAATTACAGACATCAAATGTTGGTCCATGAAGTACTGTATAAAAGGGTCGTAGTTTTCAGTCTGAGGATTTCCACCTCTGAAACATAATGGTAAACCTACTTTTATGGTACAACGAGCAAACAAAACAACATTTTAAATCAATTGATTAAGTATTGGTAATGTCCTTGAAACTGCTGTTGACTGCAACTGCATATTTTCATGTCAATGGATAAGGACAAACTCCAAGATATATATGTTATCATCTTCCTCATTCCAGAGCAAAACCCTTTACTCCAAGGGATATGTCTGTTATCCCATGGTTCATGGCTGATAACTGTAGATCCATATCAGCTAGCACATCTGTCTGATCAGAATCTGCACTGTTCACTTTTCGAATCATTGTGTTATTTCTGACCAAGAATGAACAGTGTAGATCCAAATCCAATGGCACAGATATTACAGCTTATCTTGATCTACACTGTTTGCTCATGGAGTATAAAACCCTAAAAGGGTTAATATCATTTCCTTATCTCAGTTTTATTTTCTGATGTGAACTGCTTAAAAACCCCTGAAAAATGTTGATTTATAATATAGTGCCATACAGGAGTTACAATATATTTCAGTGAACAAATTATGTGATGAGTTCTGCAATTCTACAGCATACTGCACTGGGCCCACAGATACCCACTACCCATTTGAATGCTCTCTAGGTAGGTACATGTATAGATTTATGGGCAGACTGTGTAAATCAAACTAAGTCTGCACAATTTTGTGCTTGTTGATCCAGATCAGCCTGCACATCTTTGCTGTCTGATCATGATCTACACTGTTAGCTTTTAGATTTATTTGATTATTTCTGACCAAAACTGAACATTCATTGTCGATTCATATAAAACTGCACAAATGTGCATTTAATTACTTATTCTTTAGGGCGCAGGTGCAGAAGTATGAGGTTGGTACAAAAACCTATACCCAATATCATTTATTTTTGTTTTGAATACTTTGTTGAAAATTGTTTTTGTTGTAAGTGTACACCTAGTTGAGTAATTTCACCTATTACATACTTCAGTGTTTTCTATGTATAGAATTATGAATACCAGTACATGCATAATATGTTTGACATACTTATGCAGAAGTTATGATTATTAAAATATCTCCCATGAAAAATTGTCATTAAATGTAAATATTGATAAGTATTTACAAATATTCAAAATTAAAATGGGATACAAAATATAAGTGTAAGAGGATTTGACAGAGTTTCTACATTTGTTTTCTGTTCTGTTAAGTCCTGGACATACACATGTGGCTTATGGAATGAACCAAATTAAAAAGATGGTAACTTACTTATGGGTTATAGTTGAATTAAGAATTGAATTTCGTTTGTCTGTGTTTCATTGATGTATGCACTTTGAAAATGTTTGAAAACTGAAGTTTTTTTTTGGTTGAAATTAGGTGTTTACATTTTGAAAGTTCATACACTGAAGAAAAACAAAGAAATGAAATTCAAATCTTATAATTACATCCTTCAAATAACTTTATGTATTCTTATTTACTGATTATGTTGTGTTACATTTCACAAAGTAATACCTTCTCCTGAATATGGAGCTGCATCACTGAGAAAAACTCAGTCACATGACTCTAATAAACCAACAAGATATCTGCTATTCAGAAAAAAGTTACACGATTGTTATTATTGAATTCTGGGCTGAAGGTTATAAAGCTGAGTTTGGAAACCAGTCTCAAATCTCAAGCATCTGATTGGCTGAAATGGCGACCAGTCGCCATTTCAGCCAATCAGATGCTTGAGATTTGAGACTGGTTTCCATGCTCAGTTTTATAACCTTGGGCACTGACTGTCATATTTCAGCTCTTTGCCCACCTGATAAATCCTACTGCTCTTCAAACAAACAGTGTCTGCCGACCACCTGGTGGTGTGACCAGAAAATCGATTGTCCAAACGGTGATGATGAAGGCGTTTACTGCTTGTATAAGGAATGTTCTGTCACGGAATTCCAGTGTGCGTCAGGGCGATGTATCAGTGCAGACTACAAGTGTGATGGAAACAATGATTGCGGGCAGCAAGATAATAGTGATGAGGTAGAACATGTGATGAGCAAATATTTATAGTTTATGATGTTAGATAGCCCTTTACTTCATATATATTCATTTTTCCGCATGTGCAACCAGTGTAGATCCAGATCAGCTGGCACATCCCTGCCGTCTGATCACAATCTGCACGGGTCACAGTTTGGTCAGAAATAACCTAAAGAATCAAAAAGTGAACAGTGCAGATCCTAATCAGACAGCACAGATGTGCCAGCTGATCTGGATCTACACTGTTTGCCCTTGCAATAAAGGTGTGTCTATGGAGGAAAGGGATAGACAACCTATATTGTGTTAGATAGACAACACATATTGAGATATTAGCCATAGTTCTTTATCCATAGGGCTTTTAGCCACATCCAGTGAAACTCTTTATCCCAAATGTACATTTTTTATGACGTGTGAACAGTAGTGATCAAGATCGCTAACAGGCACAGATGAGCTGTCTGATCTGGCTCTGTGCTGTTTGGTTCTTGGTCACAAATAACCTAATGAATCTGAAAATGAACAGTACAGATCCTGATCAGAAGGCATGGATTTGTGGCTGATCTGGATCTAAACTGTTTGTGCATGTCTTAAAAGTTGTACTTATGGAGGGAAGGGTTAAAATGGATGTGGCAATATGTACAGCTGTACACAACAAGATTTATTAATATTGGGACAAGATCTTAGGAAAGCTGGAGAGCCCCATTTAAAACAGAGTTGATTTGCAGGTATGAGGTACTGTATATTGTAGTAAAATTTTAAATACTGCAGTACATTAACCACATGTGGCTGTTTCCAATGAGCAAAATTGCATGCTGTTGGAATAAATAGATAAGATTAAGGCACAACAACACTTGCTTTCTTTTGCAAAGTCTTTAAACAAGCAGAATTGCACAAGTTGAAAAATGACAAAAATTAACTAACAAAATAAGTGCTTCAGTATAACTGTGCTATTATTATATTTTGCACGGGTTTAAACTTTATGTATTTCACAGTAAGGTAAATTTACAAATTTAAAACTCATCTGAATAACACTATGTAAATAATGTGTATCAATAGAAAAATACAGTTAAGCGAATTTATGCCCGCTACAATATATTGCGAACATTCGTCCCTGTTAAAATAAATGATACCACTGTGACAGTAGGTAAAAACAGAATAAAACAGAATAATTATGGTGAGTATACCTTAAAGGCTCTTGATGTCATGGCAACTATGGTTAAAGCTTGGTTTCCCTATTTTAGCTGAACTGTAACATCACCTGCAAGGCCGAGAACCAGTTTCTGTGTGAGGAGGACAATGAATGTATTGAGAAAATATTTGTCTGTGATGGTCACAATGACTGTGTGAATGGCTCAGATGAACTACCGAAAAATTGTGGTAAGATTTTGTTGTTATTCCTGATCGGTGGTAGAGAAATGAAAACATATAGTCAAGCACTTCTATCTTCTGACTGTCTTCTTTACTTTTTTCATTGTTTAAATAACATTTTTGTAGTTTGAATATCAAAAGATAATAACTGCAGATTTTTTAAACTGCATTTAAAGCCAAAATAATGTTTAACTTTTTCTTAAAACCTTAATCAATCATGCAATCTTTGAATAGTTAGCAATTCATTGTTAAAACTTTTTGATAATTTTAAAATCCAACATAATTTTTTGTTTGTAATTGGCATGGATATTAGGTTCTCAAAGGCATGTTCATGCTAAAATTAAAAATGAATAGTGGTACTTATATGTTTTCTCAACTATTATGAAAACATGTAAGGTCCCATTTGTAGCAAGCATAGACCCCAAAACAGTGTTCTGCACTTAGGTAAACAAGTTTGATCAGGATCTGCTTTATTTGCTTTAAACTAAAAATTATTTCTGCAAACACCCATGAACTTAAAATGGAAGCATGAACTTCTGAAACAAACAACAATCTTTGCAGGTTTAGTTTCTATGCCTCCTGTGAACATATTGAACTTGCTGTGTAAGCAAGGCAGGATTGATTATTATAATTAAGAGACCATCCAGAAAAAAAATAGCAGCTAAAATAGGGATAATCATCTTTGCATCCTCATAATTGGCTTGCCATATTTCATAAATGTGGAAGTTAAGGTATAACATATAATCCTGCATTGCAGTGTGTCTCTTGGAATCGACAAAATTTTTATTGATATTACCTCGACCATTATATACAGTCTTTTCTTCAGTTTGAAAACCATATGGGGTCCAGATTGTAAAATTTTCTTTCTTAAATGCATATTTCTGCATCACAACAAAATTGCAATGTATGTAGCAAAAAAGCATAAATACAAAAACAACGATAAAGAGAGTAAATATGTATGTTACAAAGTATCCTATGAGAACATAAGCCTGACTTGTTGTCCTTGAGAAATGAAGCTTCAGCCGAACGAACGATAGTTGTATTAGTAGTGTAACAATTAATAATAAAGTTACAAGGCTGCCTATTTCTTTTTGAAAAAAATCTGCAAGAATCATCATTGTGCAGAAAAGACTTAACAAAATTGTTAGTATTATTGTAATACCTTTTCTTAGTGAAGAACACTGGCCAGAAATAAGAGGTACAACCATTATTTTGAAGACTGGATGATAAATATTGTAAATTTGTAGACTGCTAAAGCTAAGAAATTCACCAAGATTATCATTTGTTGATAGTCCTTCCTGGCTTGCTGGATTCCGGTTTGTTTTTCCAGTTTTATTTCCATTGTTGCTAAACAAGGGTTCAGTCTGGGTTGCCTTAGATCTCGTACACAGGTATTTTTTAATTTTTCCCATCACATTTTGTTTTGGTTGAGTGTCGTGTAGGGTAATACACTCTTCTAAAGTTTTCATGAGTTCTTTGGAGTCAAGAAATGATTGATAGGCAAGGTTGATTGGGAACAAAGTAGCATCATATGGCGGGTCATTAATTTTCACTTCTGCCCTGCAAAGTGGACAAGCAAATGTTTGATTCTTCTTGCCATTGATTTTTTTCTTCTTCGTAATGTGGTCTGATAAACATGGAGTGCAGTAAGTATGTTGACAGGGTAGTTGCCGTGGCGATTCAAATATCTCCATGCATATGGAACAGCTCAATATATTCTCCAGTTCATCCATTTTTGCAGAACTGCAAACAATAAACTACCATGAAAACATTTATGTATTTATCTTGGATATGTAACAAGGGTTCTGAAAAATCCCCGCCTGAACCAAGGATTGAACCAGGGACCCCTCGCATGGCAGTCCGGTGCTCTACCATGTCGTCATGAAAGCTAGCTCTAAGCTGATATAGTACAAGTGCCGTACTAACTCAACCATTGCAGGGTTACCTACGTCCCTCCAAATTGGAATTTGTCCTCAAATTTCTATTGAGTATAGAGATTCAGTTTTGGAGTGATCTCGAGGTGTTTTTTACATCCCTGGCAGGCCCCACGTTGGGTGCCATTGTTATAAGGGTTCTGAAAAATCCATGCCTGAACCAAGGATTGAACCCAGGACCCCTCACATGCTAGTCCGACACACTACCACGTCGCCATGAAAGCTAGCTCTATGGTGAGATAGTACAAGTGCGGTACTAACTCAACCATGGCTGGGTTACAGAGATGGCACACATGACATTTTCTCGCAGGCAAATTTACACAGTTGTTTTATTCTCATAAGTTCAAGTTTAAATTTCACAGGGAACTTGCTTGAGATATGTTAACATTAAACCCACATGAAATATAATGTTACTACACTGTTTGTGTATTAAGGGATATTTGTCAAATTTACCCTTTCCTCCATGGTATACGGATTAGATCCCATTTATGACAAGGTTAGATTCAGACCAGCCTGCACATCTGTTCAGTCTGATAAGGTTCTGCACTATTCACTTTGTGATCAGAAATGAAAATAATCTAGACTACTATAGAGTCTCATAAGGTTATGTGATGTGCAGGCTGATCAGGATCTACAGACTTCTTTGCTTATGGGGATGGGATAAGAAAATGTCCATTAAGTATGGGTTAGGTTAGCAATATAAAACATACAAACTAGACAAAAATATAAGCATCTTTAATGAGATTAAAATATTTGTTACCAGTTATTGTTTTGGTGGGAAAGAGGCTCTTTGAAGGGTCTGATCATATATTAAAACATCATATCATTTAAAACAGAAAATATTAAACCTCATCTAACTGATAATATGGTTTTGGAGATTTTATTACTTAAACACTATCTAAATATTAAAAAATATGAAATTATATACTTATAGGTTATTATACATTTTACTGTACAATACGGGAATATATTTGGACGAGTACACAGCTTGAAAAGTCATATTGGACGAGCCGATAGGCGAGTCCAATATGACTTTTCAAGCTGTGTACGAGTCCAAATATATTCTGTATTGTACAGTTAAATGCATAATAACCTTTTTATTATATATCTTTCGTTTAATTTGAAATATGCATCATCACCATCCCCAACGAAGCCACCACCACCATCAACATCATGTACCCAACCGTCCAATATGAAATTAATATATATTTTTTGGATCCAATACGGGAATATATTGGACGGTCACATGGTACAAATGCAGATTGTCGATTGGTTACATTTATTAGATATATAATAATTATAGGTTATTAGACGTTTTACTGTACAATACGGGAATATATTTGGACGAGTACACAGCTTGAAAGTCATATTGGACGAGCCGTAAGGCGAGTCCAATATGACTTTTCAAGCTGTGTACGAGTCCAAATATATCCCGTATTGTACAGTAAAACGTCTAATAACCTTTTTATTCTACATCTAATAAATGAAGCATGACTTTTCAAGCGTTTAAAGGCTATTCCATATATATTTCATATTGTACGGTCCAATATTTTATTAAGTTCTACATTTCTCTTACTTGACAAGTTGTTTTCATTCGGATCATTTTTACGGTCAACGGCTTTTATCGTTGTAAAACAATGGTAAAGTGCATTTGCACTTAATCATCCAATATGAAAAAAATACGGACTTTTTTGGATCCAATATGGGAAAATATTGGACGGTCACATGGTACAATTAAAGGACGCTAATTGGATGAATTTATTAGATGTAGAATAATTTCTATTATCTAAAAAGCATAAATATAATTTAGAAATTTACCTTTTCAAGACTTTTTAGTGTCTGAATCCAAAAGTTTATAACTATATCAGGATATCAGGTGATTCAGTAAAAACAAACTTCTACATGTATCATTTATATTTGATAAAGACTGCTCCTGATATTTTCAAGGTTATCAAATGTTTACTTAAGGCCATTTACAGTCATCACAGCACATTCAACGATAAAAAAATTTATCAGAATCTCTCTAACAGCAAAATGCTGTTCAATGAAACTTTGCACAAATAATCATTTCTAATGTACGAGGGCGGATCAAAAAGTTTGTGGACTTTTGTCTTTGCATCTGAATTTGAAACACGTTCGCAATAAATTATATATTAAATTAAATCAGAAAACAAACGTAACAAACTGAACTAAAATATTCATATATTTAATCGAATTCAAAAGCGCGTCGCTTATTTGAATAACCTTGGTAACACGTAGTCGGCGCACGCCGTTGCCATTGTACTTTATAAAGCATAAACCTGTCAATAAAAACAAAACTACTAGTGGAAAAAGAGCCAAACTTCGCAACGTCAAAGCATGGTATACAAATGATGTCATGCCGAAATTTTACGTCATTCTGACTATGCCTTATAAAAACAGTCAATATTTAAGAGAGCTATTACCAACGTTAAAACGTCAGAAATGTCGCCGTCATATATCGCCCGGAAATACGCGCTATTATAAAATTCTGTCATGGTCTTTGAAAATCACCTCATGAAAAGCTATAATAATTTAGCAGACGCAAATGAAAACTTCCGTAAGCCGAGCTCTAGTTTTTAAGTGGTACCATTGTTTTTTTTACGGTCAGAAGAGCCATTAAAAAGGACTGGGGTAAGGAAAAAAGAAAAAAAAAACGGCGTTACGGCAGTGACGTCAAGCCGGGAGGTTATTGAAGCGGACTAAATTCTAACTATTATGGCGCTTTTCGAGCTATTCTAGACTGGATGAGGTACCTTGCAACGGATATTGCCAAACAAATGACATTTTAAAGGTGTGTTAATAATTAACTAACAAATATGTTTTTTTCAAAAAATGTTTTTGTTTGGTATTTGAATCATTACAAAGTCATTTATTATCAAATAAGAATAAATAAGTTATTTATAATTTTAATTAAACTTGAGTAACAGCTACACAGACTGTGTCCACAATGCAAAGACTTGTGATATATTAACAAATACAAATTTGTAATGAGTTTTTTTTTACAGTTACACGCCCTTTGCTAAAGTACCGCGATACTGTGGGTATTGCATTCCCGGTCGTTTCTTCGGAAGAGGACCACTTTTTTGATCGCCTCATATCCACTTGCGAGACTTTGACCAGCAATGATACACTACTATGTTCGATCAATGGGTTCCCCGGAATAGCATTCCGGTGACGGAGTCTATGTAAAGAAACTTAGAACATACGCCGCTTCGCTAACGCTGCGCCCGTGAATTAGCGTCGTTGACGTTATTACACAATGTAGATCTAATTTTACGTGCGCCGGATAGCGGTTAGTGTATGGTTTTAATTGTTCATAGTTTTTTTACGTGATGTTGTATTTTGCTGATATTTTGTAAAAATATGCTGGACATATTCCGATTTAAGCTTGTGTAATTTTATTTGTTATATTTTGAATAATATAAAAATTATAACAAAAGTCCACGAACTTTTTGATCCGCCCTCGTACATGCATTATTATTTTGCAGAATGATGTTAAGACAGTTAGAAAGTAAAGAAAAATAACTAGATCTAAACATTCTCTAAAGTTCTATTTACATAAAGAAACAAAAACTAAACAACACAAAATATCATTTTAAATACTGATATTTGTGTTGTTTAGTTTTTGTGAATTTATTTAAATAGAATTTTAGGAAATGTTTAGGAATAGCTATTTTTCTTTATTGTTAAAAATGTGTTAAATTTTCTATAAAAAAGTTTAAAAATATTGGAAAATATCTCCCAATTGTAGATTACTTAATCTTTCAAAATCTACTTATAGGTAACGATTTTAACTTTGATGACACAGATAATATTGGTTTGTGTCTTCAAACTTCATAGGATGATTGCAATCCTTGAGAAGATGACCTCTGTTGTTTGAGGGGTCACTGGGTTAAGGTTTGAATATGTTTCCACTCAGTATCTCGAGAGCCCTTTGTTCTGGTCTTAAAACTTCACAGGATGATTGTGTCAATTGAGTATGTGACTCCTATTGTTTTTTAGGGGTGAAAGGTCAAGGTCACAAGGGCTGGAAAATTCATCTCAGTTTCCACTCAACATCTGAAGAATCCTTTGACCCAGTCTATAAAACATGATTTGCCACACAAGTAGATGACCACTGTTGTTTTAAGGGTCACTGAGTTTATGTCAAGGTCACTGAGTCTATGTCAAGGTTTATGGAGGGGCCATAAAGGTCAAATCAATTTCTGGTTAATATCCTATGAACTTCCTGACCCAGAGCCTTCAAACATTGGACTCCTAGTGAAAGTCGCCTGTTGTTTTTTAGGTTCATTGGATCAAAGATCAAGATCACAGAGGCTGTGAAATTTAAATCCATTCAGAACCTGTTGACACCAAGTCTTCCAACCTGCTATGGAATTAACATGTTTTCTATTTTGTAAAGATTTGTGAAAAAAGAAAAACACAATGAGTGTTTTACTCTAAATATTAGAAACATGTTTTTATACTTTTAAAATACCTTATGTTGAATAAAAAACCTTCCTGAACAGGATGATTGGCCTCTGTGAATAGATGACCCTGATGATTTGGGGATCACTGGGTCAGACGTCAAGGTCACATGTCCAAACTTATCATAAATGATTTTTCCCCTATCCCTTTGCAGTGGGGGAGACCTACTCTGTTTTAAATGAGCATCTTCTAGACTATGTATAATTTTCATTCATCTAAAAAATTATATAATTACTATTGAAATAAGAAGGAGTTATACTGTTTTTGCATAAAGATAATAATAATACAGTAAAACCTGTATTAAGCTGCCACCCAAGGGATTGACTAAGAAGCTGCTTAACACAGGTGGCTGTTTAAGACTGGTAAAAGTAAGAACAAAATGTCAGTTTAGGACATATTCAAACTGCCTGTTTAAAACAGGTGGTTGCTGAAAGCAGGTGGCTGCTAAGGCAGGTTTAACTGTATTTTGAACAGTGTTCTCAAAGTATTAAAAGCATTTACCTCAGTTTGCCAGTAATTGGCAATTAAGCTTAATAATGGTAATAAAACAACAAATTTCCAAATGACAGGAAAATGAACATTTTATTTAATTTCTGAAATACTTTTTTTTATTGGTCGTTTTCTATTTGCTTGTTGAACGCTTTGCTGTCTATATATAATAAACATTATCCAAAGATTAGTCACACTGCCACAAAAATAACACAAGATTGCCAGAAGAAAAATGGCAACAATAAAAATGGATATTTTTATCATCATTTTCATAACCTCTTCCCAGAATTCTTTTAAATGGAAGTTAAGGAATAGAATGTAGTCGTCAAATACAGCATCTCGTTTAGACTGAACAAACAAGTTATCCATGTTACCACTTCCACTATATATGTGTCTTTCTTGTATTTGATATCCATTTGGGGTCCATACTGTAACATTTTCTCTCTTGAAAGCATAGCTGTGTATCACAACAAAATGACATACAGTATAAGACACAAACAAAAATATGACCCCGATAATAAAAAAAGTAAAAATGTATGTTACAAAGAATACAGTATACACATGAACATTGCAGATGAACCGCTTCAGTCGAACAAACAGAAGTTGTATTATTAAGACAAGTAATGCGAAAGTAATAATGAAACATGATATTTCAGTTTCAAAAAGTACAACAAGAAATAATGATATGCAGAAAAGGCCTATTAAAACTGAATATGCAATGGTTATTCCTTTCTGTAATGAAGAACACTGGTCGGAGATGAGCGGTTCAATCATCTTCCTTAAGACTGGTTGATAGATATTGTAGATATATATAGTACTAAAGCTAAAAAACTTGTTAAAATTATCATTTGCTGAAAGTCTGTCCACTTTTTCCAGAGACCCTGACTTTCCAGTTTTCTTTCCATTCTTGCTTAGCAAGGGTTCAGTCTGGGTTTCCTTAGATCTTGTACAGAAATATTTCTTCATTTTTCCCATGCAACTTTGGTTCGATTGAGTCTCGTGGAATATTCTACACTCTTCTAATGTTTTCATGAGTTCTTTTGAGTCAAGAATTGATTGATAAGCAAGGTTGATCGGAAACAAAGTAGCATCGTTTGGTGGGTCATCAATTTTTACCTCTGTCCTGCAGAGGGGGCATGCAAATGTTTGACTGTTCATGTTGTTTACTTTCTTGGTCTCAGTAATGTGGTCTGATAAACATGGAGTACAGTAGGTATGTTGACAGGGCAGTTGCCGTGGCGATTCAAATATCTCCATGCATATGGAACAGCTCAAAAGGTTTTCCAATTCATCCATTTTTGCAGAACTGAAATATAATATACATTATCATTATATTGTCATTTGACCAACTTATGTCATATTAAGCATATTCCATAATGGACTTACAGATTTTACTTTGAGATATCTGACCTGTGTCTGGTCTGGCACAACTACAAGATGAACATACTGTTGTCATGTTTTTCAGTGCTTTTGCACTTGTTCGTATGTCTGTCGATACGTCCATCTGTCTGTATGTACATCCCACAAATCTTGTGGCATCAACTCCTCTTTAACTTTTGGGCGAATTGCCTTAAAACTTTTACAGATGATCAAGCAGGATATGTCGATGATTGTAAAGAAAAGATTTTTTCCTGCAACCATTTTTACCAGAGTTATGGCCCTTTGTTACATTCTAGACACATTCTAGTTTTTAGCTCACCTGTCACGTAGTGACAAGGTGAGCTTTTGTGACCGCCTGATGTCCGTCGTCCGTCGTGCGTCGTCAACAATTGCTTCAATCGACTTCTTCTCTGAAACGGCTTGGCCAATTTTGATGAAACTTGCCACGTATGTTCCTTGCATGAAGCTCTTCCAAAGTTGTTCAAAGAAATCAATTCCATGCAGAACTCTGGTTGCCATGGCAACCGAAAGGAAAAACTTTAAAATCTTCTTGTCTGAAACCACAAGGCCTAGAGCTTAGATATTTGGCATTTAGCATCCTCTAGTGGAGCTCTACAAAGATTGTTCAAATTATTTCCCTGGGGTCAAAATTGGCCCCGCCCCAGGGGTCACTTCATTTTACATAGACGTATATAGGAAAAACTTTAAAAATCTTCTTGTCTGAAACCACAAGGCCTAGAGCTTAGATATTTGGCATTTAGCATCCTCTAGTGGAACTCTACAAAGATTGTTCAAAGTATTTCCCTGGGGTCAAAATTGGCCCCGCCCCAGGGGTCACTTCATTTTACATAGACTTGTATAGGAAAAAACTTTAAAAATCTTCTTGTCTGAAACCACAAGGCCTAGAGCTTAGATATTTGGCATTTAGCATCCTCCAGTGGAAGTCTACAAAGATTGTTCAAATTATTTCCCTGGGGTCAAAATTGGCCCCGCCCCAGGGGTCACTTCATTTTATATAGACTTATATAGGAAAAACTTTAAAAATCTTCTTGTCTGAAACCACAAGGCCTAGAGCTTAGATATTTGGCATTTAGCACCCTCTAGTGGAACTCTACAAAGATTGTTCAAATTATTTCTCTGGGGTCAAAATTGGCCCCGCCCCAGGGGTCACTTCATTTTACATAGACTTATATAGGAAAAACTTTAAAAATCTTCTTGTCTGAAACCACAAGGCCTAGAGCTTAGATATTTGGCATTTAGCATCCTCAAGTGGAACTCTACAAAGATTGTTCAAATTATTTCCCAGGGGTCTAAATTGGCCCCGCCCCAGGGGTCACTTCATTTGACATAGACTTATATAGGAAACACTTTAAAAATCTTCTTGTCTGAAACCACAAGGCCTAGAGCTTAGATATTTGGCATTTAGCATCCTCTTGTGAAACTCTACAAAGATTGTTCAAATTATTTCCCTGGGGTCTAAAGTGGCCCCGCCCCAGGGGTCACTTCATTTGATATAGACTTATATAGGAAAAACTTTAAAAATCTTCTTGTCTGAAACCACAAGGCCTAGAGCTTAGATATTTGGCATTAAGCATCCTCTTGTGAAACTCTACAAAGATTGTTCAAATTATTTCCCAGGGGTCTAAATTGGCCCCGCCCCAGGGGTCACTTCATTTTATATAGACTTGTATAGGAAAAACTTTAAAAATCTTCTTGTCTGAAACCACAAGGCCTAGAGCTTAGATATATGGCATTTAGCATCCTCTAGTGGAACTCTACAAAGATTGTTCAAATTATTTCCCAGGGGTCTAAATTGGCCCCGCCCCAGGGGTCACTTTATTTTATATAGACTTGTATAGGAAAAACTTTTAAAATCTTCTTGTCTGAAACCACAAGGCCTAGAGCTTAGATATTTGGCATTACGCATCCTCTTGTGAAACTCTACAAATTGGCCCCGCCCCAGGGGTCACTTCATTTTATATAGACTTGTATAGGAAAATTTTTAAAAATCTTCTTGTCTGAAACCACAAGGCCTAGAGCTTAGATATTTGGCATTTAGCACCCTCTTGTGGAAATCTTCAAAGATTGTTCAAATGATTTCCCTGGGGTCAAAATTGGCCCTGCCCCAGGGTTCACTTTATTTTATATAGACTGATATAGGAAAAACTTTTAAAATCTTCTTGGCTGAAACCACAAGCTGAGAGTATTTTTGTACTCAGGTGAGCGATATAAGGGCCATCATGGCCCTCTTGTTTTATTACAGCACAACTAGAGTGTGTTGCCGACAAAAATGGAAAGCTCAATTTATAACATTGAAATGTTCCCTATTTTCATCTTTTTATAGACTAGATTTAGATCTTCTGCTTGTGTTGTAGTTTATCTTCTGCTTGTGAAAATTAAACAAGACATGCCTAATAAGAGAAGGTGAAGTTTGATGATTATGTTGATGACTGCAAACACATCTGCCTTTAACCCATTCCTTTGAAGGGTTTGTTTGTTCATTCTGGGTCCACTGTATTTCAAAACTGCATGAAATACATTGTTTTACAAAAGTGCATGAAATACATTTGTTCACTGTATTTCAAAACTGCATAATATAGACTGGATCTCTCGAGTCAGAATGAGAAATGCTGAAATCAGCACATTATTGTTCTGTGTGATGCACTCTTAAAATTGGTCATCAGACTTCACCTTCCTTTATCAGGTAGGTGATCTTTAATGATTGATAAGAAAACAGTCAGCATTAACCATTCATATGACTATCCTGCAATTTGAAGTTCCTAAATTAGTGATAATCATTCAGCATTTGATGAAGGATTTTCAGAAACGTCGTTTGTTTGGGGAAGCCTTAGGGTTGATACATGATAATTTCCAACTTTCATGGCAAATTCATCTTGAAAATTAAATAAGTCTGACCATAAGGGGGTTCAAACAACCCTACTGAACCCCATCTTCATCTGCCTGTCTCATGAGGCACTGTCATTTTGCTAGGATGACAATTATTGTAAGTACAGGTCAGATTAGGTTTCTTCCTTATTCACCATTAGTTGAACTTCCTGTTCGATTTGTCATTTTGATAGGTATACTAAATACAAGTATAATATGTAATACGTCAAACTCTTATTGAAGGACTTCAGTAAAAATAGTCCTTTATTTTGTATCACTTGTCATGAAGGTTTTTTGTAGTTGTTTTACTTAAAACAATCAAGACATGTTATTGGATTATGATTTTAAGGATAAAAATTATAACTTACCTCTTACATTGGTTAATTACTTCCCGGTGTAAATAAGAATTTTGTGTCTGAAATCTGATAAACCAATCTTCAGTGATTTAAAAATACATGCACTGCTACTTTCTTTGTACAGTGCCAAATATCGTCAATTCCTTGGGATGCAAGGTTTGCATGAATGCACAAAGCTTGTAAATAAACCACTAAGATATGTTTACCAAGTGTTTAAGAAAACATTATGTTCCACAATAAGAAAACATTATGCTCCACAATAGTAACAGCCTGTCATCGCATTATCTCGACCAATGACAAATATCACCACGATTTGATTAGAGAGATTTAAATGGACATTTTACAGTTAAGATAAAATTGAGCACATGGATAATTTATAACCCTACAAAGTTTGCAGTTTATAAAGGACTCTTCATCTAGTTGGTTGGTTGGTTAGTTGTGGTTTTTGGTCAGTTGGTCAGTCTGTTGCAAACAGTTTGGGTCACAAAGTATTTTTACAGTTTTAAAGCCATACTGTCAAATTTAAACTTTAATTATGTTTTGCATGAAGTGTAGATGCATGTGACATATATCTTTCATATGGAACAGTCCATTTTACATAATTTTGTGACATGAACTACTTATACAGTTTCGAAGATATGGACTTGAAATTTTAAAATGCCTTTGTCATGAAGATTAGATTTGCAAAACATGCCTAGATTTGTTCACTTATTTTTTGGAGGGGAGCAGGATTTTACAAAACCTTGCGTAGTAACGTCTGTCTACTTTTAATTTAGGGACATAATGTGAATAATTTAGGGACATAATATGAAAAATATCACAAAGTAAACAGTTTAGTAAAGCACCTACACCCCTACACCTGTATATTGGCCACACCCAAAACTTGTCAATAATAAAATAGGGTTATAAACAGTGTGGATAGTAAGGCCCCAGGTACACAGAAGGTCAGTGCTCAATCTGTTATTTTATTTTAAGTTTCTGGCTGTTTTTTTTTTTATTTCTGGTTTTCTGTGTAAACAGCCACCGGTGATTAAGAAGTGTTCATCCAGTTAAGGGATTGCCACACTCCTCCCAACTTTGTTCATCGATAAAAAGAAAATTATCAAAATCTCAATAACGGCAAAATGCCGTTAAACAAAACTTTGCACAAATGTATGTTATTAATGTATCTTTATTTTGCAGGTGATAAGACACGTTAGAAAAGACAAGGAAAATAGCGAGATCTGAAAATTCCCTAAATTTCTATTAAAATATATTCACAAAAACTAAACAACACAAAACATCATTTTAAATGCCCACATGAGTAATATGATACTGACAACAATTTATTGTGTCCTCGTGACTTACATATGTAAACTTTAGGAGATATTAGTAAAAGTGTGTTTGACCTTCATTGTTCTGGTCGCTTCCTGGTCGCGTAAACCGATGACAATCACTGATTTCTCTTTTAGTAGTTGAAATTTTTTTACAAAGTATACAACATTTTCTTGTCAGTATCATTGCGCTTACGTGGGAATTTAAAATTATGTTTTGTATCGCTTAGTTATTGTGAATTTATGTAAATAGAATTTTAAGGAATTTTTAGGTCAAGCTTTTTTTTTTTACTTTTCTAACGAGTCCTACTGTATGCAAAATAAAGATTCAGTAGTAACATTCAATTGTGCATATATATAAACAAAATAAACCAAAACAAACAGCATATGCATAAACTGTAAAGGAAAACTTGCAATAAGTAGGGAACAGATTTCTCATATTCTTACATATTTTGACTGTTCACTTTCATTGAATTTTCAGATCACCAACCATTGTTAACATGTAACAGTGACGTTGAGTTCCACTGCCGTAATGGTGAATGTATTGCAAAAGCCTGGAGATGTGACAATGATCCCGACTGTGCTGATGGCTCGGATGAGGACAAAGATGAGTGTGGTAAGTCAAGGTCAAAGTTCTATTTTTAGAATATATTTGTTGCAAAAGCCTGGAGATGTGACAATGATCCCGACTGTGCTGATGGCTCGGATGAGGACAAAGGTGAGTGTGGTAAGTCAAGGTCAAAGTTCTATTTTTAGAATATATTTGTTGCAAAAGCCTGGAGATGTGACAATGATCCTGACTGTGCTGATGGCTCGGATGAGGACAAAGATGAGTGTGGTAAGTCAAGGTCAAAGTTCTATTTTTAGAATATATTTGTTGCAAAAGCAGGGAGATTTGACAATGATTCGGACTGTGCTGATGGCTCGGATGAGGACAAAGACGAGTGTGGTAAGTCAAGGTCAAAGTTCTATGTTTAGAATATATTTGTTGCCAAAGCCAGGAGATGCAACAAAAGTCCTGACTGTCGTGCTGTGATTGGAACAAAGAAATTAACTTTAGAACAAATTCGTAGGTGAACGTTCTATTTTTGGATTACAAAATTTCAGCGTCAAATATTTTAATGGTTCTTATGAAGACAAGCAATCAAGTAAAGGCCAGAACTTAATTTTTTTTATGTTAGATAATTGAGTGTAGTCCTAGTTAACCCTTTCTGTATACGCATTTTTATGCATGTACGACTAGTGTAGATCCAGATCATCCAGCACATCCGTGACGTCTGATTAGGATCTGCACTGGTCGCAGTTTGGTCAGAAATAATATAACTAATAAAAAAGCAAACAGTTTAGATCCTGATCAGATGGCAAGGATGTGCCGGCTGATCTGGATCAAAACTGTTCGCTCATGCAATAAAGGTGTATCTATGGAGGAAAGTGTTAAAAAAACTTTTTCAGGTGTGACAACATACATCGAGTCCAATCGTTCAGTATAGGTCCCTGGAGGAGAATGCATGGATAGAACGCTTTTTCAGGAGGGAATTGGGTACTGTGGTAAGTAAATCGTCTCACATTTCTTTGAAAATGCATATTTCAGATAAAGATATGGCCTATGCTGATCTCCTATATTTACTCTAAACAATGGCCATCTCACATTCGCCAAACTTTCGGTATCTTCTGAGAATATTCTCCACAACTGCACTAGAAAATCGCAAAAAATGGCAAAATCACTCTTTAAAAGCCAGTAATTTGATAATTAAGCAAAGTTCTGAGCATTAGTTTCGTTCTAAAGATTCGTTTAACACTTGTCTTCATGTGTCATAAGCCTCCAATATTTTAAAGTCGTTTTAGGAGGACTTAGACCACAAGTTAGAAAATTTTCAAAATGAACGCATGGGTAGAAGTTTTCATCAATTTTCCAAATGAACTCATGGGCAGGAGGCATTTTAGAAATCCACGTTTTTTCATGAATAACCCGCATTAAATCGACTTTTTGACTGTTATATTTCACAATACTTCATTCTGAATTGCTAAAATATCATTTAGATCGGTCTCTAGTTTCGTATAGGTAATAATACCATAGGGCCTATATAGTTTTTGAGATTAACTTGGAATTATTCATCATGCAAACGAAACTTCTGACACTGTAACTAGAAGCGAGATAACTGTCTTAAAAAATGTACGATTTTTACTTCTTACATTTGAATTTTTATAACAAAGATTGGCTATTTAAGTTCAGGATTGAACTGAAAAATCCTCCTTCCAAACCTGAAACCCATCGAAAGCTGTATTTGAAAATTTCTATTATTAATTTTCCCCATTTAGAATAAACATCAGAAACATGACCTCTAGTGTTGCATCAATATATTTCGCGCCGGTTTAAATTTTGCACTAGGGTAGGTGCCAAGTAAAGCCAAGTAATATTTCTTTATGTAATTGATGTCTTAATCGCAAAATTTACAATATATAATGTTGAATATACTCATATTTTAAGGTCATAATGCAATGTTATCATAATTTATACACTGAAACTACCGGCATATAAAAATACAAAGAACAACAATAAAAATGTTAGTATCTGTTAATTGTTGTTTACAGTACTTCAGTACCTCTAGACCTTCAAACATAAGATTTTGGTCTACAAAGAACATTTAAAATATTATATTATCATATACAAATATCAATTATCATTTAATTAAAATAAAATAATAAATGAAAGGAAAAGATCTTACAAACCTTGCACGGTGCCCCAACAGCTGGCACAGATACATCTATAATTCCTGCCACTGCTCTTGACACATCGTCATCCATTACACGCAAGTTCTGTAATATTAATACACGTTTTTCAGTTTAAGTGATTGATTTGAGATCAATGTATAAATTTCAAATGTGCCAGGTCAAATATCACTCATGGTGGAATGTCAGGCGAAAGATTATCGTCTGTATTTGATTAAATGCAAGTCATTTTCTAATTTACGTACTTCTAGAGATAGTGTAATAAAAGTGAACTATAAAACTGTAAAAATATGTACCGGTAGCTTACATTAATTGAAAATTGACCAAAGCAACTATAATGATTTTTTTTCAATTCTTCCTAAATATTACAAATGGCGGAGATTAGAAAAAGGGGAATTAATCATAAAGTTTATACCGTAACATTAGTGTTTCTTGTTTTTTTGTGTCAATACAAATGATTATGAAAGTTTACATCTGAAGCAGAGAATAATGAATCATCATAGGAAGCAATGCAGTTATTATGAGATGTCATAAGTTTCCTTTGCATGATGAATAATTCCAAGTTAATCTCAAAAACTATGTAGGCCCTATGGTATCGGTTATTACCGATACGAAACTAGAAACCGATCTTAATGATATTTTAGCAATTCAGAATTAAATATTGTGAAATATAACAGTCAAAAAAGTCGATTTAATGTGGGTTATTCACGAAATATCGTGGATTTCTAAATTGCCTCCTGCCGATGCGTTCATTTGGAAAATTGATGAAAACTTCTATCCATCCGTTCATTTTGAAAATTTTCTAACTTGTGGTCTCAGTCCTCCTAAAAAGACTTTAAAATAGTGGAGGCTTATGACACATGAAGACAATTGTAAAACGAATCTTTAGAACGAAACTAATGCTCAGAACTTTGCTTAATTATGAAATTATTGGCTTTTAAAGAGTGATTTGCCATTTTTTGCGATTTTCTAGTGCAGTTGTGGAGAATGTTCTCAGAAGATACCGAAAGTTTGGCGAATGTGAGATGACCATTGTTTAGAGTAAATATAGGAGATCAGCATAGGCCATATCTTTATCTTAAATATGCATTTTCAAAGAAATGCGAGACGATTTACTTACCACAGTACCCAATTCCCTCCTAAAAAAGCGGTCTATCCATGCGTTCTCCTCCTGGGACCTATACTGAACGATTGGACTAGGTGAACATAGGTCTTAAAAGAAAATATTTGACCTTAAAAATGGTTTGGATGACCAGAAAGAAAATAAATTAACTAGAAATGCACTCAACTATGCTTTGCATTAGAGATTATGCTTTGCATAAGTGTGACACACAGTAGCCATTTTTAAATACTGTATTTACATAGTGAAAGATAATGTTCCCATAAGATGAAAGAAACAAATAACCCTTTGAAATTGACCAGCAAGTAATAACAGGAATATTTCTTTTTTTTAATGGAAAATGTGCCACACAATTAAGAGTGTAGTTTATTTAATATGGAATCTGTGCCCAAGGTTATAAAACTGAGCGTGGAAACCAGTCTCAAATCTCAAGCATCTGATTGGCTGAAATAGCGACAAGTCGCCATTTCAGCCAATCAGATCCTTGAGATTTGAGACTGGTTTACAATCTCAGTTTTATAACCTTCAGCCATGATTTCATTGTGGTAAATTTGTGATCAATATTTTTAGAAAGCCATGACAATTCACTGACAGGAAGTTTTATTAAATGTACAAACCTTTTAGGTGCCACAAAAAAAGAATGCAAAGACCATGAGAGAGCATGTGATTCTGGAGATCGGTGTATACCAGAAATCTGGTTTTGCGACAGGGAACCCGATTGTATGGACCGTAGTGACGAATCAGATAAAAACTGCCCAGGTACATACAAACAACACAAAATGAGTTATTGTCATAATTTTCTTTTTTAAAAGGATCCTTTTTAACTGTTTACTTCATAGACACGACTTTTGTCACATTGACAAACAGGTAAAACCCAATGAATCAAAAACCAAAAATAGTGTAGATCCTGATTAGATAGCATGGATATGCCAGCTGATCTTGATCTACACTTCTCCCTTATGGGTAACACCTTTTTCCCATGGAATATAAATAAAATTTTATTATTGAAGTCATTGAAGAGATTCTAAAACTAAGATTGGAAACCAGTCTCAAATCTCAAGCATCTGATTGGCTGAAATGGTCACTGGTCGCCATTTCAGCCAATCAGATGCTTGAGATTTGAGACTGGTTTCCATTCTCAGTTGTATAACCTTGGGACAATTTTTCCCTCACAGATGCCAGCTATACTTGTATCTACCCTAACAAGAAGTGTGAGAAGAATGCTATACACGTGTGCTTACAACCTGAACAGCTGTGTGACAGCGTGAAAAACTGTGATGATAACGGTGATGAGGGAGGAAATTGCAGCGGTACTTAGTTTAGAAATTATTTGAAAGAAAATTCTCGTCTATCCCTTTCCTCCATAGGATGCCATTAAGGCGTGTGCGAACAGTGTAGATCCAGATCAGCTGGCACGTCCATGCTGTCTGATCAAGATCTGCACTGTTTGCTTTTTGGTCAGAAATAACCTAATAAATCTAAAAGCAAACAGTGTAGATCCTGATCAGATGGTATGTGTAAAAAGGCATATATATGGAGGAAAGGGATATACTATTTAAAGGTGCATAGTTATGTATCAGGACAAAAGTATTAAATGTTTTCAAATATATAAGAAATGTATAATATAATCTTAGAAGACATGTAAGCAGAAAAATGTGATGTTATAAGAAAGATCTTAGATGTTGCAATGTACAAGGGTTGTATGATAAATTCGTGGACTTTTGTTATGGAAAGTACAAACAAACTCATATTAAGATAATTTTTATATCGTCATAATCGTCAATTCATCGCTTAGTTTAAAGCATGAATAATATTTGTTATGTTATTTTCCAGCAAAAATGTGTGAGCATGAGTCAAACCCGTGTAGTGACAGCTGTTACAATAGCCCAGACCCTCCTGGATTCATTTGTAACTGTCCATCAGGCAAGAAGCTCGACTCCAACAACCTTACCTGTATCCCAGCCGTGCCGGTAGATAAACTGTGCCAGCAGTGGGGTATCTGTGGACAGGCTTGTGAGCATGATTCCAGCATCCCTTCTGGGTACAGGTGCACATGTTTAGATGGGTTCTTTTTGGAACCAGATGGATTTACATGTAAACCACTTGGTAAGTCCTGATTTGTTTGAATAAAATCATTGTGGTCATTATTTTTCTTTCTTGTTTGAATAAAATCATTGTGGTCATTAGTTTTCTTTGTTTTAAATTTGGAATGAATGAATTTGTGTTGGTTGCTTTTTTTGCACTCTAGGAAATGCCCAATGTGAAACCGTTGGGGAAATTTTCCTAAGGATTGAATCAATATTTTATTGCATTCATCAGGGTATGAAAAACATTTGGGTTGTTTAAATTTGGTGAAAGTGGATTCTGAAAACAAATAGTATAATGCTTAATCACTAGTTTTTACTTTTTATCATTATCTGTCAATCTGAGATTGGTGAACAGTTATATATCACAGCAATCTGATTGGTCAACATTCAATTGAACACCGTGTTAGATCTTGAAATTTGAGATTGTCTTGAGTCAAGTTAATTGGTCTTATAACAGAAAACATACAAACCTGAGGCATGGTTTGTAAAGGACATGAAACGTTTTGCTGTAGAAGTAATTTTGTTTGCAGCAATTGACATTATTTTTATTAAATTGGTAAAAACCCATATTGGCTCATAACCACTTAAATAGTTCAATAAATTAATTGAATTATTTTCAGAAAGCGATGCAGTTTATGTTGTATTCTCAAATCGCCATGAGTTACGTCGGGTAGATGCTGCCACCAGTAATGCCATATCTCTGGTTTCTGGCTTGAGGAACACTATTGCTCTAGACTTCTACTATAAAGACGGGGTACCAGTTCTGTTCTGGACAGATGTGATGGAGGATAAGATATACAAAGGAACAATGTCAGGAAACAGTAAGTAAATACTGGCACCATCATCTCACTTACACTTTACTCCATGGGATATGGTTTTTATCCCATGGATATGGTTTTTATCCCATGGATATGGTTTTAATCCAATGGATATGGTTTTTATCCCATGGATATGGTTTTTATCCCATGGATATGGTTTTTATCCCATGGATATGGTTTTAATCCAATGGATATGGTTTTTATCCCATGGATATGGTTTTAATCCAATGGGCAAACATTATAGATCCATATAAGCCAGCACATCTGTGCTGTCTGATCAGGATCTACACTGTTTACTTTAAGAATAAATATGATATTTCTGACCATGAAGTGAACAGTGTAGATGCAGATCAAACATAATGGATTTGCTGGTATCTATGCAGTTTTATTATTAAATACACTATTCACTTCTTGGTAAGAAATAACTCAATGAATATAATTTCAAAAACTTTAGATCAAGATGAGCCTGCAAGGATGTGAAGGTTGATCAAGATCTAACCTGGTTAGGTTCAACCAGTGTAAAGAGTTAAATGAACTTGTTTAACCCTTTCCTTGATATATACGCATTTTTACGCGTGCACATCCATGCCGTCTGATCTGAATCTGCACTGGTCGCATTTTGGTCAGAAATAACCTAATGAATCACAAAGCGAAACAGTTTAGATCCTGATCAGATGGCATGGATGTGCTGGCTGATCTGGATCTAAACTGTTTGCCCTAGCAATAAATATGTATCTATACAGCATACATGCCATATTTCTGGAAAGCATTCCAGGGGATTTGGATCAAAATTCCAGGGGATTCCGATATAATTCCAGGGGATTTTTTAACGCGGCTAAACAAGCGGTATTTACTAGAAACTAAACTAAGATGCAATATTAAATATATTTATCCTCATTTATTTAAACAATATTTTTATTATGTTTTTTTTGTAACAGGGTGTCAGCACATAATAAAACTATATAAAACAAACACTATATGAACTGTCCGACAAACTCTGATGTGCATAGCACAGACTAACGTCAGTTAGAACAATTATTTAAGTTAATTAACATGGACTTGGATGTTATTAACTTGCTGCAGATGCTGAGTTCGAACGCTCAACATATGATCTCTGCAGTCAAACCAGACCAGGAGTCAGTCTGGATCTTTCTAAGTATGGTAAGGGGGTTTGTTTAGAAAAGTCTTTGTGTATTTACATTATAATTTCTATTTTCTGTTCAAAATCCCCATGAAAATTAAATATTGCTGCCCAAAGATTGTGTTCGAGCAATACTACTGAAGTCCATCTGGATCTGTCCTTGAATATATCAAATGTTGCAGCTTCAATGGCTATTATATTTTTATTCCAAGAATGCAAGAATCAGCTTGACTGGTCATTTCTTCCTACTTTGTAATTAAAAAAAATTTTGCAAACGTGCCAAAACGTTAATTGTTGGTCAAAAGACGAATAATTTGTATCCGAAAGTGTCCCATTATCCGGATACACACATATTTTGGACATCATAAAAAAACCTTCAATCCTTTGACAACTCCGCTAATTGTACATAAAACAGACGGTATACTTGTGATTTCATTCACACCTATGCAAACAATCAATTATCCAATAAACAATCCTGTTAAGTGTCAATTCTCACTAAATAATCGATAATCCTCTCGGTGACACTAATTAGACGAATTCGGAACGTTTTGACACAACCGTTAGGAGTCCGAGATACGTAACGGTGTATTCGGCGTATAGACAAATGTCTGTTATGAGAGCGACAAAAATGCATTTTTATACCGTTTTTCTTAACTTTTGTTAATTCCGGGGGATTTTCGTCTCCCGCCGGGGGGCCAGGGGATGGCTCTAAATTCCGGGGGATTTTTCCCCCCGCCGGGGGATATGGCATGTATGATACAGGAAAGGGTTAAAATAAGTACATTATTAAATAGCCTCAGTGGAGTATTAATCTAATGACTTTAGATTACAACAAGTACAGCTGTGTTGTCAACCATTACAAGTGATCTATATTTATCTACTGTCAGTGGTGTTATTTTATAACACTGGTATCGACTTTCGTTCAAAAGACAAATGGGCATAAATATGTGTACTTATATCTATTAAGATATAATATAACATAATGTAATTATACCCCCACAAACGAAGTTTGAGGGGGTATATAGGAGTGAGCTTGTCGGTCGGTCGGTCGGTCGGTCTGTCGGTCGGTCGGTCGGTCGGTCGGTCGGATTCTTCGTTTCCAGATGATAACTCATGAAAGGCTTGACAGAATTAAATAATTTTTGGTACACAGGTATATCGTCATAAGATACAGGTCAAGTTCGATTTTGGGGCTGGTGGGATCAGTGTCAAGGTCACTGTTACTAAAAATAGAAAAATGGTTTCCGGATGATAACTCATGAAACACTTCACAGATTTAATCCTTGTTTGGTAAATAGATGTAACATCACAAGATACAGGTCAAGTTCGACTTTGGGGCTGGTGGGGTCAATGTCAAGGTCAGTATTACTAAAAATAGAAAAAGGGTTTCCAGATAATAACTCATGAAAAACTTCACAGATTAAATCCTTTTTTGGTACATATATGTAATATCAGAAGATACAGGTCGAGTTCGATTTTGGGGCCTGAGGGGTCAGTGTCAAGGTCACTGTAACTTAAAAAAGAAAAATTGTTTCTGGACTATAACTCATGAAATACTTCATAGATTTAATTATTTTTTGGGACACAGATGTAACATAAGAAGATAAAGATTAGGTTTGACTTTGGGGCCTGTGGGTTCAAGGTCAAGGTCACTGTTATTTAAACTTCAAAACTTCGTTTCCACTCAGTAACTATAGCTTGGAATGAGATTCTTAAATGAAATTTGGTGTATTGATGGTTTTTGTGAAGATGACTTTTGGGATTCAAGGCCTGTGGGGTCAAGGTCACTGTTACTAAAAATAGAAAATAAACTGTATGCTCAATAACTTTGGTTCAGAATGAGATATTGTGATGAAAATTGCTATATAGGTAGTGTCTGTGAAGACGAAACTTGGTATTGAAATTGGGCCTGATGGGGTCAAGGTCACTGTTAATTAAAAATGGTTTCTGGATGATTTCTCATAAACAATGTTTGGCACACAGTTCTTAGATAAAAGTTAGATAAAGGCCACTGTTACTAACATATTTAAACCATTTCTGCTCAATAAATTTAGAAGGAATGAGATATTGTGAAGAAACTTGCTGAATATGTGGCTACTGTGAAGACGACACATTGGATTGAAAGTGGGGCACATTATGCCATTGATTCGAAGCATTCCCAGTTCAATTATCAAGCATACAATCATGTGGGGGTATTTAATCACTTTCAGTGATAATTCTAGTTTCGTGGGGTTTTAAATTAGTGCAATTACCCTACTGCAAAATATAGGAAATTAAAACTTGCATAAAATACAGTAATACCACTGTATAATCTTAGAGCCTTAAATCTTTACCATCTTTTCAGGTTTGATCAATGTTGAGCCAATCATCAAGTCAGGTTTAGCCACCACAGAGGGTGTGGCCATAGACTGGGTGGGGGAGAACATATACTGGGTAGAGAGCAGCTTAGACCAGATAGAAGTGGCCAAGTTAGACGGAACTAACAGAACTACCCTGATTGCTGGAGATATGACCAGTCCAAGAGCTATTGTGGTTGATCCCAGAGAAGGGTAACAATGGTTGTTTGATAACATTATATTTAAGTTTATGCAATTTATACTCGACCCAAGATCATAAAACTAAAACTGGAGACCAGTCTCAACTCTCAAGCATCTGATTATCTGAAATGGCAACCAGTTGCCATTTTAGCCAGATGCTTGAGATTTGGTCTCCAAACTCTCCTGCTTCTGATGACGACATGATATAAATACACTTAACCCCTCATTAAGACTGACCTGAGCCCAAGACCATAAAACTTAGATTGGAGAATAGACTCAAATCTCAAGCATCTGATTGGCAGAAATGGCGACCAGTCACCATTTCAACCAATCAGATGTTTGAGATTTGAGACTGGTCTCCAGATTTAGTTTAATGATCTTTGGCAATGGAATCATAACCATCTCGATAATAAAACCACTATTTTAAAGTCTCTTTCACAACAGCAATATTTTTCACCCCAAGTTAAGACCACCCCACTGTAAAGACAACTTTAGTCCAGTCCCAGATATGATCTTAATAGCAAGGTTTCACTGTAACATGTACAAGATAGATGTTCTGCATATTTAGCACCTTGTAGAAGCAAAGTCTTTTTTTTTCTTTTTGGAATTGCCAAATCGACAATCCGTTTATTTAATCATAAAAACAGCAACATAACATAACAATCAGTGTGTACATAATAAGGAAAAAATATTTTCTTGACTTATGCTAATGACTGATATGTAAAGTAGTGCTAATACGTTTAACAAAATCGTCCAAAAATCGAAAAGATATTTTCTTGTTAATGAAATGTGTTTGAATAGCAATGAGGTCATAATACAAGTAATATAGAATGTTTATATAATATGATCGTCTTTCGCTTAAAAAATATGTCTTATAAATACAGTACGATATTTGGTTCAGAACAACATTTACTGCATTATATTCTTTTTGGTCAATTTTATATCCAATTAATATGAATTTTATGTTTTTGCTTATTCTTTTTGCTTATTCTCTTGATACCACAGTGTTTAAACAAATCGATAATGGCAAAGTCTTCTTACTATGCATGAATTAATTTATAATACTGCACACTTAACCTCTGCTTTGGTAGTTAAAACTTTTGCCTGTTCTTGATGTATTGCCTCATTCAAGTATATAATAATAGCTTTTGATACATGTATATCTTCAGTGTTTAATTTTTTTTTCTATAAATATGGGTTTAATCTTATGTGCGAACAGTTTATTTCCAGATCAGCAGGCACATCCATCTTATTTGATCAGGATCTTCACTGTTACCTTTTTGGTCAGATAAAACCCAATGAATCAAAATGAAAACAGTCACAGTACACCTGATCAGTTGGCATGGCTGATTTTGGATCTACACTGTTTTAACAACTTTATTCCATGGAGTAAAGGGTTAAAAAACTAAACAGCCAAAATAATCGTCTTTGGCAGTACCGGGTAATATCCATTTCCATTGCTGCCCATAAACAGGCTCAATAAAACTGAGCCTGCAATAATTTCATATTTGTTGTGTTCAGTGGCTTTCAAAGTTCCCTTTTCATCTATTTCATTACTTACAGGGCCTTGTTTTGGACGGACTGGGATGGACATAACCCTCGTATTGAGAAATGCTCTATGAGTGGAGACGGTCGGATAGTTATACATAGAATAAGTCCTCTAGAGGGCGGAGGCTGGCCTAACGGTCTCACTGTGGACTATGACTTCAAGAGATTATACTGGATAGATGCTAGGTAAAGTATTTCTGTGGAAATGAGGGAATGCATGTGTGTGGGTTGCTGATTTTGTACTCTAGCAAATGCATTAAGTCAAACCTTCATGGAAGTTTACTCAAGGATGGAATTGAAATTTTAATGCATTCATCAGAGTATAAAAACATTTGAGTTGTTTTAATTTTATGAAGAGCGAGTCTTTTTACTAATATAATTTATAATGCATTATGACTAGTTTCTTTCTTGAAGCAGAATATCATTAGCTGTTGATTTGATATTTCTATGATAATCTGCACATTTCTACATTATGATGCACAGTTGATATATTCCTAACTGGGCAAATATTGTTGAACATTGCAAAAATCTTTTAATATTAAAATTGCATGTGATACTTAATATTATTGTTGGTATGTTACCATCCTGAATGGAATTGTTCACAAACCAGTTGTCCATTAAGTTGGTCATGAATGGCCACAAACTATGTGTAGTGTGGTTGTGTAGTGTCCCTGTTGGAAAACCATGTTGATTTACATTTTCAGATCGGAGTCGATTCACTCAGTGGATTACAATGGAGGAGACCATAGGTTGATCCTTAAGGGCCACAAAGATATGTCCCATCCGTTTGCTATGTCATTGTTTGGAAACCATGTCTATTGGACAGATTGGAGTACCAACTCAGTTGTCAGGGTGAGCTGGCTTTAAATAAAATTTATTGCAAAAAAATTTACTCCAATTCCATGTGTGATTGAAAATTTTTTCTTACTTAATTTAGACATAGTATTTATTATTTACTTATTGCTTATGAATTTTACACGTTACATTTTCATGTTGATATTATTGCTACCGGTTCTCTTTCCAATGGTTATAAAGTTCTAACACAATCTTTCTTTATCCATTTACTTCATGGATAGACATGGCTTTTAATTTTTATCCCATGGGGAACAGTGTAGATCCAGATCATTTGGAACATCTGTCCCATCTGATCTAGATCTACAATTTGCTTTAAAATTCATAAGGGTTACTTCAGACCAAGAAGCAGTTAGTGTTGATCCTGATCAATGCCTTATCTGTGCCATCTGATAGGGGTCTACACTGTTTTCATCTTGGTCAGAAATATCCTATTAAATCATAAAGCAAACAGTGTAAATCTTGATCATATTGCACAGATATGCTTGCTGATCTGGATCTACAATGCTGCCCCTGGGATAACATCCATATCCCATGGAAAAAAGAGTTAAGATAAGTTAGCCAGGTTTTTCAGCAGCATAAGTAATTGTGATGTGCTGTTTATTCTGAAGGGGTTACAATTCAAACTGTTGTTATTTCAGGCCAACAAGTTCAATGGATCAAATGTCCAAGTAGTTCAGAAGACTATCACCCAGCCTTTTGATCTACAAGTGATCCATCCTAAACGTCAGCCCATGGTTCCCAACCCGTGTGCAGTCAACAATGGTGGATGCTCAGACCTCTGCCTCTTAAGCTACAATAAAACTGTAGGCTGCAAATGTCCACATAGGAAAAAGTTGAGTGAAGACAATAGAACCTGTGTTGGTAAGAGAAAAATGTGCAATTACATTAGTAAATAATCATAGAATGGTGTTGACATATGTAATGCAACATGATAAAATGGGGCTTATGGCCTATAGATAAAACCAGTTTAAACCCACATCAGCCTGTACAATCTGACTAGAGTCTAAATTATTCCCCTTTTAGTCCAAGAAGTAGTCTTAAATTATCTTCAAAGCAGTTTACATCATTTCTGGACAGTGCAAGTTTGAAATTGGAGACCAGTCTCAAATCTCATGCATTTGCCTGGCTGAAGACTAGGTTGTTGTCATTATTTCAGCCATATGACCTTGGACCTTTGGACCTTTGTGTTCTTATTACAAAGCATTGATTTGTATTGCTCACAATAAAATATTATTTTCCCAACTAATAGGGGATTATGTTATTCATTTTGAATAAAGAATGTTATTTTTTTCAAAATGCATATTCAGCATTATTACATGAACTATAAATAGACGCAACACGATTGGTCACACCCCCAAAATAACCGAGTCAATAAATCTAGATATTGACCCGCTTTCGCTGATATTGACCTGTCTATAAATAGAATGCGAAAGTTTCCATCTTTTGTATTATTTATAGTTCATGTAATAAAACAGTTATTTACTTATGCTGTTGATATTGACCGCAAAAATCATTATTGACCTCGGCTATTGCCTCGGTCAATAACAATTTTTTAGGTCAATATCACAGCATATTTCCCAGCTAATAAGTAAATAATTGTATAATGTTTTCTGATGAACTTCATGTCATTTCATAGAATAGTCAGTTTCCAGACTGCACCTTTTTCCAAGAAGCACCCTATATGATTGATTGGTGTTGCTTTCTTTCAGACGATATCAAGTTCCTTCTGTTCCTAAAGAACCATGAGATACGCGGGGTTGACATAGATAAGGCACACTTCAATGTGATACCCGTGATCACCATACCCTTCGTGGACACACCCACTGCGGTGGATTATGACATCTCTACAGATACACTGTACTGGTCAGACAAGGCCCTGAATGTCATTAACAAGGCAAATTTTAATGGGGAGGTGGAGACACTCATTGACAAAGGTAAGATTTTCATGTTGTCATAAAACTTTGGTCTAAAACTTCAACATTATAAAAGTGATGATATCAGACCTAAATTTCCAAAAAGACCCATCACTCTTCCAAAAATAAAACAGCAGTTACACACCTTTTTACATGTAAATTCCATGTTTTAAGGTATGATGGTAAGGTACCATGCAGTTGTTCCACATCTAAATTATTAATCATGAGATTGATGCGGAATGTAAAATGGCTGACCACCATCATGACTTACATAAATTACTAACAAACCTTGAAAACATCGAACACCATGGCATTTTATAGTTTTTTCTTTTTAATTAAAAACTTTGTACATTAATGTATTAACTCTTTACTTCAAATGAATTTTTTCGTTCATCATTGCCATTCATAAAATTTCTTTATTGGTGTTTGGCAATAATTGCTGTATTTTGAATCATCATATTAGATTAAGATTGCTGAAATAAAATACATCTTAACCCTTTCCTGTACAGACACACCTTTATTGCTAGGGCGAACAGTTTAGATCCAGATCAGCCGGCACATCAGTGCCGTCTGATCAGGATCTAAACTGTTCGCTTCTTGATTCATTAGGTTATTTCTGACCAAAATGCGACCAGTGCAGATCCTGATCAGACGGCACGGATGTGACGGCTGATCTGGATCTACACTGGTCGCACATGCGTAAAAATGCGTATATATCCAGGAAAGGGTTAATAGATAATTATTTCAAAAATTGCTTTTATTCCATCATTAATACAGTAAAGCATACTATCTTAAATGCTGGCACTTATAAAACTTAATAATCATAAAGCAAAAATGAAGTTTTTGGAATATTTGGAATATTAACTGTTTTCTCCTTTTATTCAAATTATAGGTCTGAGTAATCCAGAAGGCTTTGCAATAGATTGGCTCTCCCGCAACATGTACTTCTCTTCATATGACACGGTTGCCAAGACAGCATCTATCTCCGTAGCAACATTGAGTGGTTCCTTCAGAACAGAAATCATCACCAAGGATATTGTCATGCCAACATCTATAGCTCTCCATCCATTGAAAGGGTTAGTATTGAAAACACATGCATACTCAAGAAGACATATGATTATAAAAGGGCAGATCCAGAGGGGGTTCAGCAGGGTTGCTTGAACCCCTTTTTGGACAGCAATGTTCTGCCAGAAAGTTGATAATTATAGATCCAGATGTGTGTGCAGTGTCTGATCTCTATTCAGACTGTTCTCTTTTTGGTCAGAAATAACCTAGCAAATGTAAAGGTGAACAGTTTAGATCCTCAAACAAATGGCTTAGACATGCCATCTGATCTGGATCTACACTATTCACCCATGCAATAATATAAGTATCTTGCATGAGTGTGAGGTTAAGATGGAAAAATCTGTCACCGAGGGGGAACTGTTTTGCGTGAACGAGGCTCTGCCGAGTTCCCGCCAAAACAGTTCACCCTAGGTGACAGATTTTTCTATCTGTACCGAATGTCCCATGCAAGATACTTTTTCTTGCATACCTTTTACTGTTTCTAAAATTTGTGTACATGTATACAAACTAAATTGTGTACTTTACGCTAAAATATTGACGTTAACATAAACCTTATTTCCTAATGACGTCACTAACTTGAATAAATTACGTCAGATACTTGAAGACGTGATGTCACTCGTGTAGCACGCAAACATTATCTTTTCCCTAGGGAAAAGATAAGATTTTCTTTCCCCGGTAAAACACGCGGAAATATTTATCCGGTATGCAAGAAAAGTTGTATCCGATTTGTAGTGAAGGGTGTAATGGTAAGGGACTAAGTAAACAAAAAGTTATAAACTTTAAAGTTAGTGAACCAGAGTTTCCATAATGTATTTATGTAAACAAAAAGTTTTTTATTTGAAAATTATCAACAAAAACAACAAATAATCCGGATTCTATGTTGATATTTTGACCAAAACAAATAATCTTGGTTGTTTCTTATTTCAAAAACTAGATATTACCTGTATGCTATTCATTGTAATTTCAGGTTCATATTTTTCTCAGATGTGAGTGGAGTAGAAGGAAATCATACAATATTCCGAGCCAGGATGGATGGTAGTGAATTCACACCTCTCCTGAAAGGTCTTAACAAGCCTATAAGTAAGTGGACTCCTTCCAAAAACCACACTACCCACCCCTGCCCCAGCCCCCAGCTGTCAGAGTTTTGAAAATGTATTACCGGTAACCCTTATATTATGACACATTTTTGAATGTGCGACCAGTGTAGATCCAGATCAGCTGGATCGTCTATGCTGTCTGATCAAAATCTGCACAGTTTGCTTTTCGTTAAAAAACCCTAATAAATCAAGAAGCAAACAATGCAGATCCTGATAAGATGTAACAGCTTGTCTGGATCTACACTGGTTTGAAGGTTATAAAGCTGAGTTTGGAAACCAGTCTCAAATCTCAAGCATCTGATTGGCTGAAATGGCGACAGGTCGCCATTTCAGCCAATCAGATGCTTGAGATTTGAGACTGGTTTCCATGCTCAGTTTTATAACCTTGGGCACTGTTCACCCACACCATAAAGGTGAATTTATGGAGAAAGGATTAAAAGATTGTCACGTGGGTGAACAAAAATTAGATCCAGATCAGCCACCAGTTCTTACAGGATCTACAATGTTTGATTTTAGATTCATTTCATGATAGTAGAGAATGGTGTGTTGTACATTATCTCTAATAAAATGTGTAGTTTAAAGTGAATTCTGTATCTATTTTAGAAAAGTTTTTACTGATTTATATTGATAAAGCCTAATTCCTTTTATTTCAGGTCTTTCAGTAGATGTGCAGGACAACAAAATATATTTCATCAACGCTGGAACAAAAACCATCAAGTCATACGATCTAGATGGAAATAATGAAAAGAACATAACACACCCAAACATAACAAATCCTGAGGCCCTGACTGTGTACAAGAACTCCCTCTATGTGTCTTCCGATGAAAAAATTGTCTCTATCAACAAAAACGGAGGCGATTACAAATTGTTAAGAGATTCTACTTCCAAAGTGAATGCCTTACTCGTGTATGACACGTCGACAAGAAAAAATGGTATTTTGTTTATTCTTAATGCACTTATTTTAATGTTAAAGAAGATTTTAACAGATTAATGAGCTTTAAGTAATTAATTATGTTTTTATGGTTTGAAATGTTATTACTTTTCATAATAAGATTTGTTTGTCTTTTCACCTTACAAAAAAAATGTTACAGAAACAATTGTCACAGGTTTTCTTTTCACAATTTGAAAATAATTAATTAATTTGTTAAATTTGCACTAAAAATAGGATTTCATTCGTTTACAAAAAACCCCTCACCATTAAGACCACCTCGGGGACTTTAACAATAGTGGGGTGATCTTAATTCTTAGTTAGAAAATGCACAGTCATGTAGTGTAAAGCTGTTAGTCATGTAGTGTAAAGCTGTTAAAGGGCAATTGTTCATATCATCGAGGTGCTCTTAATTTTGGGATATCTTTATAAGGGGTTTTACTGTGTTATGTTTCAGTGAGTACCAATGACTGCCACACCCAGAAGAGTAAATGTTCCCAGCTGTGTCTGCCAAAAGGACAGGAGTTATCTCTGTGTAAATGTACCGCTGGCTTTGATTTGGCTGCAGATCAGGCATCATGTGTTGGTAAGCGATATTTTCATGACTAACAAATATCTGATTTTGCACTTAGTTTTCATAGGTTTTGATTTGGCTACGGATCAGACATAATATGTTAGTTAGTTGTATTTTTTAAAATGTCTAATGTAATATCCAATGGTGATGCAATTTTGAAGTTTCTAGTCAAGGCAGAGTTCATCTATGTGTGTTGCGCGACTCATCAGTTTTGCTCTGAGCTGTATTATGCACAGATTTAGCAGTGGTCTCAATTAGAGGCAGAGGGGAGGGATTAATTATCTGCACTGTTCACTTTAGATTGATTAGGTTATTTCTGACGAAGAACCAGCAATATCTACCATATGACCTAGCTATTTTTGTATTACAGCATCTGTTTTCCTGAGCCATGAATCTCCCTTCAATTTTCATTAAAACCCCTTCTGGTGACCATCAATTTAGTGGAGACAGACTAGTGAAGCACAAGACATATCAGTGCCCAAGGTTATAAAACTGAGCATGGAAACCAGTCTCAAATCTCAAGCATCTGATTGGCTGAAATGGCGACTGGTCGCCATTTCAGCCAATCAGATGCTTGAGATTTGAGACTGGTTTCCATGCTCAGTTTTATAACCTTCAACCCTGAAGAATTATTTCTTGTTAATCATTTTACCCACATGAGTAAAATGAATTTTATGTTCATAATTTCAGTTGCTATAAAACCTGTACAAATGATGTAAAGGTTTATGTTGAACCCAGTAAATAAAGAATTGAGTTTTCTTTTTGTAGGTATCAAATCATTCCTGTTGTATGCCAAAGAAACAGAGATCAGAGGGCAGAAGTTCGATCCTGGATCAACACAAGAGGCCCTGCCACCTATTTCCCAGATTCAGTCAGCGTCTGCAGTAGACTTCCTAGCATGTAAGTATTTCATGCATATTCTTGAAATATTGCTGTCTCTTAACCTTTTTTTCTGAATATGGAATATATCCCATGTTTGTGTTACCACTATTCCCTGTTAGGATTCGAACCCGTTGTATTTGAAATTAGATGCTCCATCCCTAGACTTCTGTTCCTCCATAAAATACTGATACTAATACTGTAGAGCCGAGTCTGAAAACCCAGTCTTGATATTTGATGTTTACATTTCTATACAGTGATTGTTTTGAATCTTTAAAGTCCATGCAAATTTGTAAACAACTTCCATTAGTAAAAGTATCAAAAGATAAAACAAGTCAGACTAACAATAGCTTATAATATTCTCTGACAATGAGATTGTGTAACCCTTTACTCTGTAATTATAAATTCGTATTAATGCATGTGTGACCAGTGTAGATCCATATCATCCAGCACAGCCATGCCATCTGATCAGGATCAGGATTTGTACTGTTCGCTTTTTGGTGAGAAATAAATGACATGGATGTTCCATCTGATCTGGATCAGCACTGAGTTTGCCCACTCTATGGCAAAAAGGGTAAAATAAACACAGAGATTTGTTCAGCCTGAACAAAAAAAGTTTTCATGATAAAAGAAGTAATTACCCTTTCCTCCATATATACACATTTTTACGCATGTGCGACCAGTGTAGATCCAGATCAGCTGACACATCAGGATCATTTTGGTCAGAAATAACCTTACAAATCAAAAAGACACAGATCAGATTGCATGGACGTACTGGCTTATCTGGATCTAAACTGTTCGCCCACACAATAAAGGTGTATCTATGGAGGATAGGGTTAAGTATCGGCAATGTCTGTTAATTGTAGCAGAGGACACGATTTTCTGGGTAGACACTAAAGCAAATACCATTTCTCGTATAAAGCGAGATCTTACCCAGCGTGAGGTGATTATACGGGATGGAATTAACAGTGTAGAGGGCCTGGCTGTAGACTGGATTGCAAGTAAGTGTTGTTTTATTTTTTTCAATATCACTTACAAGCTTTCAGGATCTGGCAAATGATTATAAGTTAGTGATAGGAACTGGCCCCTATTCTGGAAGTGGTTATTATTAAAATCGTATAGGTAAATTTTTTGTTAATTAATTGTGGTATTTTGTAACATGAATAAAACATTCATTGTCTCTACATTGAAAAGTAGCCCCTTTCTTGTATACTAACATAATATCCCTAGATCAGAATCTGCACTGTTTGCTTTTAGATACATTAGGATTTTGATCCAAGAAGTGACCAGTGCAGATCCAGATCAGATGGTATGGATGTGCCAGCTGATCTGGATTTACATTGGTCACACATGCAATAAAACCCATATACTATTATATATAGAGTAAATGAACAAAGGCTTTGACCTGAATTTGTGGTATATCTTTATGCACTGTATATTTCTTACATCCACTGTATGTTTTTACTTTGATTTTACAGAGAATATTTACTGGACTGATGCAGGCCACAGCACAATAGAAATGGCAAAAATTAATGGAACCAACAGATATGTCATCACCAGTGGTGATATGGAAAAACCCAGATCAATTGTTGTCCACCCAATGTTAGGGTAAGTTGTTAAATGTTAGGGTGGCCCTTACAGCCAGGCTCCTAGATTATAAAACTTAGACTGGAGACCAGTCTCAAATCTCAAGCATCTGTTTGGTTGAAATGGAAACTAGTCTCCATTTCAGCCAACCAGATGTTTGAGATTTGAGATTGGTATTCATTTTTTGTTTATGGTCTGCAGCCCAGCTGAATTATAGATGGAGCTTACAATAATGTTATTTAACAAAGGGACTTATAACTGGAATGGCTTCATGCCATCTGAAATTGTAGCATTCTATTTTGAATATCACATGTATGAACTGGGGCTGGTATTCAAAACATTTGGGAGCCTAAAAGGTGACCGGACAAAGTTCAAAGTCCATCTGTAAACTTAGAAATTTAAACAACTGTTAAGGCCCTGTCACACTACAGCGCGTTTCCACTGCGTTGCCATGGCGTTGTTTAATTTTCCAGAACGCCATGAGATCGCAAGAAAAATCTGGCTTTTATTGTGAAGATGGAGACTGCACGCCGTCCTCACTGCGACCATGGCGTTGCTTCGGAGTTTACATGGCGTTCTATCGCGTTCCTAGGAGTTCTGTTTGGAGATTGCCTGCGCTCTTACGGCGCCTTTACTGCGTGCACTGCGCTTTCAGGGCATTCTTACGGTGCTTCCACTGCTTGCACTGCGCTTTCACGTCGCTCCGCTAAGCTGACAGCCTGTTGATGACGTTCTTACTATAAAACGAAGTGTATCACGAATCTTCCTCATTTGCTTGTTAGTTCTTGAGCAGTTAAGACTACTGTATGCCTGCAAAAAGACTCTCCTCTTTCGTCGTAATACAATCATATGCAAAACATCTTCATCTTGGTATGTTTGCTTGACATGCATGTAGGTCAGCAATAGCCCGACTTGCTGCTGTACTTCAGTCATGGTGAAATGAATGTTTATTTGCCAATCTTGTACATTATGTTTGTCATACAAACGTCAATGAACATAGAAGAAGCTTATTGGGAGCGCAATGATTGCTGTGACAACGTGGTAGAAGCTAATTGGGAGCGCAATGATCGCTGTGACAATGCGATAGAAGCGCACTGGGAGTGCAATGATTGCTGTGACAACGCGGTAGAAGCGCATTGGGAGCGCATTGATTGCCGTGACAGCTCCGTACAGTCGTTGAAAGACCGCAGTGAAACAATTAACACTCTGTTAAAGGGCTGTAAACGCGCCATAAAGCACTGTAAAGACGCAGTGACATCTCCAACAACGCCGTGCGATCTCCGTGCAAGCGCCACCGATAACCACAGCATTCGCACTGGGACCTTTGTGCGCGCCCGCGGAGCTCCTGCCGCGTTGTAGGAGACCTTACTGCGCTGCTACGGCGACCATACGGTGATCCCACTGCGCTCTTATCAGAACGCCGAGTGACGGCGTTTGTTTTGTGCATGCTCAAAGTGAGCGCCGTGTCTAGGCGTTCTATGCGATCCCACTGCGTTTACTGGCGATGCCACTGTGTTGCTGAGGGGATGCTTGCGATCATACTGCGCGTACCATGGCGTTCTTGAACGCCGTGGGAATGCCGTGAGAACGCGACCCTGGTGTGACAGGGGTTTTACCAGTAACCCTTTACTCCATATATATGGGTTTTATTGTGTGTGTGACATGTGTTTATCCAAGGACAGCAGGCACATTCATGTCATCTGATCTACACTGGTTGTTTGTTTTTGTAAAAAAAAAAGCCTAATGAATAAAAAAAACTAACAGTGTATATCATGATCAGACAACAAAGCTGTGCTGACTGATCTGGATCTACACTGTTCACTTATGGGATAATAGCCATATCCTGAATAAATTGAAAATCATGGTGTATTTCAGAGATTTGAATGTTTAGAATTGTTCTTTTAAGATGAAGGTATTTTAGAAGAATGAGCATTAAGACATCAGACCTTGACAGGTGTGGTTATTTCTGACCAAGATGTGACTATTGTAATTCCAGATCAGACAGTATGGACTTGCTAGCTGGTCTGGATCTACATTGTTTGCACATGCAATAAACCTGTATACATTGAAGAAATTGTTAATACCAGCCCATATTGTAAGAAAAATGATATAATATTTCAGTTACTTATATTGGAGTGACTGGGGCTTGGATGCCCGGATTGAGAGAGCACGACTTGATGGCTCGGAGCGTGTACAATACGTTTACACCGATATCTCGGAGCCTTGGGGTCTGACAATAGATTACAGGACAAACACCCTGTTCTGGTGTGATACAGCTAGTGACAAACAGGTAATGCTCCAGTTGAGATAAACTCATAGAATACCTGTGTTAGAGGTTAACCCTTTCCTCCATATATATGCATTTGTACGTATGTGCGACCAGTGTAGATCCAGATCAGCTGGCACATCTTTGCTGTCTGATCAGGATCTGCACTTGTCACATTTTTGTCAGAAATAACCTAATGAATAAAAAATCGAACAGTTTAGATCCTGATCAGTTGGCACGGATGTTCTGGCTGATCTGAATCTAAACTGTTCACCCATACAATAAAGGTGTATCTATGGAGGAAAGGGTTAATATAAACTATACATAATTCTGCATCTCTAGGTCATTATGGAGACTATCTCATGTTTAAGCTGATTGGAAGAAATGGATCCCAGTCTCTAAACTGACCAATCAGAAGCTAGAGTTATAACACTGGACCACATTATTATAATCTTTGGCCATTCATCCTCAACAGTCTCCATTCATTCAACCACTTAAATCCCTAGAGTCCTGCTATTAAGAATTTTAGTACTTAATATGAGAATTAACTTAACTGAATGTAATTTAGTGTTTAAGGTTATTCTTAGCTGATGCTTTGAATAGAAGCAATTTTCTTAGTAGGCTTATACAAATACTCTTTTGAATTTAAAGTTCTATACTACTGTTATATTGTTACATTGTTAAGTCAGGACTTAAAATTTATGTCAAAGCTATATATAAAGTTGCTTTGCACAAGTATTCATTTTCACAATATATATCTTTTGAAAAGTTTGTTGTAATAACAGATTTTTATTTTTTGGCCAAAGATTTAAACTAGGGATGTCAACGGATACCTTTTTCGGTATCCGGATATCCGTATATACTATCCGGATACTATCCGGACGTATAGATCCGCGACTTTGTCTTTTACGTGAAGACGTAAATATTCCCGCCATTTTCGACGCATAGAATTGAACTTCGTATCTACGAAAACTTGTCAAAAATAATTGAAAGAATGATTAATTTTGATGTTTTTTGTTTCTGCCAAGTGTCGCCGCAGATAATAAGCACTTTGTTACGATTGATCGATAGTCTTCTTGATTTAATGTTTAACTCTTGAAATATGCTCACGCGATTTGACAAGGGCGACAGATATTCACGACGAAAAATGAGTGAACTCTTGTTGATTTCTTTTTATGCAATTAAATTATTAAACTAGTATTTCTTCTTATGCATTCGACTGTGCATTAAATTTTCAAGGTTTTTTCTGTCCATCTGTTTTTCTGCGAACAGTCGTACTTTTAATAATATTTTGTACCGTTCGCACATCTAGAGAGGATTTTGATCTTAGCTGTGACATTGAGATTTATCTGGTACATTCCAGAGACTATACATGTATTTACCAAATTACACAAATTAAAAATGAACAACAAACGCTTAATATTTCATAATTTATTCATTATTATTTCCTTCGCCGTTATCAACTTTGTTTGATCAAAATTACATCAAATATTTTATCTGAAAAATAACAATCAAGATATTTGACAAGAACGTGACAGCATTACGAATTTGGTAAACTTAACTGACAATAATTGACAGCGCTAATTGGCAGACAATCACATAATCAATAGAACTTGCGGATTATTATAATTGGCAAACAATGGTCCTGACCACCTGGATGATTGCAAAGAGGACGCCGTTTTCACACCTCTAATCTGTTAAACAAACACCGCGTTACTTGTAGTGGCAGTTTTATGACGATCAATATACGGTTTCAAATTATCTGATTATGACATCTGAACAGGTGTAAAGAAGCAATAATTGAAGCATTTTTTTCTGTTTAAGATGATTTTTTTTACTTACTTTTACGAATATTCGGATACGAAATTAGTATCCGGATACTGACTTAGTATCCGGATATCCGGATATTCGGATATTCGTTGACATCCCTAATTTAAACTCTCTCCTTCTAAAAACAAAACATTTTAATAAACCTGTGCCAAATAATATGATTTTAGAGTATGTGATTTAACCCTTTCCTCCATAGACACACCTTTATTGCATGGGCAAACAGTGTAGATCCAGATCAGCCAGAACATCCGTGCCATTTGATCAGGATCTGAACTGTTCACTTTATGATTTGTTAGGTTATTTCTGACCAAAATGTGACCAGTGCAGATCCTGATCAGATGGCACGGATGTGCCGGCTGATCTAGATCTACACTGGTCACACATGTGTAAAAATGTGTATATACAGAGGAAAGAGTTAATCTATATATGGATATTGTTTGTTTGGCAGCTGATAGAGGCCATTGATCTTCTGACCAGTGCTAGACGGAAGTTGATAAGTCGTGTCTCAGATTTCGCCATGAGTCCCATTTCCCTAACAGTGTTTGATTCTTACATCTACTGGATAGACGGGTATGCATTTCCTACAATCTTTTCTTGCAATATTTGTTCATTATTAGTTGTCTTGGATATTGTTTTCATTGAACAAATTGATTAGTTGTCAGAATAATGTGGTAACATTTAATTTTGTGTTATTTTAATCATATTTGCCACAAAAAAGTGACATTTTTGTGAGTGCATAAATTCACAAAATGTGATGTCACTGGAGTTTGATTTAGCAGACTTTCCCAGGCGCAAAATATGTGAAAATAAGAACCCTGCATAATATAATGATAACACAGCAACAGGCAGGGCCTGGGGATTTCCCCTGGATATATCATCCGTATGATACAGCTGTTTTAGTGGAACAGTTTCATGTTTGTTTTGAGCCTAGAATTCCCCTTCTATTCCTTCTGCTTTGAAAAAAAAGTTAAACCCAATGCTTATATGTATATAAATGAAGTTTATTATTGACAGAATCGCTAATAGACCCTGATCAGACAGCATGGTTTATAGGCAGGCTTCTATAGGTGTAAACAATAGGCAGATAATAATTTGGGGGTAAAATTAGCATTCTTTAGCAATAAGAGAAATATCTTTGCTACACCCCTACCACCAAAATGTTTATACCCAGATATATTTGTGTTTTTTTTTCAAAAGCAATTTATCCAAATCACTTGCTTTTAAAATCATTTCATTTGCACCATTTCCAATTATTTATTAACCCCTTCCTCCATGGGATATGGCCGTTATTCAAGGGCTAACAGTGTAGATCCAGGTAATTGCACAGGTGATCTGGATCTACACTAGTTGCAAATATGATAAAACTCTTATAAATGAAGTAAAGGATTTATGAATAATTTTGAGCATTGTTGATTATTTGCCTTTTCTCTTGAAAATATGGTTTATCTATTGTCTTTATTTTTATAGTCATTTAAATGAGAAGTCCATCTATCGAGCGTCAAGTGTGGATGGGTCCGGCGCAACTCTGATACGAGGAGATCTGGGTGATAACTTAAAAGATATCAAAGTCTTTGACAGTCGCAGACAGACTGGTAGGTTGTTCTGGTCCCAAGGTTATAAAACTGAGATTGGAAACCAGTCTCAAATCTCAGTCACCATTTCAGCCTATCAGAGGCTTGAGATTTGACTGGTTTCCATTCTCAGTTTTATAACCTTGGGACTTGTTAACCCTTTCCTCAATATATTGCCTCTATATATACCCCTATTATTATATGGGCAAACAGTTGGAATCCAGATCAGTCTGCACATTTGTGACACCTGATCAGGATCTACACCGTTTGCTTCATGGTCAGAAGTAACCTAGTGAATATAAAAGGGAACAGTGCAGATCCTGAACAGACGGAACAGCTGTGCCAGCGGATCTTTATCTACACTGTTTGCACATGCAATAAAAAGTGTATCTGGAGGAAAAGGTTTCTTGTCATGTTCATTTTGTAGATTATTACATTGTTACATAACCATATATATGACTTTATTGCATGGTGAACCGTGTAGATCCAGATCAGCTGGCACATCTGTGCCATGTGATCAGGATCTGCACTGTTCACATTTACATTCACTTGGTTATTTCAGACCAAGATGCAACATAATTTATAGATCCAGATTAGATGATATGAATATGGCGCAGATGTGCCATCTGATTTGGATCTACACTGGTCACGCACTTGTTAAAATGTGTACATGGAGTACAGTTTTTTTTAATGAAGATATTCCAAAGTGAGTTTGATTAACTATTTTATTGATTGGAAAAATAAAATAATTATAAATGGTTGCAAATATAAAATAATTACTATTTGTCTATATTTTAAGGTTCCAACCTTTGTGAACAGGGTAATGGAGGCTGTGCCGAGTTGTGCTTCTATATCGGTAACAACAATGTAACCTGTGCCTGCTCATTTGGAAAGCTTGCAGCGGACAAGAAGTCATGTGAACGTAAGTACTGTCAAATCATTTGGGCTCATATGATAGTAATTTACATGGATTTCATGGGGAGATAGCTCCAATAATTTAACCCTTTCCTTCATATACACGCATTTTTTCGCATGTGTGACCAGTGAAGATCCAGATCAGCTGCCACATCCTTGCCGTCTGATCAGGATCTGCACTGTTTGCATTTTGGACAGAAATAACCTAACAAATAAAAAGTGAACAGTGCAGATTCTGAACAGACAGCACAGATGTGCCGACTGATCTGGATCTACACTGTTCATCCACGCAATAAAGGTGTGTCTATGGAAGAAAGCGTTAAAATAAGCATGAAATGGTATAAAAACGTAGCTTAGAAAATTGAGATCTATGAATTTAAGAACCTCAGAATAATGGTGTAATAGGGAAAATCATAAACTTTTAAATATTTACTAACGATTAAGGAAAAGGATAGTTTTATGCCTCCCTTATTTGTCCCATTCTTTTGAGATCATCTTAATTAACATTGTTATCCCTTTACAAATGTACTTCATATAATAAGTTTTCAAAGCCTGGTTATTACTGGTAGATTAGGGTATGTCATTGGGCGGCGTCAACATGAGTTGCACTCGTCTGTATGTATGTACATCAGTCCGTCCATCAGTCCATCCATCTGTCCATCCGTACGTCCCTTAAATCTTGTGGCATCATCTCCTCATTAACTATCAGGCGTATTTCTTTTAAACTTAAACAGATGATCAAGCAGCATGTGTAGATGATCATAAAGAAAGGATTTTTTCCTTCCACCTTTTTTACCAGTTGTGGCCCTTTATACAAATGTTGTTGTAACACTGGGGGCATCAGTGTCCATCGACACATTCTAGTTTGTTTAAGTTCACTTTTTCTCACTAACTATTCAAGATAAAGCTTTGAAACTTAATGTAGTTGTCTGACATCACAGTGGCAACTATGAGGACAAGTTTCATTACTCTTGACTGTATTTTGCCTTTTTGCCTGTTTTTCACAACAATACTGTTAGCTTTTAATACTTCAGGAGAAAACGTGATTTCAAAGCATTGCATTGTCTTTTTATATAGGATGTGAGACTAATGTAAATCCGGTCAGCTGGCACATTTTTTCACATTTTATTTATAGAAGAAAAAAAAAATCTGCATTCTTTTCATTCACCCTTAAACAAAAATACTTCTTCGTTCCAAAAAATGATTTGTGTATATTTCAGCATACAATGGATTTCTGATGTTCTCCAAGGTTACGGGAATGGAAAGCATAAATCTGAATAACTCCAACAATCAGAACCCTCCGATACCGCCAATCAAAAGTGACACTTTCCTCCGTAACGTGATCGGACTGTCCTTCGACTACAAGAAACAGATGATATTCTATAGTGATATCCAGCGAGGAGATATTCAAGCCGTGTTCTTTAATGGCACAAACATCAGAGTAGTTGTTGAAGGTAGGATTTATAACTATACTGGGCCCAAGCTAATAAAACTAAATCAGGAGATCAGTCTAAAATCTCAAGAATCTAATTGGCTGAAATGGCAAATGGTCGCCATTTCAGCCAGTTAGATGCTTGAGATTCGAGACTCATCTCCAAACTTAGTTTTATGATCTTGGGCCCTGCTTGTTCTGTGGCCAACCCTATGAATAAAAAAACTCACAATGGGATATAACGAAATAGTTTTGGCAACAGATGAATTGTGTAAAGAGTTGGTCTTGCCAACAGAGTTTTGGTATTACCTATAGATGGTCAGTGTTAAAAGGGGATCTTGCCTGACATGGTCTATGTTAACAGGTGATGTTACCAAAAGTATATAATTATACACCTTTTATCACTTGGGCAAACAGTGTATATCCAGATCAGTCAGCACATCTGTGCCGTCTGATCAAAAGCTGCGCTGTTCTCTGTTTGGTCAGAAATAACCTAATAAATCAGTGAACAGTGCATATTCTGATCAGTCTGAGCTGGATCTACAATGTTTGCTCAAGCCATAACAGTGAATCTGTGGAGTAAAGGGTTAACGTGTGGTCTCATCAAAAGATGATCTGTGTTAACCGTTTTGCGTGGGCGAACAGTTTAGATCCGTGCTGTCTGATTTGGATCTAAACTGTTTGCTTTTTTATTCATTAGGATATTTCTGACCAAAATGTGGCCAATGCAGATCCTGATCAGACGGCACGGATGTTCAAGCTGATCTGGATCTACACTGGTCGCACATGCCTAAAAATGCGTATTTATGGAGGAAAGGGTTAACAGGATGATCTTGTGAAAATTTAGTTTTTGTAAATAAATGGTCATCTTCCCAAAAAGTAGTCTCTACTATTGTTAAACTATTAAAACATCAAAACAGATTAAGAAAGATAATCTTTCTCACAAATTATGTTTTGATTAAGGTATAGACAGAGACAAATGGTAATTATATGAATGTGTTAACATGAATTGAATTCTATGCAATGATTTCTATTTTGTTACAGGTATTGGTTCGGCAGAGGGTTTGGCATATGAGCGTGTAAATGATGACCTGTACTGGACCAGCTACACTAACTCCTGTATCAGCAAGATCAACGTGAATGATGCATTGTCCAATAAGACAAAGAAGCCAGAAGTCGTTGTACAGTTGTCAAAAATAGACCATCCAAGAGCAATTGTGGTGGATAGCTGTTGGGAGTAAGTGGATAAAAATTAATAACTAACTTGATTTTAAAGTTAAAACTATATAAATTCACAGCCCAAACTTAATCAAGCAACAATAATGGGAGCCTGTTGATATACCGAGTTGCCAAGGTAACAATTGGCAAGGGACGCCACTCTCAATAGCATCCGCATTATGATGCTTTTGAGATTGGTGCCCCTTACCAGTTGGGTAGTTCCCTTTTAAATTAAATCGGTAATAAGTGTAGCGTCAGAAGAGTAGATATGATAAAGCTCCTTTTGAAAATTTGTTCTTTCTGTAACAGGTTTAAGATTTGCTTGCTTGCTAAAGTGTTGTTTTAAGGAACTGACTAGGGATTAAATATGCTAATTAATTGTCACAATGTTGTTTTAGACCTGAATATTGTTTATTTAATTTTGGCAACTTAAAGTGCTGCCAACTGAAATACAAAGATCACCTTAGTAATGTATTTTACGGTCTATAATGCAGTGAGAACAGTAGTATTTCTTCCATTTTAGGCTTATTTACTGGACCAACTGGAACACTGAGAAACCACGAATCCAGAGATCTAACCTGACGGGAGAGCAAGCCGAGGACGTGATCGTGAAGGATATTCTTACTCCAAATGGGTTAACCATCGACCACAAGGCAAAGAAACTATACTGGTCTGATGCCAGGCTCGATAAGATTGAAAGATGTGACATGGATGGCTCTAATAGACTTGTAAGTTTTTTCCTGGATCTGCTGCTGGCATGAAAATAGCAAATTACTGAGAATAGATAAATGTTCTTGCTGTTAAATTTTCGTGGATTTCATTGGAAGTGATCATCCAATTAACCTTTTACTCCATATATATGGGTTTTATTGCATGTGCAAACGGTGTAGATCCAGATCAGCTGCTGGCACATCCATGCCGTTTGATCTGTATCAACACTTGTTGCTTATTTGGTCAGAAATAAACTGATGAATATAATAGAAAACAGCCATATCCCTTGGAGTAAAGGGTTAAATAGGTTGAAGTTGATGAAATGATGCTGTCATAATATATTTCACTTAAGTTGCAATATACGCTATAAAACCTAATTTGTCCTGAGTTCGAGTCTTGTCCATGAAAATAAATGATTTGTGTTTTTCCAAGTCATAATTACCCCCCAATTTCCACAACTTTTCTTTTAAATGACTGTTTTAGTTATGTTTTGTAAAATAATTAATTTCTTTTCCCAGGTTATAATTACCTCAATTCCACAACATTCCTTTGGGTTGGTGATTTACGATGACTACCTCTTTTGGACTGATTGGATGCTTCGCGCAGTAATACGTGCTAACAAATTTGACGGCACTGGTATTGTATGGCTACGTAAAAATCTGGAACGACAACCAATGGGAATTATTGCTGTAGCCGAGGATAGTGATGATTGTACAATAAACATGTGTCACTCGGGTAAACATGGCTGCCAGGATGAATGTTTCACAGACGAAAGAGGACAGGCTTTCTGTCAGTGCCGATATGGAAGACTGAAAGCTGATGGAAAGACATGTGCTTGTAAGTTTTTTTTGTGCTTTTGATTTTTTCATCGCAGAAACATAATGGTAGACAGGTGACAAAAAATTCTAAAATTTATTGACCCTTTACTCCATAATAAACTCATTTTATCACATGCACCTCCAATGTAGATCCAGCACATCCATGCTGTTGGATCAGGATCTGCACTGTTCACTTTTTGGTCAGAAAAAAACTATAAAATGAAAGAAAGAACAGTGCAGATCCTGATCAGATGCCTTATATATGCCAGAAGAATAAATGAAAAATAGAACAGTGCAGATCCTTATCAGATGCCTTATATATGCCAGAAGAATAAATGAAAAATAGAACAGTGCAGATCCTTATCAGATGCCTTATATATGCCAGAAGAATAAATGAAAAATAGAACAGTGCAGATCCTTATCAGATGCCTTATATATGCCAGAAGAATAAATGAAAAATAGAACAGTGCAGATCCTTATCAGATGCCTTATATATGCCAGAAGAATAAATGAAAAAAAGAACAGTGCAGATCCTGATCAGATGCCTTATACGAGGGATGATCCAAAATAACGTAGACTTTTGTTATAGTTTTTATATTATTCAAGATACCACAAATAAAATTACACAAGCTTTAATCGGAATATGTCCAGCATATTTTTACAGAATATCAGCAAAATAAAACATCACAAAATGAACAATTAAAATCATACACTAACCGCTATCCGGCGCAGGTCAAATTTGATCTAATAACGTCAACAACGTTAATTCACGGGCGCAGCGTTAGCGAAGCGGCGTATGTTCTAAGTTTCTTTAAATAGACTCTGTCACCGGAATGCGATGGCGGGGAAACCATTGATCGAACATAGTAGTGTATCATTTCTGGTCAAAGTCTCGCAAGTGGATATGAAGCGATCAAAAATGGTCCTCTTCTCGCTGAAGAAACGACCGGGAATGCAATGCCCACAGTATCTCAGTACTTTAGCAATGGGCGTGTAACTGTTTAAATAACTCATTACAAATTAGTATTTGTTAATATATAACAAGTCTTTGCATTGTGGACACAGTCTGTGTAGCTGTTTACTCAAGTGTAATTAAAATTATAAATAACTTATTTATTCTTATTTGATAATTTATTACTTCGTATGATCCAAATACCAAACAAAAACATTTTTTTGAAAAAAAAATTGTTAATTAATTATAAACACACCTTAAAAAATTGTCATTTGTTTGGCAATATCCGTTGCACGGTACCTTTTCCAGTCTAGAATAGGTCAAAATGCGCCACAATAGTTAGACTTTAGTCCGCTTCAATTGCCTCCCGGCTTGACGTCACTGCCGTAACGCCGATGTTTTTCTTTTTTCCTTACCCCAGGCCTATTTAATGGCTGTTCGGATTGTATAAAAAACACTGGTGCCACTTAAAAACTAGAGCTCGGCTTAGGGAAGTTTTCATTTGCGTCTGCTAAATTATTACAGCTTTTCATGAGGTGATTTTCAAAGACCATGACAGAATTTTATAATAGCGCGTATTTCCGGGCGATCTGACGGCGACATTTCTGACGTTTTAACGTTGGTGATAGCTCTCTGAAATATTGACTGTTTTTAAAACGCATGGTCAGAATGACCTAAAATTTCGGCCTGACATCATTTGTATACTGGGCTTTGACATTGCGAAGTTTGGCTCTTTTTCCACTAGTAGTTTTGTTTTTATTGACAGGTATATGCTTATTAAAGTACAATGGCAACGGCGTGTGCCGCCAACGTGTTACCATGGTTATTCAAATAAGCGACGCGCTTTTGAAATCGATTTAATATATGAATATTTTAGCTCAGTTTGTAACGTTTGTGTTCTGATTTAATTTAGTATATAATTTATTGCGAACGTGTTTCAAATTAAGATGCAATTACAAAAGTCTACGTAATTTTGGATCATCCCTCGTATGTGCCAGAAGAATAAATGAAAAATAGAACAGTGCAGATCCTTATCAGATGCCTTATATATGCCAGAAGAATAAATGAAAAATAGAACAGTGCAGATCCTTATCAGATGCCTTATATATGCCAGAAGAATAAATGAAAAATAGAACAGTGCAGATCCTGATCAAATGCCTTATATGTGCCAGAAGATCTGGATCTATACTGCTAGTCCACTCAATAAAAGTGTATCTATGGAGTAAAGGGCTAAATGCAACTGGCTCAATCCAAAGAAAGATGAGTCTGTTGAACAATTTACTGTGGTATAATTATATTTTGCAGGGGTTTAATATTTCCGTATTTTGCACAAGTGAAATTGCACAGAATTTAAACCCTTTTCTCCGTAGATACACAATTATTGCATGGACGAACGGTTTAGGTCCAGATCATCCAGCACATCCTTATCGTCTGATCAGGATCTAAACTGTTCGCTTTTTGATTTGTTAGGTTATTTCTGACCAAAATGCGACCAATGCAGATCCTGATAAGACGGCAGAGATGTGGGTAGATCTGGATCTACACTGGTTGCACATGCGTAAAAATGCATATATATGGAGGAAAGGGTTAAACTCAATCAAAATCAAACCAAAATTGTTATCAATATCGGAGACTTATACAATTGCACAAAGTTTATGCCTGCCCAAAATTGTTGTTATGTTTTATGTGCAAAATTTGATCCCATGAAATAAAATATGTCACATCCATGCCATCTGATCAGGATCTGCACTGTTTATTTTTTGTTTTATTTTTTGTTGTTTTTTTCTGAACAAAAAGCTACCAATGCAGATCCAGATCAGATGGCACAGATCTACACAGACATGCATAAAATGGCATATAATTAATGGAGTAAAAGTTGTAAAAGCACAGACATGTTGAGTGCTCTCTACTCAATGACATTGTAAAGTGCTGGGTACTCAAACTGTTAAAGGCCAGATGTTTCTCTTGGTGTCTGAAGTGGCTATTGAATAACTGTCACTTCAGGGGAAAAACATGACCCTACCACATAGCTTAAGTAAGAATTGTATTATCAACATTGACCCTCTTATTACTTCCTTTAAAGGAAAGGACTTTGTTCTTATCATTGTTGTGGGATGGGTATTTCAATTGAAAACCAAAGATTTTTTTTTCAAAAAAATAAAATGAAACAAAAGCACTCCTAACCAACCTTATTCACCAACTACTGTAAAACTGGTTTTAGTTGTGTTAGTTTGATTTTCCCTAATATTTGTGAATCTCTTACCTCACAAATTCATAAATACCGCAAATACATGATGATTTTCCATATATCCGAAAATAAGTGCATCCGCAAGGCACATCGCAAAATCAAAAATACGCGAATAAAGAAAATGGCTCATTTTTGCCAAAAATCACGAAATTTCAACCTTGTGAAATTAAGGCATTTTACAGTAAGTTTTAAGGTATTTAATTAGGCAAGATGTTCACATGATTATCAAAAAAAGATTTGTTCCTACAACAATTTTACCAGTTATGGTTCTTTGCTAATTTCTGAGTAATAAAATTTGTGTCTTAAACACCTATGTTCATTTTTTTCTGATTTTGTTTAAACTTTCACATATAATTTGGCATGATATATCAAAGAAAATTTTTTCCTTGGTCCATTTATACTAGAGTCACGACCCTTAAAAAATATAAAATAAAATCTTTTGGTACAAACACCAAATTCACATTATGGTGGATTTCTTTTAACCCTTTCCTGTATAGATACATCTTTATTGTTAGGGCGAATAGTTTAGATCCAGATCAGCCGGCAAATCCGTGCCGTCTGATCAGGATCTAAACTGTTCGCTTTTTGATTCATTAGGTTATTTCTGACTAAAATGCAACCAGTGCAGATCCTGATCAGACGGCACGGATCTGTCGGCTAATCTGGATCTACACTGGTCGATCATGCATAAAAATGTGTATATATCAAGGAAAGAGTTAAGCAGAATGATGCAGACAGGATGTGAAGATTTTACTGGTAATAACATTTTACATAAGACCACATTCAATGTTGTGACCTCAGTGCATAAACAGTACTATTAAAATTTGAAGGAGATGCACCATTAATGCACTGAGGCATTGCTTAACCCTTTCCTCCATTTATACAGTGTCACATTTTTACACATGTGCGACCAGTGTAGATCCAGATCAGCTGCAATCTGATTAAAATCATTTCCTGAAAACCGCTAGCTATCAGGATCTGACGACAAGTAACTAAAACGTGCTTTTATCACTAACCCTTTCAACCAATCAGATTGTCGCCTACAAAATCGCAAAAGTGAAAGTAAAAATAGTATTTTAAACCATGGAAAGTGTTGACAGCCTGCGTAAGACATATTTTACTGAAGATATATGTGTGTATGTAGTATCTGTGCCATCTGATCAGGATCTAAACTGGTTGCATTTTGGTCAGAAATAACCTAATTAATAAAAAAGTGAACAGTTAAGATCCTGATCAGATGACACAAATGTGTTGGCTGTGCCCAAGGTTATAAAACTGAGCATGGAAACCTGTCTCAAATCTCAAGCATCTGATTGGCTGAAATGGCGACCAGTCGCCATTTCAGCCAATCAGATGCTTGAGATTTTAGACTGGTTTCCAATCTCAGCTTTATAACCTTCAGCCCTGATCTGGATCTAAACTGTTTGCCCACACAATAAAGGTGTGTCTATAGAGGAAAGGGTTAAAAAGTTATGGCCAATTGTTATTTTCAGTATACTAAAATCCAGCGTTTTGAACACCATATTTTCTTCCTGTACTGTCCATACAATGAAATCATGTTTGTCAAACTTTTCATGAGTATGAAGGCTATTATACAAAGAATCATTTGATCAATTGGCAGAAGTGGGGGCATCAGTGTCCTGTGGAAACATTTTGGGTTTTATTAAGTACAGTTCAACCTGTTTCTAAAGACCTTTTGGATCCAAGATCATAAATGTAAATCTGGAGACCAGATCATAAATGTAAATCTGGAGACCAGATCATAAATGTAAATCTGGAGACCAGATCATAAATGTAAATCTGGAGACCAGATCATAAATGTAAATCTGGAGACCAGATCATAAATGTAAATCTGGAGACCAGATCATAAATGTAAATCTGGAGACCTGTGCCCAAGGTTATAAAACTGAGCATGGAAACCAGTCTCAAATCTCAAGCATCTGATTGGCTGAAATGGCGACCAGTCGCCATTTCAGCCAATCAGATGCTTGAGATTTGAGACTGGTTTCCAAACTCAGGTTTATAACCTCCAGCTCTGATCATAAATGTAAATCTGGAGACCAATCTTAAATCTCAACTAGCCTCGTTATCTCAAGCATCTTATTAGCTGAAATCAGCCAATCAGATGCTTGAGATTTAAGACTGGTCTCCAATATTAGTTTTATGACATTGGGACCTGTAAACAAAGATCAACTGTTGATAAAGACTACATTTTTTGGCCCCACTGACTGATTTAAAGAAATTCACCTGTGAACAAAGACCTCCTGCCTTCAAAGACCACTTTTGTGTTTCTCCCTGAAGGGTCTTTGATGACATGTTTGACTGTAGAACCTTTTAAAATTAGGCTTTTAGGCTGATACACACAATTTGTGAAAAAAGTGCATAAATTCTTAAACTATGATGAATTTTGATATTCAAGCATACTCTTAGAATATCTCATTATTAGCATTTTTAATTAAACTTAGAAATGGTTAAAAAAAAACTTATTTTCATCTTTTGACATTATCCAAAACTTGATTAAGCACCTTGATCATTTATTGAAATATTTTTAAGTGAACATGTAAAATATAAGGAAAACATCCATTTCCTTTTTATATGACATGACTCATTTTGTGGTTACAGCTGGCCAAGCACTGTTCAAGTTATAAACAAACAACTTGCACCATGCCATTAAAAGCCAAGGAAAGTGATAAAGTTTACAGTGTCAAATGTCCTCTACATAAAAAATATCTGTACTCTTTGTTCATTAAGCCTGTGGCAAGAAACAAGTAACATAAGGTTTTCATTTTTTATTTAACATGACCATTTCAATGACTTAACGGTCTGTTGCTTTATGGTGATGGTTTTTAATGAGATTTTCAACTTTAACAAAGAGCTTTTAAATAAAACAGCTTGGTCATAATCAATAGGTTTCAGCAGCTGCTGTTGGCAAGGGAGGCAATTCAAACTGACATTAAAATTTGTGTATGTTGTAAGCGCTGTTAAATTATTGATAAGTTATATTATCGTTCAGATTCGCTCAGCCATCGTATTTTAAAGAATTTTTACATCATTTTCTATGCATTACAGTACTTTTGACAAGTTACTACATATTTTAACTCCCTTATTTTTGTCAATGGTATAAGCTGCAGTTTATTTTTAGTTTGACAGATCTTACAAATCACATGTGCTTTTGTTGACAAAAAGCATGCAAATTTGCGACAGAGCGCACATGGAGGCTGTCTGAAATTATTGAAGGATGTTTGCAAAGATAAATGCCAGGAATTAAATCTGGCTGGAGTTTACGTAATAGCTTATTGGATTAACAAAACATGGCTGGAAATACGAAGTTTTTGCTGATATTTATATTTATTTGTGTATTGAAACTATCAGCATTAGTTTCACCTCCTGTACACCATGGAAATGATTCCCTATCAGCAGGAAATAAGAATTCAGGTAGGAACTGCTATTGTGCTTTGGTTAAAATGTTTAATTAGGGTATCAAAGTGATGTCGTAATCAGGTCTAGGAAACGGCTGTTTTTACGGACTGTCTGTAAATTTACAGACTGTCAGTTTATTTATAGATTATCCCGATTATTCCGTGATCCGTGACTCTTATTTACAAAATCAGTGCACATTAATGATTTATGTTTAGTGTGACAATATTGTTTTTAAATTTTCTAAAACACAGAGCTCAATAACATTTTGTAAGTATAGGTTATAGTTTATTTGGAGGCTTGTATGAAAATTAAACGGTCAGGCCCAGCGCAGCAGCCCAGCACAGCTGGGCGACCATTTAATTTTTCGTACAAGCCTCCAAATAAACTATAACGTATATAATGGTTGAAATTATTTTTTTAACTGACAAAACAATCGCCGGCTAATTTACCATATATGGGTGTGCACAAAATCAATAGTCAAACTGAAAGTAGCTTCGTCATTTAATGGCCCGTAAGCATGTGCTGAGAGAATATTTTAGGAAGTGAATTATCCAATTTCTTTATCTGAAAACATCATGTGAACATATCTGACTCTCGGGAAAAACCTGTGTAACAGTCTGTCCTTGGGTTGAGAAACAAGGGTTCATTCGTGGAAGTTATATTTTACCCGTTACTTCATAAATACATCTTTTACAGCATGGCAAACCAGTTTATTTCCGAATCAACGGGCTCATCCCTGTAGTCTGATCACGACCGACACTTCCCGCTGTTAGATTCACCAGGTTAATTGTGACAAAAAAAGGGAAAGTGCAAATACTGATCAGATGACATTGATTTTAACGGTGATCTGGATCTAATAAACAGGACACCTATGTGATAACAGACGTATTTATGAAATAAAGGATTAAGCAGTCTAAATAAGATAAGCCAAAAAATCCGAGCCAAAATATTTATATGATTTTCTTTTCCTCAGACTTTCAAAGTCACGCCTCCTTGTACATTGTAGACGATCGTTCACAAACTATACATGTTTATCAATAAATGTTCGAATAATATTATGGAGGAAATCGACCTATAATAAACACATTTTATACGAGCGACTTTATGAGAATTAAGGTTCGAAATATTTGAAAAATACTGCATTGTCATTGGCTCAAAAATAATTTCAACCATTATATAATAATAATTTGTACAACAGTGCAATAGTTAATCACAGATTAACTAAAGCACTGTTTTTTTTTTTAAATAAATTATCAGCAGTGGTCTTAGCTTCCCATACTTTCCCAAACTGTGTAAAATAAAATCAATCCTGATATATTTCAGAAATAGATCAAGGTTAACTGATATGGAAGTTTATGTCAAATATAATGTGTGAATTAGTTTTTTGGTTACATTTTCAAAATTTCCTGAATTATACGAGACAGAACAAATTTATACAAGATTGTGCTATTGCTGATGTGTTGTCAGAGTTAATCTCAATAAAATTCATTGACTCAGAACTGTTTTAAACAGCATATCCGCCTCAACCACCACCACCCCCCAACAATCCAAAAATTAGTAAGTTTCCTTCTTTTTTTTACAGTGATCAGAATGTAGCTTGTAGCCTGTGGTTTCTTTTTAACTTGACTTTTCGTTTCAAAGTGTTACTTCAATGCATATTGTCCAAATGCCAACAATGTTCTACATGTATAAAATGGAGAGATTAGAAAATTAAAAGCTGTTACATGTTTATTGCAGTATTTATCAATGTTTTCAATAAAATATAGAAGATATACAATGATTAAAATTTAAATAAAATACGATAAACACTTGTATTTTATTAATAACTATATATAGTCCTAATAATAATAATTATAAATTGACATTGCTTTGCATAATGAATTGCAGTGCATATGCTGAAAGTGCCCTTTCGCTGGCAAAAAGCGCGAATTTGCCCCTGCCCCTTTTTGCAGCACCCTGCCCCTTTTTTGCAGCACCCTGCCCTTTTTTAATCCTGGATACAACACTAATTCTTAAATTACAAATCACTTGGAGTTCATTTTAAATTGTTAAATATTTACCCACAAACATTTAAGAAGACCTGATTACAGTGCATGGTGTTTAACAGGCTTTTAAAGACAAAGGGTCTATTCAGCAATTTTCAAAAGGTCATAAATAGAGTTCTTTCACATTGTTACCTCCCCTTAGTGCTCTCTAAAATTGAAGAGCATATTTAGTCGATAAATGCACATGAGGGGGCATCGTTTACTATTGTTAATATGACTAAGTGATTATAAAATTAAGAACATGTTGATTAATCATTTCAAATTTATAAATAAAAATAAAAGTGACGTGTATAATTGACAATTCAGACGAACATTATCGGACATTTTACCGTTTTATGGCATTTTTTTGTAACGCTATAATTTATAGTGGAATGAGACATAATTATATTCTTATGTAGCTCGTCGGCGACTAGGTTGATGCGCGTTTTGCGTGTTTTGATTTTGAGAAAAAAATATTACGTATTTACATAATAGGATGATTCCAGCTACAACCCGAGAAATCGTTAAATTGATTGAACCAAACGAATATTGCCGGACAGCAGGCCAACCAAAACTATTTTAAAAAAAATCCAGAGAGTTTGTTTGTTTGTTTTGTATTTTTTTTTAAATAAAAACTATTTTGATGTTGAAGTTCGTAATTGTTGTCGCTGAAGGTTTTATATATAATATTTTCATTTCTATTTAAAATCAAAATGACCATGGACCAAAACAAATGAACGGGAGTGCGATATTCAGGTCCGAGCTTAGTTTTATGACACTTAGCTGTTGTGTACATGTGTGCCCGAGGCATCGTGTCACCATCACATAATCTCTCAATAAACAGGAAATTTTGGAGCCGTGACCAAGACCAAGTTTCTGATATTAAATATAATTGTAAAACCCATTCTAAATTCAGTTAAATTTATGTTTCATTAATTACCCTTTTCAATATTTTTAAATCCTTAGATGTTGCCTGAAAATCCTTAGATCCGGAGAAGAACCTTACGGTCAATTGTCTGTGACATTTTATCTTCGTTCTACATCATTCCCGTAACACGTAGATATTCATGTAATGCGACTTAAACTAATGTCTATTGACTATGGCTGACGATTTTATAAAAAATGATGTTTATAATAACATGAATAAGATGTAAACTTCTACATGATCGGCCATTTCAACGCTACAAATTATAGTTATAGAAATATGGGACTGAACTCGTGAAAATTTTAGGTATTCTAAAAGTTATCGCTTGAAGTGACAATAACAGTTAAGTTCAATTTGATGATTTGAGATAATTAATTTCAAGTCTCCTCAAATGTCAGATATCAAACAAGTTTTCACACCTCAATATGTCACCATCGTTTTCTGGGCAGAATGGGAATGGGAATATTGTGTCAAATATATAGGGACAATTAACAGTAACACGGTCGTGTTCAAAGTATGATTTCTAGTTCTTAAACATAAAAATAATTTTAATCCAGGACTGATGAAAGAAATATACGAATGATTACAATAAATTTTAGTTTTAAACATAATGTTGGAAGGAAATAAAATAGTAAACAAAATAATAACGCTTAACGGGCGTTGAATACAACAGCGATACATTGTTGAATTCATCCGTTTTCTCTTCCAATTTAGGGAGATCAAGTTACATAAAATATATTTTTTGAAGTAAACGCATTTTGTCAGAAAAACTCGAGACGTTTATATATGTGTCTGTGGCAAATAGACAGTAACATGCAATCCACATTGTCTTTGTTTTTAAATAAGACTTCCTGATTCAAATTTGCAACCACGTCTTTGATTGTTTTACGCTTTTCACAGTGAAATCTTGCCGACCAGACTTTTTAAAGCCTGCAATATTCGAAAATTCGTAAAACTCGAATTTATTGTGCCTCATCACAATTATTATTATAATTTATCATAAGTTTTAAGACAACACCGTGATCATGTCCGTTCATTCTGTTAGCAATGACACTGTTAAATGCCCCCTCACGTGTCGGTTTAGGATAAAACCAATATTTTCGTACCTAAACGTGGAGTACGACGCATGCGCACAACAATGTGAAAGAACTCTATTCAGAGACCATAGAGTCATATTTTGTATTAACCTTTTACTCCATGAACACATCATCATGTAATTAGTGTAGATACAGATCAGCCAGTACATCTGAGCCAGCTGATCACGATTTACACAATGTTGTCTGATCAGGATTTACACAATGTTGTCTGATCACGATTTACACAATGTTGTCTGATCACGATTTACACAATGTTGTCTGATTACGATTTACACTGTTGGCTTTCTGATTTATTAGGTTATGTCTGACCAAAATGCTAACAGTGCAGATTCTGATCAGACTGCACAAATGTGCCGAGTGATCTGGATCAACACTGCTCGCAAATGCAATAAAATGCTTATTTTTATCTAAAGCAAAGAATATAGACTCAGATAAATCTGTGCATATGTGTTTTCCTATCTGGGTTTACTTAAATGTGACACATTCCATGCTTATCACTTTAAGGGTTAAGGCTACACGTTAATGAACTTGTTAATTTGGGACGGCTGTCTCTAATGTTGGTATATTTTGTAGCCCATCCCATTTGCTTTTTGAATTTATACATTTAAATGTACATCTTCGTGTGTTTTTATATCAGAAGAGCAAAAAAATATGTTTTAACTAAAGGGTTAAGGCCTATTGTAAGTGCACAAGTACTTAAACATATTTCCAGAAAATGAAATTAAGTTTTCCCTCCAGCTGAAATAAACAGAAAACAAGTTTATGGGATATTTATTCTCAGACAAAAGTAGCTACTGTATGCATTGTTAACAATATTCTGTTACTTTTCTGGTACACATCCCTGAGGAAAACTTCTTGGTTATTTATTCATCAGAATCTAGTGTTTGCAGTTGATGTGGACCAGATTAAATGGTTACTTACAGACAAGTTTTCAGCATGTAGCTAGATTTAATTTAATCTATGGTTATTTAGTGTAAAGAATTTCAGTGTCTGATCATGATCTACACAAGGCATGCTGGGATTTCATCTAAAACAGCACCTGCTGTCTCTTTGCTGAGATGTTTGGGTTCTGAATGATTAAAAGATATCAGGTGTTAAAATCAGAGTCATAAGTTTTATTTGAAAAATCTGCTCCCTGTTTATTAAAAGCAAAATGCACAAGCTCCATTGTGACTTTTATTGACTGCATTTTAACCTTTTAATCCATATTTATTCATTTTATTGCATTTGCTACCAGTGTAGATCTGGATCAGCCGACACATCCCTGTCATCTGACCAGGATCTAAACTGTTCGCTTCATGGTCAGAAATAACCTAATGATTATCCCGAAGTTAACAGTGCAGATCCAGATCAGATGGCATGGATGTACAAGCTGATCTGGATCTACACTGTTTGCTTTTGGATATCCCATGAAGTAAAGGGTTGTTATAGTAACCAGACAGTTTAAAGAGACAGAGAATGATAGAAATACATTAAAATCCACAGAAATCTGCAGCATGCTCATAAAGTTAAACCCTTTCCTCCATAGACACACCTTTATTGCGTGGGCCAACAGTGTAAATCCAGATCAGTCTGTACATCCGTGCCGTCTGATCAGGATCTGCACTGTTCGCATTTTGATTTGTTAGGTTATTTCTGATTGAAATGCGATCAGTGAAGATCCTGATGATGATCAGGCGGCATGGATGTGCTGGCTGATTTGATCTACACTGGTTGCACATGCGTAAAAATACATATACATGGAGGAAAGGGTTAAAATGAATGTTAAAAAATACTTTTTTTTCATGTGTTTTCATAAACAGGCTTAATTTTTACATTTTTGAAGGTCTGTTTTGAAAAATACTGCTGTTATTTCCAAACAAGTTAACCACTAATAGGACATTGTGATGTCTGGATGCTGGCAACATATCTATGACAATATGAACTTACGCCAAACATTTCTAGGAGTGACATAAAAGAGTTTCAAAGTGCACTACAATGTGAATGTACTATTAGTGTTTCTATTCATGTTGTGTTGATGACAGTTTTTTTTTTGGGGTAAAAAAGCAGATTTGTGTAATTGTGTAAATGTTTGATAGCCCACATTTATAAAAATGCACTAAACAATCTTTGTTGTCTTCAACATTTTTGTGATTGGTCAGTTTGGAAAATGGACTCAATTTCAACCAATCAGATGCTTGAGATAAGAGATTGGGTAGTACCATTCTTAGTTTTAATGTCTAGTAAGACTGGTTATATTTAAACCCTTTTACTAAATATATAGATTGTACCTGTTTTAAAGCACCTGTGACCAGTGTAGATCCAGATAAACCAGTGCCCAAGGTTATAAAGCTGAGATTGGAAACCAGTCTCAAATCTCAAGCATCTGATTGGCTGAAATGGTGACTGGTCGCCATTTCAGCCAATCAGATGCTTGAGATTTGAGACTGGTTTCCATGCACAGTTTTATAACCTTGGGCACAGCACATCTGTGCCATCTGGTCAGTGGATCTGCACTGGTCTGGTCACAACTTGGTGAGAAATTACTTAATGAATAATGCCCATGCAAATGCCCTAGCAATAAAGGTGTATCTATGTAGTAAAGGGTTGCTTTTAAGATTTTATCACTTGCCATATGATTATCATTCATGCATTTTTCTCAAGTCAGCAATATTTTAATATTAGTTACATAAGTCACATAGATCTTTGAAAGTAAATTTAAGTTCTAGATTTTGATATCATGCATTACTGCCATTAGTGACAATTATACAGTTGAACAGTTAAATCTTACATAATACTATTTCTGTGAATGAGCATTAACTATATCAAAAATTGTGTTTTTTTGGTTGAATATATGGCTTAATAACAACATTCAGTGACTGGATCAGTGACGACTCTGATGGTGCTGTTAAGTGCATTTAACAATAGTCACTTTCTGCCAATTCATGTTTTATAAAATCTTTAAGATTTCACTATTTAAATATAGATGTATCATGAAATCTGAAGTTTTAAAATAGGATATTATTCAACTGTAAAGAAATTATTGTCACACAACAGTGGATGATTTTATAGGCATTTATGGAAAAAAGTACCTTTTCCCCAAATTATTGCAAAGCTGTTATTGGTAATAAATTGCATGCACTTTTAGAATTTCAATCCTATAAAAAGGCTAGATACGTTGTTTTTTTATGATAATTTTAAATTTAGTTTAGAATATTTATTCCATTAAATCCTCAGTTGATCAGTTTAATTTCCTGATTTCTGAAAAAAAAAAGACTAAACACAAACTGTATATTTTGGGGTAATATTGGTCGTATTCTCAAAAGGGAAAAAAATTAATTGATCTGCATAAGTTTTGTGTGGCAGTTCTTTGAGATGACTTCAGCATTCCCATCATAAAATAGGATGACTAAAATACTTTAAAAAATAAATCAAATGTGCTGTAGATGTTTAACAATTCTATATTCCTAGGTTTCAGTTTCATTTGACAAGCCGCCTGTGCATCTTTTTGTATCTATTTTGACCTTTTGGTGACCAAAAATGTTGATTATAATTTGGTTGATATTTTCATTGTAGGGAGAAATATGTAAATTATAGTCTAATAACAAATAGTGTTGAGATAAAAATCAGGTGAAATATGGAAATAGGAAATGCTGAAGATGAGTAATACTGATAAACAGTCAGACCCTGTCAAGTTCAGGAAATTGAAATATTTTGATGTTTGATTTGCAGTCTTTACTGTGGTATCATTATAATTCACATGGGTTTAACCCTTTCCTCCATAGATACACCTTTATTGCATGGGCAAACAGTGTAGATCCAGATCAGCCGGCACATCCATGTCTGATCAGGATCTGCACCATTCACTTTTTATTCCTTAGGTTATATCTGACCAAAATGTGACCAGTGCAGATCCTGACCAGACGGCACGGATGTGCCGGCTGGCTGAAATGGATCTACACTGGTCGCACATGCGTAAAAATGCATATTTATGGAGAAGAGGGTTAAAATTCATGTGTTTCATGCACGTGATTATTAACACTGGAAAAATTACACCCGGTAGTAATATTTCTAAGTTTGATAGAAAAATTCAAATCTCTAATTTATGACTGCGCAAAGATACCAGTTGCAGCTTTTGCACGAAAATTCTTCCCAGCTTAATTAAATGATACCACAGCATAATGATCAGTTTTTGCCTTGGAAATAACACTTGTAGAATGGTGCAGTGGTTATGATTTATTATAACTGTTTGTTTACTGTATAATTTACAAGAAAATACAGCAACAAGGCCAAACACCAGTCTCTGGAGAGAATATTCTGTGGTGAAAATGATGCTAATATTTTATCTCAAATATGTGTTAAGATTCCCAAAGTAAATAAGTTCCCTTGCTGTCAATAAATAGTTTGCCAACTTCAGACATTTCACATATTGATCAGAACCCAAGGTCATAGACCAGGGCTGAAGGTTATAAAACTGAGATTGGAAACCAGTCTCAAATCTCAAGCATCTGATTGGCTGAAATGGCGACCAGTCGCCATTTCAGCCAATCAGATGCTTGAGATTTGAGACTGGTTTCCATGCTCAGTTTTATAACCTTGGGACCTGATGTTGGAGACCAGTCTCAGAACTTGAGCATCTGATAGGTTTAAAAGGGGAAAATGTGATTGGTTGAAATGGAATTGTGTCTGTATTTCAACCAATCAGATGCTTGAGATTTGAGACTGGTTTTCAGTCTTAGTGTTAACACTGATTAATGGGCCCAGGTCCCAGAAGTTATGAACAGTCTTGGGTCTCAACAGTGAGACTGATTGGTTGAGATTTAGCATAGATTGTACAATGTATCCAACCAATGGCTAGTTTTAGATATATGAGATAAGTTTGGTCTGATTGGTTGAAACTGATTTGGATTGAAAACTGGCCAATTGTTAGCTTCACTTCTTAAGTTTCATAAGCTTGGGCACTGATTGGTGAAAGCTAAGCAGTGCCTTGAAACTACAGAATCATCCTCTGTTAATTTTTATTCCCCCAAAGGAGCGGGAGGCATATAGTTGCAATCATGCATATCTTTCCTTACATCTCCCAAATCTTGTGGCATCAACTCCTCATAAACAATCAGCTGTACACAAATTCTGCAGTCTTAAATCTGGATCCACACTGGTTATTTACATAATACCTGGCTTTTATTCCAGGCTGTTTCTAATGAGCAATGTTGATGTTGTTGTAGATTAGAGCAGTTATTTGTGAAGGCATTCCTTGTTTATTATGATTTGCACATGTAGATATGAGGAAAATAAGCATGAATGGTGCCAAAAATAAACTTCTCTATAATGATTCAACTTGTCCTGAAATTAATTAATAGTTTCAGGGGATTTTCATTCAGAATGTTTTACTGTTAGAGTACTCCTTTCCTTTACTACACTTAACAATTCTTTTAATGCATGTGCAACCAGTAGATTCAAATCAGCTGTAACTTCTTTGCTATCTGATCTGGATTTACATTACATCCATTCCATCTCATCAAGATCTGCACTGTTTGATTTTTTTTATTTGTTAGGTCATTTCTGTGCAGATCCTTTTCAGAAGGCAACTGATCTGAATCTACACTGTGCCCAAGGTTATAAAGCTGAGCATAGAAACCAGTCTCAAATCTCAAGCATCTGATTGGCTGAAATGGCGACCAGTCGCCATTTCAGCCAATCAGATGCTTGAGATTTGAGACTGGTTTCCAATCTCAGCTTTATAACCTCCAGCCCTGCACTGTTTGATTTTTAGCTCACCTGAGCACGAAGTGCTCATGGTGAGCTTTTGTGATTGCCTGATGTCCGTCGTCCGTCGTCCGTGCGTCCCTCCGTCCGTCGTCAACTTTTTCTTCAAACGACTTCTTCTCCTGAACTCCTGGGCCAATCTTGCTGAAACTTGGCAGGAATGTTACTCGCATGAAGCTTTACCAAAATTGTTCAAATGGTTCCGGTCCATTGCCTATCTAGGTCACAGAGGATAAAAATAGATTTTGAACATGAAATTTTTAAAAATCTTCTTCTCTGAAACCGTAAGGCCTAGAACTTTGATATTTGTTGTGTAGCATCACCTAGTGGTCCTCTACCAAGATTGTTCAAATTATAGCCCTGGGGTCAAAATTGGCCCCGCCCCAGGGATCACTTCATTTTACATAGACTTGTATAGGAAAAACTTTAAAAATCTTCTTGTCTGAAACCACAAGGCATAGAGCTTAGATATTTAGCATTTAGCATCCTCTAGTGGAACTCTACAAAGTTTGTTCAAATTATTTCCCTGGGGTCAAAATTGGCCCCGTCCCAGGGGTCACTTCATTTTGCATAGACTTATATAGAAAAAACTTTAAAAATCTTCTTGTCTGAAACCACAAAGCCTTGAGCTTAGATATTTGGCATTTAGCACCCTCTAGTGGAACTCTATAAAGTTTGTTTAAATTATTTCCCAGGGGTCAAAATTGGCTCTGCCCCAGGGGTCACTTCATTTTACATAGACTTATATAGGAAAAACTTAAAAAATCTTCTTGTCTGAAACCACAAGGCCTATAGCTTAGATATTTGGCATTTAGCACCCTCTAGTGGAGCTCTACAAAGATTGTTCAAATTATTTACCAGGGGTCAAAATTGGCCCTGCCCCAGGGGTCACTTCATTTTACATAGACTTATATAGGAAAAACTTAAAAAATCTTCTTGTCTGAAACCACAAGGCCTAGAGCTTAGATATTTGGCATTTAGCATTCTCTAGTGGAACTCTACAATGTTTGTTCAAATTATTTCCCTGGGGTCAAAATTGGCCCCGCCCCAGGGGTCACTTCATTTTACATAGACTAATATAGGAAAAACTTTAAAAATCTTCTTGTCTGAAACCACAAGGCCTATAGCTTAGATATTTGGCATTTAGCACCCTCTAGTGGAACTCTACAAAGATTGTTCAAATTATTTCCCTGGGGTCAAAATAGGCCCCGCCCCAGGGGTCACTTCATTTTACATAGACTTATATAGGAAAAACTTTAAAAATCTTCTTGTCTGAAACCACAAGGCCTAGAGCTTTAAAGATATTTGGCATTTAGCATCCTCTAGTAGAACTCTACAAAGATTGTTCAAATTATTTCCCAGGGTCAAAATTGGCCCCGCCCCAGGGGTCACTTCATTTTATATAGACTTGTATAGGAAAAACTTTAAAAATCTTCTTGTCTGAAACCACAAGCTGAGAGTACTTTTGTACTCAGGTGAGCGATATAGGGCCATCATGGCCCTCTTGTTTTTATTTGTTAGGTCATTTCTGTGCAGATCCTTTTCAGAAAGCAACTGATCTGAATCTACACTGTGCCCAAGGTTATAAACCCTGGTCGCACATGCAATAAAATGAGAGTATATTCAAAGTCAAGGATAAGGTTTCTATTTGTTTGGAACATTCTTGATTTGATGTGTTGTTATTGTCATTTGTTTTAACCCTTTCCTCCATATAAAGAGAATCTATCATTGGTATTCGGCGAAGATCAAGGTATCTCAACCCGAGGGTAATGCTTTCCAGACGGAAACGAGGCTGTGCCGAGTTTCCGTCTGGAAAGCATTGCCCGAGGGTTGGGATACCGCGATCTTCGCCGAATACCAATGATTGATTATTTTTCTCACTTACTTCTTATTAAAAAATTCAAACACAATTCTTTAACATTAAAAAAAACGCAACAATTTTAGAGAACTATTTCTTTCGCGTAACTTCCACTAGGAACGGTAAATCAGCCACGAATACACAGTCCTGTCAAAGTTTAACACGCCTAACATGTAGGCCTTCAACAATATCGTTACAAATAAAAGAAAGGAAAAGAATCTTTTTTTTTTTCATGGCAGCTGGTTCATCCGTTGAAAACGAATCTGTGATTTTTACGGTTATCCGTGATTTTGTCGCAATTCAAAATTCCAAAAAATTGAATTGTACATACCAGTTGAAATATCCCGATTAAACAGCAGTATATTTCCTATTTTATTTTCCGTTCACATTCTTCATAGATCCTGATGTTTAACGAAGCTCGCAACGGCGGTATAAGAATGAAACACATTAAAAAGTAGCAATTTCAGACTCATACCACGATAAACACTTACAAGTTCCAGCGTTAAGAATTAAGCAACCTCCGAGTGTATCCTTTCCAAATGATTTTTGAACAAAATCCTGATAAAACAAAGTCAACAGATTGCTCTGTTTGAAAAAGTAAACATTCTTTTAATTACGTCACTTTACAAATTTAAATGACGTAGAAATAAGCATCATGACGTAGTCTAAATCAATAATGAAAGTGCTCAATTAATATAATATGGTGCGCAATAATACGAAAGTACGCGAGCACGCGGAGTGTTAGATAAGGCCATGCGAGATAAGGAAATCTCACACGGCTAAAAATAGAGGTTTTTCTGTCTAGTAAGTGAGAAAATATTATACACATTTTTACTCATGTGCGACCAGTGTAGATCCAGATCAGCCGGCACATCCGTGCCGTCTGATCAGGATCTGCACTGGTCGCTTTTTGGTCAGAAATAAGCTAACAAATAAAAAAGAGAACAGTTTAGATCCTGATCAGACAGCATGGATGTACCAGCCGATCTGGATCTAAACTGTTAACCCATGCAATAAATGTGTATCTATGGAGGAAAGGGTTAACATGATTCACCTTACATCTTATTTTGTTCAGTCCATGGCTAATGAGCACAGCATTTGTCATGTTTGCAACACATTTAGATGCAGATCAGCCTGCAAATCTGCACAGTAAGATTAGGGTCTACACTGTTTGCTATTCAGTAATGAATTGGCTCAAATAATCATATTAAGCTACTAAATTAATGAGTCCATTACTAAAGAGCTCTGAAAGGCAAATACATGTACATATAATAATAATACAATCCCAAGGTTATAAAACTGAGAAAGGAAACCGGTCTCAAATCTCAAGGATCTGATTGGCTGAAATGGCGACTGGTCGCCATTTCAGCCAATCAGATGCTTGAGATTTGAGACTGGTTTCCAATCTCATTTTATAACCTTTAACCCAGGTTGCAAATGTAAAACACACCTCAGATATTTAGAATATTACAGCTTATAAATGTTCAAAGCATGCTAACTTGTTTTATGTTAGATAGTTGAAATACAGATAATGCAGCAATCAAAATTTTATGCTCATCCTAAATTGAGCATGAAAGACATTCGGTAGTACATGTATAAGGATACTGTTATAAATTCATGCATTGTGGTGTTTGTTTCATTTGTATCATAGAGCTCTGTATAAATATAAAATAAATTCATTCATTCATTTGCTCACATGCTAACTGACATGTTCAGTCTTGATGGCTTGCTCACCTGCCAGGCCTCTCACTCGGCACACTGACTAGCTCACACACTAGTTCACTCCCTTGCTTGCCTGTCCACTGTCCTGCAGACTCACTCATTAACTCATCAATGACGAGTATCATTTTCAAATTAGACTGTGCTGTGACAAGTGTACAGTCAGGTTATTATTCTCACTACAAATATAATTTCAACTTCTAAGTCGGTTAGGGTTTATAAATGAGCAATTACAAACTTAAATTGGTTGCATGACTGCACCAAACTTGGCCGATTTAATTTTGTAATATTTTGTAACACTAACCTTTATGCAGTATAGACAGTAGTCCTGTAAAACATCCTTTGAACACCAAAACACAAGAAATGAAAAATACATTACACAAATTAAGTAAGGTAATTACATATTGAGTTTTTATCTTTTTCAGCGGACTATAGTTGTGAGAATCTAGATTACGAGGCATTCCCCTGTCTGAATGGATTCTGTTTACCATACCAGCAAAGTTGTGATGGTGTTGTTGATTGCGTGGATGGCTCAGATGAACTGTCGGCTAAATGCAACAGTAGGGGAACATTACATCCTCATTCTTATGAAGAATTTTTAGGCCCCCCCATGAAGTAGGAGGCATATAGAGTTGTACTTGTCCAACCATTCTTACATGTTTGTTTGTATGTTTGTCCTTCATATCTTGTGGCATCAACTCCTTATTACATTGTAACTATCTGTTGTTCAAACTTGATGGTTAAGCAGAATGTGAAGACGGTTGTAATGCTACCATTATTACCAGAATTATGGCCGTTGTGAATTTCAGTTATAAAATTTTATGGCATCACCTCCTCATTTTCTATCAGACTTTTTTTTTAAAATTGCAAAATGATTTCACATTTTGTAGAAGATGGTTGTAAAGGTATAGGTATTTGTCCATTTTCACCTGAGTTAGGGCCCTTTATTTATTTTAATAATAAAAGTTTTGTTTATTTTAAGTAATAATTGTTGTTTTTTTTGAGTAATTTGAAATGGATATATGCTTATCATAGAAATACTACATGTAGTTCAAAAAGTCAAATTTTCTTTGTTTTTCTATTTCAGACAGACAATGTCCGGTGACAATGTTCCAGTGTGCGAATAGAACTCTTGGACAGTGCATAGCGCTTTCTAAAAAATGTGACGGTGAAATTAACTGTAGAGACGAGTCCGATGAGGCTGTTGGTGTGTGTGGTTGTCCTGCAAATCAGTTCATGTGTAAAAGTGGCGTATGTATACCGAAGGAGTACCGATGTGATGGTAATGCCGATTGCCATGACGGCAGTGATGAAGTTGGCTGTGGTAGGTTTGAAATTAAGGATTTATATTAAAAATCATAAAAAGAACAACAAACTAAACTAACAATAATTAACATGTTTGATTTTGGAAAACAAAAATTCATTAGCAACAAACTTTTATTGGCTGCATAAATAAATGATTTTACAGTAGTAATTATGATTATTAGTTGACCTTGGTCTGGAAGTGATACATGGCTGTGTGATATGTAAAGAGAAACCTTGGCCTTATGGTAATACATGCCATTGGATGGGGTTGTCCTTGCATTTGTTAAAATAATAACCTTTCCACTATATATATGCCTTCTACTCGTGTGCGACCAGTGTAGATCCAAACCCGCTGGCACATTTATGCCATTTGATCTTGATCTTTACTGGTCACATCTTGATCAGAAATAACCTAATAAAACAACAAGAAAACACTTATGGTCATGATCATCATGGATATTCCGGCTGATCTGGATCTATACTGTTCACCCATGTCATAAAGGCATATATAAAGAGGAAAGGGTTAAGATAATTTATTCTTTGGATGCACTGATGATATGCTGTTTTGCAGATGCTGTTAAATGTCAGGCCGGCTACTGGAAATGTAAATTAGGACAGACTTGTATTCCTGACAACCGCACATGTGACAAACATTACGATTGTGGTGATAAAAGTGATGAAGACCCTGTATTGTGTAAAAACAGAACTAGTAAGTTTGTACATTACTTTCAAATAACATCAGGTTCTCAGATTATAAAATTGAGAATGGAGACCAGGCTAAAATCTCATGCATCTGATTGGCCTCCATTTCAGCCATTGCAGTTTTTGTGTCACCCTTTCGAAGAAATGGCGATACATAGGGACTGCTTTGTCCATCTGTCCATCTGTCATGAAAACTTCCCGTTGGCTATAACTTCGCCATTTCTTAATATTTCTTCATCAAACTTTCAAATTATATTGCTTATATAACAGGCTCATAATGGTGCCAAAACTCTCAAGGTCAAGGTCACAGTTGATGGAGTTATGCCCCTTGTTGTACCGGGTACTTGGATTTTGACACAAAAACTTAGTGTTGGCTATAACTTTGCCATTTCTCAATATTTTTTCATCAAACTTTCAAATTATATTCCTTGTGACAACAAGCTCATAATGATGCCAAATTCTTTAGGTCAAGGTCACAGTTGATGGAGTTATGCCCCTTGTTGTACTTGGATTTTGACACAAAAACTTAGTGTTGGCTATAACTTTGCCATTTCTCAATATTTCTTCATGAAACTTGCAAATTATATTGCTTATGACAACATGCTTATGATGATTCCAAATTCTTTAGGTCAGGGTCACATTTGATGGAGTTATGCCGCTTTTTGTATTTGCATTTTTATTCCGACATAGCAACAGAGGTCGACACAAGTGTTCAATTGAACACCCATCATGTATAATCTTTGGCCCAGGTCATAAACATGTAACTTGAGACTGGAAACTAGTCTATTCTCAGGGTCAGTGATCATAAATCTGAGATAGGAGACCAGTCTTAAAACTCTAGCTTTTGATTGGTCTATTTCAAAACAGGTCTCATTTTTAACCAGTCAGATGCTAGAGATTTAAGACTGAGGTAAACAATTCCAATTACATAACCATTGGGCCCAAACTACTCAATTCTTGCATACCAGATTTTTATCAGTGCTGTTAAAGTTCATCTAAAACTCTGATGTAAGATGAGTATTTTAGACTGGTATCAATGAGATATAAATAGTTAACATTCTCATAAATTACTCAAATACTAAAAGTAATATGAAATAGATTCCGAATTTTAATAAAATAATAGAGAATAATGAAGTGGTATTTTATCGTATTACATGCAGGGTTACAATAGGAAAAATCAGCTTTCAACCGGTCTTTTACTTGAAACTCAAAAATGATCAGAAACAGTTTTCTTGGGATGGATCCTATTGCACAATTACATATCTTTATAAAGCTTGTTAGTTTGATGATGTGCCCATGGCTGTGCCCCTAGCTACAGTATATTCCCATTCGAAGCAGCTGGACCAAGGTAATTAATACAACTGAGATTAGAAACCAGCCAAGGAATCAATCACAATCTCTGGCCTGTGATTGGTTAGTTTGAAAATTGAACTTATTTTCAACCAATCAGCTACCAGAGCATGGCTTAGTGTTACGAGAAATAGTCTGGTATATGTCCTTAGTTTCTTCATACAGTTTATTCTGTCCTGAATTTGTTTTACTTGAAATACATTTTACCTTTACTCCAAATATATGCATTTTATCGCATGTTTGATCAGTGTAGATCTGATTGATGAGGATTTACACTTTTTGCCCATGCCATATTGGCATATATATGGAGGAAAGGTATAATAGTCAAATTTTATTTTTTACCAATAGATTAAACAGTATAAAAATATAAATGTTTTGTGTATATTTATTTCAGTGACATGTGGACCAAATATGTTTTCCTGTACTAGTGGGGAGTGTATATACGAGAACTGGAAATGTGACAGGGACTATGACTGTGCCGACCAGTCTGATGAAGATCCGAGTATATGCAGTAAGCTTAATTCTTTACCTTTTTATTTAAAATCTTTTTTTAACAACATTCATTGAAATACGAGGGTTGTATGATAAATTCGTGGACTTTTGTTATAGAAAGTACAAACAAACTCATATCAAGATAATTTTTATATCGTCTTAATCGTCAATTCATTGCAAACAAAGTACAGAAAACCGCTAGTCGATACATAAAATAGTTTACAAATAACAAGGATAAATACAAAGGCTATCAACGTGCACCGGAGCACGCCTTTAACAAAAGTCGCTCACAACGTCTAAAAAATCGCATTAATAGCGAACGTTCATTTCTCAATGTAATCACCTCCAAGATGAATGCACTTTTCATGTCTATGTATCCATATTTAATTCGTCTGCAATTACTCTGTGCACGGTATTTAAAGACATATCGACATTTTCCGAAATTTCATGCACAGTAAGGCGACGGTCGTCATCAAGCAACACCGTAACTTTCTCTTTAATTGACGTTGAATTCTTCGGTTTTCCGCTTCGGACATCATCTTCTAACTTTCTCTACCCTTTCGATATCGATCGTGCCATTTAAATACCAGAGATCTACAGCAAGATGTATGTTTCGCTTCCCGAAGTTTTTCAAGCGCCTGTGTCGGAGTAAAACCTAGATTCACGCAAAATTTAATATTTGCACGGACTTCGTGGTCAGTTTTTGACGTCATGCTTTTTAGACACCTTAGCTACAGTTTTTGCAATTGCCTTGTATGTTTATGACATAGAGCGCTGAAAACTAACGGAAATGACGTTCAGACGTCACATAATCATGTGACAGATTCCCGTGAAAATTGACGTTCGTATACATACTTTGATTGTTGTATGTTTTCTGTATAAAACATATAAAAACGGAGTGCTCCAGCAACCGTTACCATGGATCCGTTATAGCTATTTAATCATAGATTGTGATGCAAATATAAGTCTTAATATATGATTTTAGGATAGCAGGCACATTAAATTATAACGTGTGCAAAATACATGTATCTACGACACATATTAAAGTTTTAGCAAACAAAGTCCACGAATTTATCATACAACCCTCGTATTTATTTATTTATTTGTTTATTTTACATGCAATGGACATATCATGTATATTTTGTTTATTTCATATGTCAACAACATTATTGTCACAAATATATATTGTCAAAAAATGGTATAACACCTTATTTCAAAAGATTTAAGATTTAAACAACTCTTGCGCTAAGATGGTTACAGAACATCTTTTTTTATGGAGTGATATCAGTTTCTCACAGTCATATCTACTACATGCCTGATTGAAATTTGTTGATAAGAATTAATATGAACAAAAAGCTTTTTTGAGAAGCCAGATATCATGTATGAATGTTGTTTTTATGCCCCCGAAGGGAGGCATATAGTAATCGCACTTTCCATCCGTCCGTCCGTCCGTCCGTCCGTCTTTCCGTCTGTCCGAAATAATCTTGTCCTCGCTTCTCCTCATAAACCGCTTGAGGGATTTCTTTGAAACTTCACAGGAATGTTTGTCACCAAGCCTAGTTGTGCATATCGTCAGGAATTTCTGCTCGGATTATTTTTGGCTGAGTTTTGGCCCTTTTAAGCAAAATCTTGTCCTCGCTTCTTCTCCCAAACCACTTGAGGGATTTCATTGAAACTTCACAGGAATGTTTGTCACCAATTGTAGATGTGCATATCCGAAGGAAGTTCTGATCGGATTATTTTTGGCGGAGTTATGGACCTTTTTACCTAACCCTAACCCTAAACCCTAACCCTAAACCCTAACCCTAACGTAAACTGAAACCGCTTGAGGGATTTCATTGAAACTTCACAGGACTGTTTGTCACCAAGACTTATTGTGCATATCCAAAGGAATTTCTGATCGGATTATTTTTGGCTGAGTTATGGGCCTTTTTACCTAACCCTAACCCTAAACCCTAACCCTAACCCTAAGGTAAATTTTGTTAACGCAGTAGAGGTTACATTTTTTGTCCGATTGTCATGAAATTTGGTCAGGATGTTTGTCCCAATGATTTCTCAGACGAGTTCCAATATGGGTCATCAGGGTCCAAAAACTAGGTCACTGTTTCTAAAAATAGAATTTTCTTGTTAACACTCTAGCGGTCACATTTTTGTTCTGATTGGCATGAAACTTGGTCAGGATGTTTGTCCAAATGATTTGTCAGAAGAATTGGAATACGGGTCATCTACGTCCAAAAACTAGGTCACTGTTACTTAAAATAGAATTTTCTTGTTAACACTCTAGCGGTCACATTTTTGCTCCGATTGTCATGAAACTTGGTCAGGATGTTTGTCCCAATGAATTCTAGGACGAGTTCGAATAAGGGTCATCTGGGTCCAAAAACTAGGTCACTGTTACTATAAATAGAATTTTCTTGTTAACACTCTAGCAGTCACATTTTTGCTCCAATTATCATGAAACTTGGTCAGGATATTTGTCCCAATTATTTCTAGGCTGAGTTTGAATATGGGTCATCTGGGTCCAAAAACTAGGTCACTGTTACTATAAATAGAATTTTCTTGTTAACACTGTAGCAGTCACATTTTTGCTCCAGTTATCATGAAACTTGGTCAGGATGTTTGTCCCAATGATTTCTCGGACGGGTTCAAATATGGGTCATCTTGGTCTAAAAACTAGGTCACTGTTACTAAAAATAGAATTTTCTTGTTAACACTCTAGCGGTCACATTTTTGTTCTGATTGGCATGAAACTTGGTCAGGATGTTTGTCCAAATGATTTGTCAGAAGAATTGGAATACGGGTCATCTACGTCCAAAAACTAGATCACTGTTACTTAAAATAGAATTTTCTTGTTAACACTCTAGCGGTCACATTTTTGCTCCGATTGTCATGAAACTTGGTCAGGATGTTTGTCCCAATGAATTCTAGGACGAGTTCGAATAAGGGTCATCTGGGTCCAAAAACTAGGTCACTGTTACTATAAATAGAATTTTCTTGTTAACACTCTAGCAGTCACATTTTTGCTCCAATTATCATGAAACTTGGTCAGGATATTTGTCCCAATTATTTCTAGGCTGAGTTTGAATATGGGTCATCTGGGTCCAAAAACTAGGTCACTGTTACTATAAATAGAATTTTCTTGTTAACACTGTAGCAGTCACATTTTTGCTCCAGTTATCATGAAACTTGGTCAGGATGTTTGTCCCAATGATTTCTAGGATGAATTTGAATATGGATCATCTGGGTCCAAAAACTAGGTCACTGTAGCTAAAAATAGAATTTTCTTGTTAACACTCTAGCGGTCACATTTTTGTTCTGATTGTCATGACACTTGGTCAGGATGTTTGTCCCTATGATTTCTGGGACAATTTTGAATATGGGTCGTCTGGGTCCAAAAAACTAGGTCACTGTTACTAAAAATACAATTTTCTTGTTAACACTCTAGAGGTCACATTTTTGCTCCGATTGTCATGAAACTTGGTCAGGATGTTTGTCCCAATGATTTCTCAGACAAGTTCGAATATGGGTCATCTGGGTCCAAAAACTAGGTCCCTGTTAATAAAAATAGAATTTTCTTGTTTACACTATAGTGGTCACACTTTACTCTGATTATCAGATTGTAAAGAAACTTGGTCAGGACATATGTCCCAGTTATAAATTGGAGGAGTTTGAATATGGGTAACCTGGGGTCAAAAACTAGGTCACTGTTACTATAAATAGAAAAATTTTGTCCAGGCTGTAAATTTGTTATTTCTCATTGGATTTTAAAATAACTTGGCTCAAATGTTTACCATGACAAGGTGTACTTTCGCGTACAGTACCCATGCCTGTTGGTCCAAGGTCAAGGTCACCTTTACAAAAATAACATTTTCTTGTCTGGGCTGTTAATTCCTAATGAATGAAGTGATTTCAAAATAACTTTACATAAATGTTCACCATGACAAAGGCATGTGTTGCTTACAATACCCATGCCGGTAGGTCAAAGGTCAAGGTCACTGTTACGAAAAATAGCATTTTCTTTTCCAAGCTGTAGATTTGTTGTTTCTTATTGGATTTTAAAATAACTTGGTGTAAATGTTCACCATATGGAGACGTTGGGTCTTGTACAACACAACTTTGTTGTACTCTGGTGAGTGATAAAGGGCCATCATGGCCCTCTGGTTCATATTACCCACATCACATGTAGTAAGGTTCATAACTCTAATAATCATTTTCCAGGATAATTTCCCCAATAATCTTCGAATTTTCTAAAAAAAAATGTCATATTTAACTTTATTTAACTATATATTTACTACAGACTTAAAACATATGATCCTTTCATCTTTCACATTATATGCATGCAGTATGCTTTGTCTTCCACAAGCATATTTTTCATTACATATGTTTATTTATTACATATGTATACCTATTCGATTTCAAAGCTGCATTTCGGGGGCATATGTCAATTTCAAGTGACAGCTCTTGTTTATCATTCCTTGCAGAGTACACATGTAACCAGAATCAGTTTATGTGTATCAATGACTCGATGTGCATCCTGAAGACCTGGTTCTGTGATGGCAATGCGGACTGTGATGATAAAAGCGACGAGGAAAATTGCAGTAAGTACTGTATTTCCAAGTGGCAGCTGGCTACCTTTATTACACAATACTGAGTTGAGTTGAAATAAAGATCAGTGTACTAACTGACAAATCACAAACTAGAGTTTTGAGACATGTTTCTAATTTTGGTGTTATGATCTTGGGCCTGTCAAGAAAGCAGGCTGTGCAGGTTTACTTTTGGAATATCTTTGATATAACTCCTTTTACATGGTCGCAGAAGATAGGGATTTGTATGAACTGTGTCTCCTTATCAGTTTTAGTTATCATCATCATTTAATTTATCAAAATTATGTAAAGTATCATAAAGTGACAATTACACTAGCATGTCTTTCTTTATCAAAGAACATTCACATAAAGCAAACTTTGTACAGAAACTTCATAAGGTGTGTGCCAAATTTCTAGATGATAAATTTTAACCTTACATGTTGTTGAGGGGATCATTGCCATTTTTTACTTCAGTCAGGCCATGTCCCTGATGGCATTAGCCCTTTAATCTAAGGATATGTGCAATCAATATAGATCCATATCAGACTTTACAGATCTGGATCTATACTGTATGCTTTTATATATAAGGTCATTACTGACCTAGTAACAGACTGTGTAGATCCTAATCAGACTGCTAAAGATGTTCAGTCAGATCTGGACCTACAGTCTTCACCCATGGAATTTAAGCCATATCCCATAAAGTAAAGGATTAAAAAGAAAAAAACGCTGAAGATTATAAAACTGAGATTTGAAACCAGTCTAAAATCGCGAGATCAGTTGCCATTTCAGCCAATCAGATGCTTAAGATATTTTACTGGTTTCCATTCTCAGCTTTATAATCTTGGGGCCAAGATTCAGCAAGTTTTTGTTATCTGATTTTAGCAAAATTAGAATGTACAGATGATCAGTTTCGATGTACATCTGGCCGCTGTATTGACAAGGAATGGAAGTGTGATGGTGAACCAGATTGCATTGATGGACTGGATGAAAGCACTGCTGCTGGATGTGGTAAGACATGTTTAATCTGATAAGTCCTCAATCTGTTTTATGATTTTGGGCTCTGGTGTCTCACTGGAGGGGACTTCAGGTTGTCAGTCTGAGACAGGTCTCCATTTCAGCATATCAGATCTTTGAGATTTGAGACTGGTTTCTATTCTCAGTTTTATAATCTTGGGACCAGCTTCCAGTGAAGGAGATAAGAAAGGAGGCTCATATTTATTACAAGATTAACCCTTTCTGCCATAGATACACCTTTATTGCATGGTTGAACAGTTTAGATCCAGATCAGCCGGCACATCTGTGCTGTCTGATCAGGATCTAAACTGTTCGCTTTTTGATTTGTTAGGTTATTTCTGACCAAAAAGCAACCAGTGCAGATCCTGATCATACGGCATGGATGTGCTGGCTGATCTGGATCTACACTGGTCGCACATGCGTAAAATTGTGTATTTATGGAGGAAAGGGATAAAAAAACCTAACTGGCATGAACATTGCTCTTAATGTTTAATAATTAAAATCAAAATCTATTGTGACAGTGATTATTTTCAAAAAGAAAATTAAACACTTTGGAAGGAAGTTAATTTGAAAATGAAGATAAATTGAAGGAAGTTTAGTTTCCTGGTTTAATTTAATTTCAAATTCTCTCTTCTCCTTTAATTTGGTTTCACTATCCCATTTAGAGCCAGGGCATGGTATGTACTTTTATGTTTTGCTTATTTGTGACCAACCAAATGAACCCCTGACTTCTATTCAATCCTTGATGTTAATTGTTTTAACCCTTTTTAGTGCTGAGGCAAGTATCTGAGTACCTAGATATCTACAAATCCTGTCAGAAAATCAGTACAAATATTCTCCATTGCAAAGAACCATGATCTTTTATTAAAACATTAATGTCATGTAATTCTTTGTGAAATATAAACAAAAAATTATCTGCAACTTTCGTGGTTCAAATTAGGAATCATTATACTGAATCATGGATCTGATCCAATTGCTGCTAGCCCAATATTCTCACATTTTCCTATCCACTGCACTGTGTTTCCCACAGTATTATTGCAAAATACCTTGTGTATGTTAATTTAAAAGTGTTCAAGAGCTTTAGAAGGGTGTAATTGTAATCATTGTGTTATTTTTAAATTGACGGGAGCTTTTAAAATCTTTCTTATCATAAACAACAAAGATATTCTTGATTTGAATGTGTCAGAACCTTTTGTGAGATTTGGTAAGGAAAATGTAATATTATGAATTGTTTAAGTACAGGGCCCAAGATCATAAAACTAAAGCTGGAGGCCAGTCTCAAATAAGCATCTGAATTGCTTAAATGGCGACTAGTCTCAGAAATTTGAGACTGGTCTCCAAACTCAGTTTTATGATTCTGGGCCCAGGAAAGCCATATTGGTGAAGGTGTCCATCTGTGCTTGAAAATTAGCCTTTGCACCACGGATATGGTTAACCCTTTCCTCCATAGATAAATATTAATTGCCAGGGCGAACAGTTTAGATCCAGATCAGCCGGCACATCCCAGGACTCAGTAGTTTCCATGGCAAGTTTCATTGTGTAAAAGAGAAATGTTAACAGTCACTAACATCACTTTTTGCACAATAACTGAAGTAAAAACAATTGTATTGGGTGACCTTTAATAAAACGGAAAACTGCAGTGGATCAGCTACCTGGCATGACTGTAAATACAGAAGTTGTTGTGAATGTCTATATGCCCAACAAAAAGGAAATAGAAACAACAATGTTTAGTTCAACAGCAGTTCAATGAATACCAATGCATTTTTTTGGCGTCAAAATAATTCAGTTTCCACTATGTATGCTGAGGAAAGAACACGGTACTTTTATATTACAGAGCCGGTGGAATGTAATGAGAATGAGTTCCAGTGTGCAAACTATCGCTGTGTGGAGAAGGAGTTTCTATGTGACCAGGACGATGATTGTGGAGATGAGAGCGATGAACCCACCGATTGTGGTATGTTTGACAAATAACAGCAGTCAGTTATGTGATTAACCCTTTCAGCCATTGATATGCCCCAGATTGGTGTCTGGCCCATAACTTCTAAAATATTTTAAGTCGGATTTTAACATTATTACACAGAAATGATCACCACATGGAGACAACATGTGGCGTGCAATATTTTGGTTGCTACCTTGAAGGTCAGATCACAGCATGCCCTTACATCAACATCATGTCTGTCACCATAACTATTTTTTTTTAAGTTGGATTTTTAAATTATTTCACAGAAACGATCACCATATTGAAACAACATGTTGCATGCAACCTTGGTCATCGTCACAGCATGACCTTGTAGCAACATCATGTCCTGCCTGTAACTTTGTTATTTAAAGTTGGGTTTTTTATTATTTCACATAAACAATCTCCATAAAAAGATGACATGTTGTGCGCAAGACTTGGATTGCTACCTTGAAGGTCAAGGTCACATCATGACCTTGAAGCAATATCGTGTCTGGCCCATAACATTAATACAATTTATTTTGCGCTGCCTATTTCGCATTTTGGCATTTGTGGAAAATTTAACACCAGCAAATTAAAACTATTAAACAGGATGTCATAATAGAATAATCCTATTTCTCAAATTTATCCTACCATATATATGTTGTTTGCAGAATTTGCCCAAAAGTATGTCCCCGCAAAATTAAATGATGCCGCAGTACTTTTTTTTTAGACAATTTATAACCATTTTATAATTCCCCAAACTTTTTTTTATTTTACAGATTATTCCATGTTCTGTTCAGACACAGAATTCACATGTGCTGATGGTTACTGCATCGACAGTTCTCTCCGCTGTGATGGTAAACCAGACTGTCCAGATTCTACAGATGAACACGAGTGTCCGACCAAAGGACCGTGTGGAAATGCAACACAATATCAGTGTGAGAATGACGTATGTATTCCGGAGGAGTTGGTGTGTAACGGACGCAACGATTGCGGAGATGGCAGTGATGAGTCACCCAGATGCTGTATGTCATATCATTTAACTCATTTCTCCTTGGATACGGTTTATATCCAGTGTGCAACCCGTGTAGTTCTAGATCAGCCTGCACATCCATACAATGTGATCTTGATCAACTCTGGTCACAGATTCAAAGATTATTTTTGACCTTGAAACCAACATTGTAAATTCAGATGAGAATTTTTGTGCTAGCTGATTTCGATCTACACTGGAATTACATGGATCAAATGCTTTTCCTTGGAAGCAAAAAGTTTCTGTGACAGTTGATTTACTTCTTAATTCAGACATTTTAATAGATTAGTACAAAGATATTTTATAGAAGGAGAAACACACAAGGGCCTTTGACCAGTCTCAAATGGCAAGCATCTGATTGGTTGAAACTGACCATACTCGGCAAATGGACAAATCTAAAGCTTGTGTTTTGAGACTGATAAATTTTAATCATAGATCCAGTTTTGCACAGAATGGATAAGGTCTTGTTATTTTGTTTGTTTCATATGATTGACTTTAAACCTAACACAAAACATGACACTATTATTGAGATCACACTTTAGTGCAAAAACGTTGTAAGAACTATTGACATCTAAAGGAGTTATGCTGTTATTGTACTAAGAAGACAAAATATACTTTTTTGACTTTATTAAAGACATCAATGAGTGTGATGCACTGCAGCCATGTGGACATATTTGTGAGATCAAGAAGATCGGCTACACTTGTAAATGTGATCCAGGCTACCAGCTGAGAGCAGATAACAGGACGTGTGAAGGTGAGATGTCTGCATGTATCAGTTGTTACATCCTCAGTTGACATTATCAAGTGTTGGTGATATCCCAGACTGATCTTGATTACCTGAATTACTACAAATTTTGATTTTAATTAGATTTTGACCCAGCGAGCAACCTCTGTAAATTCCTGTTGCACGGCAGCACTTTGCAAGACACTGACTGCAGTTTTTGTCATGCGATGACTGTTAGAACTGCCGCTCCAATCAAAAGATGTTGCATTTTACTTCCAAATCAGGTTTTTTCAGTCAATCAAATTTTTATCGCTGTGGGTTCATTCCACTTGCAGATGTTGATTTTAGAAATATTTCATAGGAACATTACTTTGACGACCCTTTTCATACGCCCGTTTGAAAAACGGGACTTATAATGGGAACACCTGCGGCGGGCGGGCGGGTTGGCGGGCGGTTGGGCGGCGGCATCCACATGGTTTCCGCTCTCTAAGTCAAAGAGTTTTCATCCGATCTTTATCAAACTTGGTGAATATGTTGGTGGGCATAATATCTCGACCAAGTTCTATAACCAGCCAAATCCCCGCAGGCACTCCTGAATTATGGACCTTGAATTGTCCAAAATTACTGTTTCCGCTCTCTAAGTCAAAGAGTTTTCATCTGGTCTTTATCAAACTTGGTGAATATGTTGGTGGGCATAATATCTCAACCAAGTCTATAACCAGCCAAATCCCCCCAGGCACTCCTGAATTATGGCCCTTGAATTGTCCAAAATTACTATTTCCGCTCTCTACGTCAAAGAGTTTTCATCTGGTCTTTATCAAACTTGGTGAATATGTTGGTGGGCATAATATCTCGACCAAGTTCTACAACCTGCCGAATCCCCCCATGCACTCCTGAATTATGGCCCTTGAATTGTCTAAAATAACGGTTTACGCTCTCTAAGTCAAAGAGTTTTCATCCGGTCTTTATCAAACTTGGTGAATATGTTGGTTGGCATAATATCTCGACCAAGTTCTATAACCAGCCAAATCCCTGCAGGCACTCCTGAATTATGGCCCTTGAATTGTCCAAAATTACTGTTTCCGCTCTCTAAGTCAAAGAGTTTTCATCCGGTCTTTATCAAACTTGGTGAATATGTTGGTGGGCATAATATCTCGACCAAGTTCTATAACCAGCCAAATCCCCCCAGGCACTTCTGAATTATGGCCCTTGAATTGTTCAAAATTACTGTTTCCGCTCTCTAAGTCAAAGAGTTTTCATCCGGTCTTTTTCAAACTTGGTGAATATGTTGGTGGGCATAATATCTCGACCAAGTTCTACGACCTGCTGAATCCCCCCAGGCACTCCTGAATTATGGCCTTTGAATTGTCCAAAAACTGAATTAGCGGTATCTGATCTCCAAGTCGAATAATTTCATCAGATCGTTACGCAACTTTGATGATCAGCATTTTGACGGGCGTATTTTGTGTCAGTTTGGCACTCTTGTTTAAGTTGTTAGAGCAATATCGTTTTAAATAAAAACATAGCTGCCATGAGGGCTTGGGCAATACACAGATAATACATTGATTTTTGAACTGAGTTGCTTCCCTTGCAGATAAAGATGAATGTAAAACAGAATATCCTTGCTCCCATTATTGCTACAATACTCTGGGATCCTTCTACTGTGGCTGTGCTGAACATTATAAACTGGCTGCTGACAAGAGACACTGCAACCTCACCAGTGAAGGTAAATAATAAACCTGTACTCTCTCTACATGTATAATTATATAGAAGTGACAAGTGTAGATTCAGATCTGCACATTGATCTGCACTGTTGGCTTCTTGGTCGGAAATAATCAAACAAATATAAAGTAGCCGGTGTAGATCCAGATCAGATGGCACAACTGTTTTCCATGGAACAATGTGGCCATATCTCATGGAATGAAGAGTTAACATACTGTTAAACTTGACTTGAGCAACAGTAAAAGAAATCATACAGCAAAATTCTTCTGATGACATTAACCCGTTCCTCCATAGAAACACCTTTATTGCGAGGGCGAGCCGTGCTGTCTGATCAGGATCTAAACTGGTTCCTATTTGATTCGTTAGGTCATTTCTGACCAAAATGCGACCAGTGCAGATCCTGATCAGATGGCACAGATTTGCCGGCTGATCTGGATCTAAACTAAAAAGGCATATAAATGGAGAAAAGAGCTAAAATACATAATAAGATGTTGTGTACTGGCAGCATGAGATGACTGACATAAGCTGCACAAAAAGTCTATAACAAGTCTGATATATTTGCTGGTAAGGTAGAAAATCAACAGTACCTTGGCAAAAATTGATTACCTGTTACCCAGTGTCCATTATTTTGTAAAAATTAGCATAACTGAATAAAAAAGTATTAAAAGATGTTTTGTAGCCTATTTCTCCATATAAATAGAAAGTGTTAGTAATAAGACTATTAAGAAAATATGCCTGATACCAAAATTATCTGTAGAATGTGGATAACTATTTTATCATGATGTTTTATTATAGTCCCACTGACCTCACTCAGGGCTGAAGGTTATAAACCTGAGCTTGAAAACCAGTCTCAAATCTCAGGCATCTGATTGGCTGAAATGGCGACTGGTCGCCATTTCAGCCAATCAGTAGCTTGAGATTTGAGACGGGTTTTTATGCTCAGCTTTATAACCTTGGGCACTGACCTTGGTAAACCAGTCCCAAGATCTCTTTGTCTTGGTATAGGATCTTATATTTTTGTTATTTTATTTGTTACAGAAGGGCAGCCATTTTTGTTGATATCAAACCGCTACTACATCAAGAAAGTTGATTTTAATGGCTCAAGTGAGATTATCGTGCAAGACTTGACACATTCTGTTGCCATAGATTTTGACTACGAGGAGCAGAAACTTTACTGGACGGACATTCACAGTCAAAGTAGTACGATCAACAGGATATCTCTCAATAAAACAGCTGATGAAAAACCACAGGTATACTGTAGTTAATTGAAAAAGTTAAAAAATCAAGAGGGTATAACATGACACTATAATGTACTGTGAATGAAACAGTGTTATATTGCAACTTATCACTCATTCATTGTAATATATTAATTACATTGTTTATTTTTAACTCTAATCCATATATATATGGGTTTTATCGAAGTGTAGATACGGATCAGCCTGCACATCTATGCAGTTCCATATACAATGGGTGTTCGAAAAGTAACGAAAAAGTCAACCAGGACTTGTATTGATGAGTGTAAACATGTTTTATAAATGTCTGCTGTCAGCATAACCTTTTTTCTAACAAGCTGAAAGTTTCATTTACCTTAGTAAAAAATTGAGGACTTTATAGAACTTTAAATAGGGTTTACTTTTCCACTAAAGCAAATAGCAGTGTCATGGTTCAGATAATAATAAATTTAAGTAAACAGCAATTCTTATACATTTTGAATACATCTTAAAGTATACATTTATACTTGTCCATTTGATTATAAAAATAATTTGATCCTCTATTCTGGCTTCGGACAACATAGTACTAAATAGGGGAGGTAAGTTTGAATAATGAGAAAGGACAGTGGTTCATTTCAAAGATGTGGGTAAATATAGACACAGGAATTGTTAAAAATGTTAACTGCCTAAGATAACTACTCAGACAGTTAATCCATGTATAAATTGTGAGAATCCAATAAATGCTATGCAAAAGTGTAATATAAGGAATACGCATGAAATTTCCTTCCTGCAGATTTAATGATTACTACAGTAATGTGTGCCTTTCTGCAAGTTAATATACGTTATGTTCCTAAATCTTCAGGTTCTACACAGCTCGACTGTTCTCAACCCTGATGGCATGGCTGTGGACTGGATTGGTCGTAATCTGTACTGGTGTGATCGTAACACAGACACAATAGAAGTCTCAAGACTAGACGGTCGCTATCGGAAAATCCTTCTGAAAGATAAAACATTCCTCAGAGAACCACGAGCTCTCGAACTGTTCCCAAAATACGGATATATGTTTTTGTCAGACTGGGGTGATAGTCCACATATCAGTAGACTTTCTATGGATGGAAAAATGAAAATGCACATTATCACAGATGAAATTGCCTGGCCTAATGCATTAACTATAGATTATGTCACTGAAAAGCTGTTCTGGGCAGATGCTAATTATGATTATATAGCAATGGCGGATTTGGATGGCACAAATCGCCATGTTGTGATAAGTGAAAACTTGCCGCACACCTTTGCCTTGACTACGTTTATGGATTCTATTTACTGGACAGATTGGGAGACCAATGGTGTATTCACCGCTGAGAAGTTTTCTGGCATGAAAAGAACGCGATTGGTAACCATGGTTCACAGACCAATGGATCTGGTGGTTTACCACAGCCTGAGGCAACCAAAATGTAATTACTTTGCACTCACCATTTTCCGTGGAGGATACATTTTTACTTCTTCCATTTTAGTTATGGTCATAAAATTTTTTAGTTTCTGGTAGAATGCCATTTTCATTGGCATTTCTATTCTGGATTGTATTTATGTGAATTAAGTTTTACTATAAAACATTTTTATGTGGGATTTTTGAATATATAAATTGATTGACTCTTGAAGTTCACCAAAATTAGTACCCCATAAAAATAAGTTTGTACAGTAGAATTCGGTTATTTGAATAGTCTATTTGTCAGGATCCTTGATTCAATCAACCGGAGTATCATAATACACGTAGCTTACAAATTCTCAGTTTGGTCAGTGGTGGGTGGGGTAATGCGATCAGAAATATTTCTGTATCATCAGGTTCAATAAAATCTGGTTTGAAGATTACCAATACTATGTAAATGCGCTGTGTATACGTTTGCACCGTTTGTAGTATTTTGCAGTCCAAGATGATTTAAAACTTATGTTTTAGTCACACACCCCAATGCGATGCTTAGGCTTCTGAATTAATTTTATTTCCAGTGAAGACCAACCCATGTGATGCTCTCCAGTGTAGTCACCTGTGTTTGTTACAGCAACATCCACAAGGTGCACGGCAGGATGCCACTGCTGTGTGTGCCTGTCCTGAGAACCATATTCTCAATGAAGATAAAACAACTTGCACTGCTGCCTGTGATAAGTATGTGTATTCATAATCATAGTGTGTGGTAGTTGAATCCTTTACTACATGGAAATCCTTTAGTCATATCAGTGAACATTGTAGATCCAGATCAGTTAACACATCCATGGAGTCTGATCTGGATCTATACTGTTTATTTCTTGGTTAGAAATAAACTAATGAATCTGAATGCAAACAGTGTAGAACCTGATTCGTATAGCACAAATGTACAAGTTGATCTGGATCTACACTGTTTGTCCAAGGAAATAAATGTTTATTGTAAAAATATTTCTATTTATAGACTTAATTTTGTGCTTATGAATTTTCAAAATGCAAATACAAGCCTTGTCACAGAAATATGTGTCTCCAGTGAAATTATTGTCATTGTTATCATTTGCTATATTTGGAGTGAATAAACAATTATCTATCATTTTTTATAATTATAAGGTGATTTTATTAAAAATTTAGTTTAGAATATTTTTTTTCAACTTAACCCTTTGCTCCATAGATACACCTTTATTGTAAAGACAAACAGTTTAGATCCATATGATCAGGATTTAAACTGTTCGCTTTTTTATTTATTAGGTTATTTTTTACCAAAATTCTGCAACTAATGCAGATCCTGATCAGACAGCACTGATGTGCCGGTGGACCTGGGTCTACACTGGTCACACATGCGTAAAAATGTGTTTATATGGAGGAAAGGGTTAATTGTAAAAAAGCAGTATTCTCTGCTGATATGTGACAACATTTCAAGGAATGACATCAACTTTCTGAAGACATGTTTCCTCATATTGAGGCTTAAATATACCCAAGCTGGGCCCAAGATCATAAAACTAAATCAGTAGACCAGTCTTAAATTTCTAGCATCTGATTGGCTGAAATGGCGACTGGTCTATGTTTTCAGCCAATTAGATGCTTGATATTTGAGAATTGTCTCCAATCTTTATTTTACGATTATGGCCCTGTTTGCAAATGTTATCAAAATATGTGTAATCAAATGCATGCCAAGCGTAATTACATGTTATTGTATAAAATGATTTTCAGGTCTCAGATGTTATGTGTAAGCAGTTCTCGGTGTATTCCTCTATGGTGGAAGTGTGACAACCACACAGATTGCGAAGATGGCTCGGATGAACCGCCCAGTTGTTGTAAGTCAACCCGTTACTCAATAGATACATCTTTTACGGCATGGGCAAACAGATCGAGGTCAGATGGCACATAATTATGTGCTGTCTGATCAGGATTTACACGGTTTGCTTCTAGGTTCATTAGGTTATTTTTTACCAAGAAGCTACAAGTGAATACCCAGAGCAGACAGCATTAAAGTGTCACCTGATTTGGATGTACACTGGTCACACATGTGATAAACCTGTGTCCAAGGATATAAAACTAAGCATGGAAACCAGTCTCAAATCTCAAGCATCTGATTGGCTGAAATGGCGACTGGTCACCATTTTAGCCAATCAGAGGCTTGAGATTTGAAACTGGTTTTCAAACTCAGTTTTATAACCTTCAAACCTGTAAAGGCTTAAGATGTTAAATGGGGAATAACTTAATATTGCTTAGAGTTAAGTTTTGCATGTTTGCCTGTAGGCTAATATTTGTATTCTAACTTTATATCTGCTCAAAACTTTTTTTAATGCTTGTGCAGAAAAACGCTTATCATGCCATTGTGCTTATAATTATATAACCATTATGGAAAGTGGATTTATTTTCATATAAATTGAAAACACAGGTAATCCTAAGCTTATGTTTCATCAACATTTTAGCTGTTGTTTGTATGTACTTGTTTATTTGTTTATCACCAAGTACAGTTATTACCACGTACAGTCCAACCTGTGCTTAAACCCACTTGTAGGCAAAGACCACCTGTGGATAAAGACCACATTTTATTTGTGTGAGTGCTTGATTTTTAAAACAAATTCAACTGTGAACCTATCCACTTGCCTTCAAAGACCACTTTTGGGTTTTCCCCTGAGTGGTCTATGAAGACATGTTTGACTGTAGTTGGATGTTTATTTATTTAGCTAAAAGACCATACCACTGTAGACAGCCAGGGCTGTACCAGTGCAACAATGCCACTGATGAGACTGGGTGTATACCTCCGATTGGCATATGTGATGGAGAACCACAGTGTGCAGACAAGTCCGATGAAACCAGCTGGAATAATTGTGGTAAGTTGATTGTTTTGTGTTTGACAGTGTTAACAATTTTTACAATATACTTACAAATTTAACACTTTACCCAATATATAAACATTTTAACGAATGTGTGACCACAGTAGGATTGGTAGGATCTGGAGCTACACTCTTGATTAGAAATAATCTAAAGAATCAAAAGGTAAACTGTGCAAATCCTGATCAGATGGCACGTATGTGCCAGTTGATCTGGATCTACACTGTCAGTATTGCAATAAAGGTGTATCTATGGAGTAAAGGGTTTAATAAAATTTTACAATATTTCAGTGAATTTTAACAGTCCAATTGCATATAAATGCATATTTTGCATTACTGTAAAACCCCACATCAACAGCAGTATCACTGTTTCTCTTTTCAATTTTGCACTATTTTCCACCCTGAAATAATGACCATCTCACTTTTTATACTTTTACCTTAAGTGATGGCTGTTAACCCATGGGGGAACAGTGTAAATCCAGATCTTCCAGCACATCCATAACATTAGATCAGGATCTACACATTTCTCTTTTAGATTCATTAATTTATTTCTGACCAAGGTACAAACAGTAAAATTCCAGATCAGATAGCATGGATTTTCTGACTGATCTGGATCTACACAAGCGATAAAAAACAAACATATGGTGTAAAATGTTAAACCATTTTTGCCCAGTCCCAACATTAGTCTTTATATTAGAGTTTCACAAAAGATTTAACCCTTTCCTCATATACACATCTTTATGGCATGGGCAAATAGTTTAGATCCAGATCAGCCAGCACATCTGTGCCATCTGATCAGGATCTAAACTGTTCGCTTTTTGAATCATAAGGTTATTTCAGACCACAATGTGACCAGTGCAGATCCTGATCGGATGGCACAGATGTGCTGGCTGATCTGGATCTACACTGGTCGCACATGCGTAAAAATGCGTATATATGGAGGAAAGGGTTAAAACATATCTGAAGTAAGATTTACAATATAAGTATCATGCATGAGTGTGAGGTGAAGATGGAAAAATCTGTCACTGATGGTTAACTGTTTTGCGGGAACGAGGCTCTGCCGAGTTCCCGCCAAAACAGCTTACCCGAGGTGACAGATTTTTCTATCTTTACCGAATGTCTCATGCAAGATACTTTTTCTTGCATACCTTCTATTATTTATAACATTTCTGTGTAAGTATACAAACTTATTTATTTTCATTATGCTGAAATATTGACGTTAACGCAAACCTTTTTTTATAAATGACGTCACTAACTTGAATATATTACGTCAGATACTTGAAGACGTGACGTCACTCACGTGACTCATTCTACATGGGGGGTGTAGGATCGAAATTTCCTCCACGGGTGAAAACACCGGATGACCTGATCTGGTATGCAAGAATAAATAATCATGTGTATACTTATAGAAGTATTTATACATAGAATGATATAAATGTTTGTTTCAGTGGATTATCCATGCATTCTGCACCAGTTTAAATGTAAAGCTGACAACAAGTGTGTTAGTGATATCAAAAAATGTGATGGTCATAAAGATTGTTCTGATGGAGAGGATGAGCTTGACTGTGGTAAGTCTTAAATCTGGACTGAAGGTTATAAAGCTGAGATTGGAAACCAGTCCCAAATCTCAAGCATCTGATTGGCTGAAATGGCGACCAGTCGCCATTTCAGCCAATCAGATGCTTGAGATTTCAGACTGGTTTCCATGCTCAGTTCTATAACCTTGGGCACAGAGCTTTTTCCCCTTCTTTAGTAGGGGCCATTACTGTGGTAAGTCTTAAATTGGAGCTTTTTCCCCTTCTTTAGTAGGGGCCATTTACAGGCATCTTCCTACAGAAAATTTTTATAAAATGATGCAGGTTTCCCACCAAAGTAATCTCACATTAGGTTTTTAATTTCCCTTTAGAGAAAAAATAACGCTTTTTTCCCCAAAATTATTGTGCTTGGGCTTCTTTCACTAACAGTGAAAAAAAGCCCAGTAAATATTTATATTGGATATACACTGTTCGCTTGTAGACTCCCTGGGTTATTTTTTACTAATAATGCAACCTCTGTAGATCCAGATCAGGACTGTACAGATGTGTTGGGGGATCTGGATCACTGGCCGCACTAGATAGGGGTGGGGGCGAGTGAGAAATTAAGTCTCATGAAGTATTGCAAACACAACTTAAACCTTCCGAGGCAGGCATCACAACATCAGTGATGTCAAGAAATATGACAGCTGAGATTTGGGTGATAATATAGAATTAAATTTCATACAATTTACAGAAGAATGTGAATGTGGGGTGTTGATGCAGGGGTTGCATGTAGTGGGGGGGGGGTGTTCCGTTGTAGGAAATACTGGTAATCTCTACGAAAAATTTTTAAAAAAAATATAAAAACTAAATTGAATTTATTTCAGCTAAACAAGAATGCCTTGACACGCAGTTCCGATGTAATACAACAGGAAACTGCATTCCGTATCTATGGCAATGTGACGGAGACAACGACTGCGGTGACCACTCGGATGAAAATGGGTGTGACAACCGTACATGTAAAGATAACTACCTGAAATGTAACAATACAAGTAAGGTTTGGATTTTATCATACAGTATGTTATTGCATGGTGATTGTGCCACACAGGATAGTTACAATTGCTATGCTTCTTGTTTTAATGTTCACATATATTACGTAATATAAATAGCTTAAGACTTTAAGGAAAAAACAATAAAAATAAAACAACAGCTTTCATGTCAGTCAAAGCCAGTGTTGTCTAAGATTTTTTACACATTTTTATTTTGTAACTGGTTCTTTAAATTAAGCATGATTTGGCTTCACACACTTAACACATTGCAAATATTTTTCATATCGTTATTACAGCAGTAGCTTGAATAAATTTGCTCATAATTATTGACTGATTTCTTGCCATATTGCAGAGAAGTGTATTCCAAAAGCTTGGGAATGTGACGGTGAATTCGACTGTGGGGCAGGGGACACAACCGATGAAAATCAAAGCACTTGTGGTGAGTTACAGTTCCTTAATCTATTATATTTCAGTGCACAATATAAATAGTGGCCGGATTAGGATAACCTGTGTCTTAGAAAGTACTTAGGAGATAAGATTCCTACCTTGAGACCAACTGCAAAAACAAATTATTTGTTCGGCTTTAGTGGAAGGCATATTAGAGTTGCATTTGTCTGTATATATCAACTCATATCTTCTAATACGAATTCCTCATAGATTATTTGGATTTTTTCTTTTAAACTTTAAAAGATAATAAGGAAGAATGTGTACATGGTTGCAGTTTCAAGAGACAAGTCTTTATTCCAGTGAAACTAGAGGGAGTAGTCTTCCCGAAGTGACCAGACTTCTTCCTTCTTTGTGTATAGACTATATATCCTTTCCGCGCCCGACCCTGTTTTCCGGACGGACGTCCGTAATGTATTTAAACGTGACAAAATTTTGACTTCCCAAAACCCGACCCTTTTTTACTGGAGGATGCCTGAAACGTATTTAAACGTGTGCTTTTTTCACGATTTTTAAACCCATAACGGAAATCTGCGTAAATTGTTTTTAATGCCCGTTGATAAATGTATGTTTGAATAAATCAAATACGCTTTTGTCCGTTACCAGTATTCTACCTTTTAATGAAATTCGGAATTTTCAACATGGTAAGAAACCCGATAAATAACAGTAGAACACGTTACGGTCTTTCTTCTGTAACAAAAGGTGGAAAATGCATATCAAGAATAGTGCGTTAAAATCCCGAATTTCAACGCTCTTTTACGTAATGGGTGAAAAATTCGGTTTATCGCAGGAAGACTGTAACGTAAAATTCCGTAAATTAATTAATCTAATTAACAGTAATTAATTTTTATGCCCTTGCTAAAAATGTCATTTTTAAGTTATTACTAGGTAGATATAGGATTCTTTTAAAATAATGAATAACTGTTTTGGAGCCACTTTTTTATTTTGACAATGAAAGATGAAGAAACAGCAACACATGTAATTAGATTTTTTTTCTTGAAATTGAACTTTTTAAAATTACTCATTTTCTTATCAGATTATCTAAGTCAAATGTATTCAATTTCTTACTAAATTATATTTGAGAGAAAATATGCGATGCCTTCAAAGGACTAATAATTTTAAAATACTGATCGATGATTCCGTGTTCTTTTAAATAGCCACCAAAGTAAGGACTTTTTTAAAAATGAAAAATAAATCGACGGGTTTCCGATGAAAAAACAGGGTCGGGTTTTGAAAAGCGATTTTTTTACACGTTTAAATACGTTTCGGGCGTCTTCCCGTAAAACAGGATCAGGTTTTGGGATGTCAAAATTTTGTCATGTTTAAATACGTTATGGTTGTGGAAAGGATATAGGGAAACAATGCTTTTGAGTGCAAACTTCTTCATAGTTCTGTAAAATTATGATTAACTTCTCCCTGATTTGCAAGTCAAGCTTGACGTATATCCTGTCACAGTTCCTTATACTAGTCATTTTATTTTTCCAGCTGCTAGGACGTGTGACGAGACCTATTTCAAGTGTAATAATGCCCACTGCATTCCGGGCAGGTGGCGCTGTGATGATGATCAAGACTGCAGTGACGGCTCAGATGAAAAAGACTGTCGTAAGTTTATACACATGGAAATTTAAATTTACAATTTCTGAGGGGTGAAAGAGAAAAGATTCTACCTGTTTCTTTATATATCTTTTACATATTCTTTTAAATCACTCGGAAAGTTCGCTTTCACCTCGTGAATAATTACTTTCTTAATCTCAAAATATTTTTGCAATCTTTTTTTCACAGTTGAAATTTCCTATGCTTTCTGTCAATATTTTAATGCAAAATTACATTTAATCAAAAGATTCTTGTTGTTATGATATTTAATTCCCAAGTTAAGCTTAAAACTGCATATTCATTGTTCAGGTTGAAATACTTCTCAGATCTTATTAATATTACATGTAATTGAACTATTTAGTAATGCCTTTAAATTACTAAACAGGTGCAAGTTTTTCCAAACTTTTTAACTAATGAGTACATTTTAGGACCTGTTATTAGTCAATGTTACTGCATTAGTAACTCTTCAATAATTTTGGCTTAAATATATTCACTAGTACATTGACTGTGTAGGAATATTACATCACAATTACTTTGTTTACTGATCTTCTCCAGTCTAAGATATTACTGTAATTTTGATATTTGAAAACACTTAAGGTAATATGTTATATCGAATACATGATCAGGATTTTTTATGTGTATTGTATATTTTTCAGCGTCTCGTAACTGCAGCGAGATGGAGTTCAAGTGTAAAGAAGGCAACAAGTGTTTACCTCAGTCGTTACTGTGCGACGGGAGATATGATTGTAAAGATCACTCGGATGAGATGGATTGTCAGACACGTGAGTGTTTAACCCTTTCCTCCATAGATACACCTTTATTGCAAGGGCAAACAGTTTAGATCCAGATCAGCCGGCACATCTGTGCCATCTGATCAGGATCTAAACCTTTGCTATTTGATTCATTAGATTATTTCTGACCAAAATGTGACCAGTGCAGATTCTGATCAGACGGCAATGATGTGCCGGCTGATCTGGATCTGTACTTGCCGCATGTGCATAAAAATGTGTATATATGGAGGAAAGGGTTAACAAACCTTTAACCATTTACTCTAAAGCTACAAGTTTTAGCACATGGGGGAACAATGTAAATCCAAAATGTGCCTGTGCATCCCTGCAATCTGATCTGGATTTGTACTGTTTGGCTTCTTGGTCAGAAATTACCGAACAAATCTAAAAGTGTAGATCCAGATCAGACTGCATGGATACAATGATATTATTAAATTTTTGTCAAAGAGATAAATTTATAACATATATTTGTGCAAAAGTTTATTGAGCTGCATTTTGATGAAAAAGAAGGACAGCCCTTAACAACTGACTTACAGTCAGTCACTACAACAGTTATATGCCATTAATCTCAGTTTAAATAAGTTAATGAAGACAGGCTTTTTTTAGAAACACAGACACTAATTAACAACATAAAGAGAAAAGTTGTATGTATACGCCTTTCCAATAAACAGTTTCGCAGTCCTGTACGAGTTACTTCCCGTGACCGGAAATCAATCCAAAACGAGGCTCTGCGTGAAGGCTAAACGATCAGACTATGGCTTAAGCACATAATAACTAACATTATCCACTATATCGCAGGTCTGCGTTCGTCGCCGGTGGTGAAAAAATAAGTTGCTGGTCTGTTAATCTAGCCAGACTTTTTTATTTTCAATATTTGTTAGATATTTAGATTTTTTATGTTTTAAGAACATGTACCATTCTTGTTGATAGTACACAGTATGAAACGCAAATTGGACAAACATTAGCATTTATTTTAAGAATTTCTGTACAACATTTTCATCTGATTGTCTTTTCTGCTGAATATTATATTTTACTGGTGTGAAAGTAGCAAATTGCTAAGACTGGTAATGCGCTATAATCCGGAAATCGTGATATGTCAACATCTGGTTACATGATCTGTATACAAATAAAATTACAATCTAAATTTGTCGATACTGACATATTTGAATAACAGAATTGTCTGCATAATTGATGGCGTTTATGTTCATCGAATAAATAATTTGATTTTTTTAAATGTTTCGAATACTTCACAACAAAAATGATTGATTCTGTCTTGAAATTAAAAAGGATCGGTAATCTGATTGTTTGTGGTAGAAGTATAATAATAAGTCGTAGAATAAAATTCAAAGATTCAGATGCCGTCTTCCAATAACGATGGGAATATTTATACTAAAATATGTTTGCATATCCAATTAAGATTACTTAGGTTTAATAGTTGGTAATTTTGGCATAAAAGCCCAAACGCTTAGTTAAACATATATAAAATGTTTTACCAAGATTTGTTTCCAGTTTAAAAACTCTTTATTAAAACGTTTCGGCCATTGGCCTTCTTCAGTTTTAATGCTACAACACTTCACTTTACATTTCCTTTCTTTCACATTGATCACACAGGAAGTAATAATCATAAAGATTTGTTTCATATTGACGTCTTTTGTTTCTATAACGTGTAGTAATGTGGATTAAGAATCCATACAATTGCTAAATCAAATACATTTGCTGACACATCCAGTAATTAAAGGACTCCGATATACTTAACTGGGAGGTGTAGATACCTAGCAAATTGTAATTACACGATCTCTATTTGTCAATGATATCTGCCCCTTAGAGTAATTGACAGGTGACTCCTTGTGCTCGACAATTTGACATTTTTATGGCTTGCCGCCTTCAAAGTCAAGCGCCGCCGACATATTCATAACATTTTGTCAGTAGTTGATTAGACACGCTAATCCGAAAACGAGACTTAATTTAGTCGTGGAGAGAACGCTGCCTGTTAGTTCAAGTCGTTTAGTGTTTAGCGCGAGGAATAATGACTTGACACTTTAAGTCAAAGAAACTTGGTTGTTTTTTAAATTATTATCAAAAATATCATGATGCTGATGTATTATTACTTATTCAATGAGAAAATATATTTTTCCAAAAAGAATTTAATGATAAAAAGAAAGTTGTAGGTACATATTCCCTATTACGTTAATACAGAGAGCAATCATTTTCCCGTAGAGCAGTCACGTGACTGGACAGGGGAGGTAACCAAAAAATTCATCGAATTATTGGAAAGCCGTATAATGGATGGTTTTGTTTCTTAAGACATTTTCTTTTTATAAATCTATGCCTATATCAGCTGGCAAAATATTGCAGCTTTGATTGTATAATTTGATTTAATTGAATGGTTCATTATTTGATTTATGTAATATTGAATATACACAGTTTTTCAGGTGCTTAAACTTTTCATTCATATATTTCAGTTGTAAAGTGTTCCAGCATGGAATTCCAGTGTAAAACTGGCTCCTTGTGTCTGCCACAGTCCTGGAAATGTGACGGAGAAGACGACTGCCTCGACGGCTCTGATGAATGGAACTGCACATCTGGTTGCAAAAACGGAGAATTCCGATGCAAGAACGGCTCATGTGTGTCGTTGCTTTGGCGGTGTGATGGAGAGCAGGACTGCATAGATGGTTCAGATGAGATTGGTTGCAGTCACTATGCTTGTGGGATCGGACGGTTTAGATGTACAGATCATACATGTATTCCGCTTCACAAGAAATGCAACGGCGTTCAGGACTGCAAGGATGGGCTTGATGAAAATAATTGTGGTAAGTTCTGCCAATGGTTGCAATGTTTACTCCATTATTACACCTTTAACCCTGTCCTCCATAAATACGTGTTTTTACGCATGTTACGACCAGTGTAGATCCAGATCAGCTGGCATATCCCTGCCATCTGATCAGGATCTACACTGGTCACATTTTGGTCAGAAATAACCTTATAAATAAAGAAGCAAATAGTTTAGATCCAGATCAGATGGGACGAAAATGCCGGCTGATCGGGATCTAAACTGTTTGCCCACACAATAAAGGTGTGTCTATGGAGGAAAGGGTTAAAGGGGAACCTTCACATATGCAATAGCCTTAAGAAGAATAAAAATTCCAAAATTTTAATACAAGTGGTAATGTAATGCCTTGTTTATACGTCAATATGTAAATGATAAGCTTCTTAGGTGATTGATTTTGATATTCTAGATTTATGAAGATTTCTGTATTTTTCAGTTATTTCAAATTGTCCATATGGCACATACAAGTGTAAAAATGGTACCAAGTGTCTGAAGCCTGTACAGTTGTGTGACAAGACCAAGGATTGTTTGCCAGACGGGGATGATGAGGGGCCTGAAATGTGTGCCAAAGGTAATGATCAGGGCTGAAGGTTATAAAACTGAGATTGAAAACCAGTCTCAAATCTCAAGCATCAGATTGGCTGGTCGCCATTTCAGCCAATCAAATGCTTGAGATTTGAGACTGGTTTCCATGCTAATTTTACTAACTTGGGCACAGTAAAAATCTAATGAATCTAAAATCAAACTAGATACTTTAAGGCGACACATATCTCTCTGGTTGATCAAAGTGTAAAAGCCACATCTCCTGGATTAAGTCTTTACTTCATAAATACACCTTTTATCACACAGGTTTCAGTGTAGATCAAGATCAGCTAGCACATCCATGTTGTCTGGATCTATACAGTGTGCCTCTTGGTCAGAAACCTAATGTTAAAACAGTGTAGATCCGGATCAGACAGCATGGATGTGCTGGCTTGTCTGGATTCACACTTTTCGCCCATGGAATTGCAGCAATTTCCTGTGGAACAAAGGTTAAGGAGTTTTCCTATACCTCATATTATTTCTAAGAAACCCCATTATTATGACAACCATTAGGACTGGGCAGAAGTGGCCCTTAACCCTTTCCTCCATAGACCTTTAATGCGTGGGCGAACAGTGCAGCCAGCACATCTGTGATTTGATTTATTAGGTTATTTCTGACCAAAATGTGACCAGTGCAGATCCTGATCAGACAGCATGGATGTGCCAGCTGATCTGGATCTACACTGGCTGCACAGGCGTAAAAATGCGTAGATATGGAGGAAAGGGTTAACAGTGGTGTGTTCTTTATTTCAGGAAGGGGTATAGATCAAATCTGTAAAATTAGACAGTGAAATGGTGGTCTTGATAAGTATTGGAGTATTCGTAAGCCTTTTCTCCACATATACCGTAAAATCCCTTTTAAATGCCTCTGGGGTCGTTACCTTTTCTGAAAGGGGGGCACTTATTATTTTTATTAATTATTTTTTTATTAATATTAGATTCTGATGGATATTGGTGAACAAATATAGATTAACTCATTTTTTCCTTAAAAAATATTGGGGTGGGGGGGGGGGGCGTTTATTAGGGGAGGGGCATTTAATAGGAATTTTACGGTACATGTTTTAATGTATGTGCAACCAGTTTAGATCAAGATCAGCATGCACATCTGTGCCTTATGATCAGGAGTTAGACTTGTCACATCTTGGTCAGAAATAATCTAACAAAACTACAACTGAACAGTGTAGATCCTGATCCAATGGCACTGATGTTATTTTAGGTTGGTTTTTATGAGGGGTTTTACTGTAGTGTTATTTATTTGTAGATAAACAACAGGACTGTGGTGTCCTGAATGGAGGCTGCACACAGAACTGCACTTATCTGTCCTCTCTACACATGACTAAATGTTTCTGCATGGATGGATACATACTGGATGATGATGGAAGAACATGCATTGGTATGTAGTCTATTGTAATTAAAACAACAACAAACAATTATTTCACATTGTGTTGCATATTGCAGTAGGGATGGATGACATTTCATTACCAATTAAGCAGTATGTGAGGCCCTTTTAACCCTTTCCTCCATATAAACCCCTTTTTGCACATGTGCGACTAGTTTAGATCCAGATTAGCCCGCACATCTGTGCAGTCTGATCTGGATCTGCACTGGTCGCATTTTGGTCAGAAAAAACCTAAAGAATCAAAAAGCGAACAGTTTAGATCCTGATCAGACTGCACGGATGTGCCGGCTGATCTTGATCTAAACTGTTCGCCCTAGCAATAAAGGTGTATCTATACAGGAAAAGGTTAAAGAACTTTCTATTATGAAAAAAAAAATCAACATTTGTATTCTTTTGTCATCAATTTTCGTAAACAAGAAATCCGAGGTCAAACACATTTTTACAAATATCTCATAGTGTATACATTTGTTAGAAAAACTCAAATTGTTGTCAGTATGATATTCCTCATATAGGCATGTAAATTGATGTTTAATGTTGCTAAGATTTTGTGTTTGGATGTAAATAGGATTTTCAATTTTTGTAGGTCTAGTTGTTTTTCTTACTGTTTTACTGTTGTTAAAGTATGTAAAATAAAGATAAATTAATAACATTTATTTGTGCAAAGCTTTATTGAACTGCATTTTACCTTAAGAAAGATTTTGGTAATTTTTCCTCCATATATACACATTTTTACACATGTGTGACCAGTGTAGATCAAGATCAGCCGGCACATCTGTGCTGTCTGTCAGGTTCTGCACTGGTCACATTTTGGTCAGAAATAACCTAACAAATCAAAAAGCAAACAGTTTAGATACTGATCAGATGGCACGGATGTGCCGGCTGCCGGCTGATCTAGATCTACACTGTTCGCCCATGCAATACTGGTGTGTCTATGGAGAAAAGAGTTAATGTGTGTTGGCATGTGATAAACTTCAGGTTTGTTCATATTGTTACAGAGAAAAACCCATGTGAGGAATGGCGCACATGTTCACAGAAGTGCCAGTATGTTAAAGGCCAGAAACCAGAATGCAAATGTGAATCTCCTTACTATAAGAAGCAGATTTCAGCTAGCAACCAGACCCTGTGTATACCAGAAGGTAGGTGTCAAACCAGTAACTGTAACCAATTATTCTGTAATTGTTTCAACCTTTTGATAGTTTAATCCCTTATTCCATGTATATTTGAAACTGCCTTAGCAGCCACCAGCATTCAGCAACCACCTATTTTACATATTTTAGTTTATGTCTCACTTTGCTTTTATTTGGTATTGTACAAGGCCATTGAATATAATACTGTATAAAAATAGGTGTTTAATCAAATAAAATAGTTTCAGTTTCACCTGTCTTAAATAGCCAGTTCGAATATGTCATAAACTGTCACTCCCTTGGGTGGCTGCTTATACAGGTGTGACTGTATACATGTTTTATCACGTGTGCCATCTGATCTGGATCTACACTAGTGCCTTCTTGTTCAGAAATAACCAGGTGATTCTAAAAACAGACAAAGTAGATCCTGATTGAAAGGCATGACTGTGGTGGCTGATCTAGATCTACACTGTCTATGGAATAATATCCATATCACATTGAGTAAAGGTTGAAATGTGAGGCTCCATGAGAAAAGATGAGTTATTGTCTATGTGACTTGTGTAGACCCAGATCAATATCTGTGCAATCCTGGTGATTCTGAATGCATCTACATAACAGGTTCTTCTCGGATTGTTTTTGTTCTGGCCTTTGTACGACAGTGTGTTTTCTAGATGATACATTTGTTGATTTCTTGAAATTTTTCTGATAAAAAAGTTTAATACTTTCCTCCACATATACACCTTTTTACGCATGTGTGATTAGTATAGATCAAGATCAGCCAGCACATCAATGACCTCTGATGAGGATCTGCACTGTTAGCTTTTTTATCAAAAATAATCTAATAAATAAAAAAGCTAACAGTGCAGATCCAGATCAGATGGCTTGGATGTGCTGGCTGATCTGGATTTACACTGGTCACACATGTGATAAGGGTTGGTATATTGAGTGAAGGTGATTGTGCTTACAAAAAAATAATAAAAAATCTATTTTATACTTAACAGGTGTAACACCAGTGCTTGTTATTGGAGATGAAGATAAGATATATGAACAGAAGGTGATAGATGTATACCTTGACGACATTAAACGCAATGTAAGTAGTTATTATGTTAACCATTTATGACCTTCATATGGCTTACATCCTACGTGCCAACCAATGTAGATCCAAATCAGCCTGTACTTCTGTGCACTATCTTGTAGATTTACACTGTTTAATTCTTGGTAAGAAATATTGCTAACAGTTTAGTCCTGATCAGACTGCTTGTATCTGCTCCCTGATGTTGATCTTCAGTGGTTGAACATAGGATATAAAAAATTAAATATACACATCAGGAATGGTCACATCCAGAAGACACAGCAGCTCCACATAGCAAAAAAGTAGAGCGATTCCAAGAAGTAAAGGTTGACTAGTATTATGTAAGTTACTGGTATATAGAGAAATCATTGAGTGTGACATAAACCTGCTTTTAACTACCAAAGTTGTATTTAGAGTTATTATTTCTATCAAAATCAGTTTTATAAACACTTAAGTGCTATTCATATTGTTGGTCACATTTTCAACTAGTGAAGATCCAGGCCAGCCTAGTTTTTGGAATGGTTTTAATGAGGGGTATCTTACATCTGGCCACATGCAGAGATATACAGTTTTGTTTATTTCAGGTGTCGGAGAACGCTACCAAGCTTATCTCCATTGACGTGGACACTTCTTCAAACAACACTGATGAATGGAAAATGTTCCTTATTAAAAACAAGGACAGCTATGGGAAGTCTATAATCAGGAAGTATTTTCAAGAGCGGGATGTTAAGAAAGATTCTGAGAAACCACCAAGAAATACAAGGGACACAACTCTGGCTGACAAGGAGGAAGTTCTGGTAAGTATTCATCCTTGAAAAAATATACTGTTCATGGCTAAAATGAGAGTGACTTGTAAAATCAAGATGACTTATTATTACTCCAAATTTCAGATTGGATGGAGGATTGGGAAGTAAATTACTCTAAAGATGAGAATAGTCTCTGGATCGTTAATTGTCAGCCATGAACAAGATATGGAAATAATATTTGAAGACCAGTCTGTGATTAATAGCTGTTCTGTTGAACCATTCACTCCATACATACATGTTTCATTGCATGTGCCATCAGTCCAGTCCATTATATAACACAGACATGAAGTTATGATTCCAAGAGTCACCTTTTTAAACAGACTTATCTTATGACAAGAATTTATTGTTTATATTTCTGTATTTATATTGTGTTCTCTTATTACTGCCCATTATTTATATGCAATCGAAAAGTTTGAGATCCAGTGAGAGTAGGTTATGGATTGAGGTTTCAAATTTATGATCTCCGAGCCAAATCTGAGAACAGATTCAGGACTTCACTAAAAAGGCATGGAATAAGTAGGCGGACGTGCTTTCTCAGAAAAGTTTAAAAACAATGATACAAATTGGTGCAATCTAGGCCCAAGATCATTAAACCGAGACTGGGGATGAGTCACAATACTAAAGCTTTCTATTTTTCCTTATCAGTAACTTTAATTTGTCCTTATTTCTCAATTCTCACAGAACATTTAAACCTCGTTTATTCCAGATACCTAGACTAAATGATCCTAAAGGTTTGGCATTTGATTGGATTGGTAAAATACTCTACTGGACTGATAGCTCCACATCAAGGATAGAAATGAGTGATTATGACGGCACCACAGATAAAGCACGGAGAAAGGTGGTCATCAAGGACAATCTGTCTCAGCCATTCGCTGTTGCTGTGGACCCGAATGTTGGGTAAGTATGCAGGGCGTTTTTTCCTTCTTTAGTAGGGGCCCGTTTATGGGTGCCTTCCTCTCAGAAAATTTCTTTAAAATCATGGAGTTTTCCCCCAAGAGTAACTTTACATCAGGTTTTTTTCAATCCCCATCAGAGAAAAAATCACGCTTTCCCCAAAATTATAGGACATGGTCCCCTTCCCCAGGCAGTGAAAAAAAGCCCTGGCATGTGCTAATTGATAATTTTTGTTAGAACTTCACACTGCTATTAAATCTACATAAAAAATACTAAAGATAATGTGTATTCATAAATTTCAAAAGACATGTCCATGGTACAGACTTGAAGTTAACTACGAGCATGGATAACAGCCATATCCCATGGAGTAAAGTGTAAATGTATATGTTTAATTGTTTTCAGGAAAATATTTTGGACTGATAGAGGCTATCCTCCTAAGATTGAATCCTCCAACCTAGATGGCTCAAATCGTACAGTTCTGGTCCAAAACTTCCTGATCTGGCCAAACGGTATCGCAGTGGACTATCCTAACCAAAGACTGTACTGGGCTGACACTAAAAGCCACGTCGTAGAAACTGTCAACTATGATGGAACCGATAGACATATTGTGAAAACGTTTGATGGTAGGTTTTGTTGTGGCACATGTGATAGCCGATAGACACATATCCTATTGTCAGGCAGCTGCAGTGTCCATTAGTCCCCCAACATAAAAAAAATATTGTGGCCATAACTTAAAGTATTTGTTCTATTAACTTGATATTTCCTCTGGATTAACAAAGCCATCAGTAACAACAAAAAGGATAACTCCTGTTTCACTATCGTTTGAGTTATGCCCTTTAGAAATGCAACTTAAGGTGACACATGTGTTCCATGGATCACTAAATAGACAGTTGACATCAATTCTTTAAATGACAACATAAAGTTGTGCAGACAAAATCATTTATTATGTATTTTGCAGTAAAACTAGCAATATTTTGTCAAAATGTGTAACCAAAGACACATTTCCCATTACATGCCCCATATCATGGAATATATTGTTGGACAGATATTGTATCATAAAATGCATAGCTGACCATGATATATGTTTGTGTTGCCAGTGTTCTTTCCAAGTAGAAGGGGGTTTAATGAAATTAGATGGGAGATTCTAAAATCAGAAAATACAAAATTGGTACCAGCTGTCATATTAAAATAGCTGAAACATATGGTCAATATTGCCAGGTAAAATCCACACCTACCACCCCTTATTGAGATCACTGATTTCAGGACAACACTCGTCTATAAAATTACTGGTGATACCTAAACTGTTCGCCCTAGCAATTAAGGTGTGTCTGTACAGGAATGGGTTAAACTTTTCTTAACCATTTACTCCATACATGTTTACCGCATCGTTGATGGTCTGATTGTAATCTGCATTATTCGCATCTTGGTCAGAAATTACCTAATGAATTTACCCTTTCCTGTATAGACACACCTTAATTGCTAGGGCGAACAGTTTAGATCCAGATCAGCCGGCACATCTGTGCCGTCTGATCAGGATCTAAACTGTTCGCTTTTAGATTCATTAGGTTATATCTGACCAAAATGCGACCAGTGCAGATCCTGATACAGGAAAGGGCTAAAAAGTAAACAGAGTAGATCCTGATCAGATAGCATGCGAGCTTACCGGGATCTACTCTGGTCGCACATGTGATAAAATGTGTATGTGTATGGAGTAAAGGGTTAAATGAGTTGTTGTTTACTTGCACAAAGTTTTCACTAAAAATCATACATGATATTTCCACAGCAGTTAATCAATCTGTTGATAGCTTTAGATTTAAGCTACAGTAAACATAAATTGTTAAATGTTTTCATATTTTGTAAGAAGATGTATATTGTGAACTGATTTAATATATTTTTGTTTACAGCCAGTGACCCTCCTTATCAGATCGATGTATTTGGTGACGACCTTTATGTTACTACATACAAGAAGCATAAAGTGTTGAAATTCAACAAGTTCTACAAAGATGGGGACAACATCACCATGCTAACCGGATCCATGCTGCATATAGCCGACATTGTGATTGTCCAAGAGAGTAAACAAATCATCAAGAATCCAACTGGTAATTTTTACAGCTTAAACTTGCCACCAGTAGCATCAATTATTTTAGCCAATTGCCACATGGGCAAACAGTGTAGATCCAGATCAGCTGGCTCATCTGTTTTGTCTGATCAGGATCTACACTGATGAACCTGTTAAATAGAAAACTGTATTCTGTCCAAATGTATCAGACTGCAGCATCTTTGTCCAAACAGAAGGTATTTTTTTAAATTTTCTTTTTAGTTCCTATATGAAAACATAGTTGTTGTTTTTTTTTCAAAATATCAATAACTATTATTTTCCAGTGACAAATGCATGTAGCACGATCCCCTGTCAAAAGACCCAGATGTGTATCAACAACCCAGCAGGACCAGCTGGCAAAAAGTTTACATGTCTATGTCCTGATGGTGCAAAGTACAATGCAACAACAAAGTCGTGCGATTTTATCACATGTCAACCTAACTATTGCCAGAACAACGGATCATGTACATTAACCCCAACTGGAGATTTCAAGTGCAGGTAAGGCATTCAGGGGCAGATCCTGAGGGAGTTCAGTTGGCTTGCTCAAACCCCCTTTATTGCAGCAATTTTTAATTTTCTGGGTATTTTGGCCAGAAAGTTGAAAATTATTACATTTCTACCCTAAGACTGTTCCAGACAACCCACTTCGACAAATCTTGCATTTGACCCTATTTATTTATTTATTTATTATTTGACCCCAAGCCACTACATGAAAAAAATACAAAAATATTGTTGAAACAATGGTTTAAGTCTTCAAAACTACAATCTGTTTGTTATTTTACGTTGTATTCCCTATATAGTATTGAAAACACTTACTGGTTTTTAAAAATTTGTTACAGAATTTATAACAATGTTTTGGTTTTAACTTGGATATTGGTTCTTGGAGTTTTAATATTCGTGGTGTGCTAATCAGTTAGATACACAAATTTAAAACCTCCATAAAATATGATTTGAATGTAACACATAATTATTAAAAACTAAAACTCATGAATTTAAGAACCTTTGATAATGGTGTCTAATTAAAAAGCAATGGAAGAACAGGATTTAATGCCATAAATATTAAGTGTAAATACAATATGTTACAGAGGTATTATTTTGTTTTCAGTTGCAAAATGGGATTTGGTGGCAAGAGATGCGAGATTGATGCGTGTTTGAACTACTGTGGTGCCGGCGGACACTGTATTGTTACTGAAGATAAACCAGCAGATCCAACTTGTCAGTAAGTATTTACCATTACCATTAGTTCTCCGTGGCAAACTGGTTCCAGGCTTCAGGGTGGTAAAACATGGTATTGAAACCAGTCTTCGATCTCAGGCATCCCGTTGGTCAGTCTGAAATCTGCTCATTGTTTTACTAATCAGTGTTAAAATCTACACCTGTTTTTCAATTTCGCCATTTTGTCTGATTTATTGCATTATATCACACTATTGTCTTGAACCAAGATGGTCAGCATATAACTGACTAGTGTAGTGTTTATCTTATAGTATGTTAGAATCATTTGTTACCAATCATTTATAAAATCCAAACACACTATTAGAGAGTTATCTATTTAATCCTGTGCCCAAGGTTATAAAACTGAGCATGGAAACCAGTCTCAAATCTCAAGCATCTGATTGGCTAAAATGGCAACCAGTCGCCATTTCAGCCAATCAGATGCTTGAGATTTGAGACTGGTTTTCAATCTCAGTTTTATAACCTTCAGCTCTGTCCTCCATATATACACATTTTTACACATGCACGGTCAGTGTAGATCCAGATCAGCCGGCACATCCATGCCGTCTGATCAGGATCTGCACTGGTCACATTTTGGTCACAAATAACCTAATGAATCAAAAAGTGAACAGTTTAGATCAGACGGCAATAAAGGTGTATCCATGGAGGAAAGGGTTAAAATAAAATGTTCTTGTTTTTCAGTTGTCCTCCTGGGTATTCAGGAAAACGCTGTGAACATTATAAGTGTGCTGGGTATTGTCTCAACAATGGAATCTGTAACATCAACAGCAATGGTACAATGGTCTGCAAGTAAGTAATGAGATTATTTTTTTGGTTAACTTAACCCTTTTCCTTCATATATATGCATTTTTCTGTGTGTACAACCAGTGTAGATCCCAATCAGCTAGCACATTTGTGCCATCTGATCTTGATCTACACTGTTTGCCCAGGCCATAAACGTGTTTATATGGGTTTAATAGTTAAACAAAACAACAATTCATAAACTTGTAGAGAAATTTTAATTTTCTTAATATATTTTCTTGCAGACTCTGTTATGTTACCAAAGTTTTTCTTGTATTGATTTGTGCAATCATTGTAATTTTATCGTTAACTCTATCATCCATATATAATTTTTATTAGCATGGGCGTATAGTGTAGATCCAGATCAACCAGCACATTTGGGCCATCTAAACAGGATCTGAACTCTGCTTTTTAATCATTTATTAAGTTATAAGCAACGAAAAGCAAACAGTACAAATCCTGTTCAGATGGCAGCAATGTGCTGTCTGATCTGGATCTACACTGGTCACGCATGCGATAAAATGTGTATATATGAAGTAAAGGGTTTAATTAAGTGTAATACATGTATATTTGTAGATGTATAGAGCCCTTCACAGGAACAAGGTGTGAGCAACTGTCACCCGACACCAAGTGTGATGGCTACTGCTTGAATGGTGGAACTTGTAGCTACGATAATAAGGGTCAGCGAAAATGCAGTTGTGCCCCGGATTATTCAGGTAATATAACTCTTTCCAAGCTAAGGAGGGACTACTCTCCAGGAGTTTTTAACCATTTAGTCTGTGTGATATTGCTTTTATCCCTAATCAGGATCTACACTGTTCACTTCTCAGTGGAAAATAACAAATTAAAATGCTAACAGTTTAGATCTTCTTATAATTGGTCGTTATTCAAAGAAAGCTGGATTGCATAACATTAAACTGTCATTTATTAATTTAGCAGATAAAGGCTTAATAATTTGTCTTAGATCTGAGAATATCCCATTAGCTGCATACTTCATTGAACCCCAGAGATTGCCACTTTTCATTTAAAAACTGATGCTTTGAAAACCCAAGCTAAAATGCAGTGGAGGATTGGAGATTAGAATTAGTCACTCCTGTGAACTTTACTTACATGTAGGTAGTAGCTGGCAGTATTACAAAGTTCTTAAGCTTTTTAGCTTAATACTGTCCAACTTGTGCTGAAGACAACCTATAAACTATGGCCATCTGTGGATTTGATTTGATTTATCTCATTTCATTTGTCAAACTGAATTATTAAGGAACAAGTTCTCCTTTAAACAAAGACAATCTGCCTTTATAGACCACTTTGGGTTTTCCCCATCATGGTCTTTGAAAACACTTGAATGTAGTTAAAACATCTGGGCTGAAGATTATAAAACTGAGATTTGAAACCAGTCTCAAATCTCAAGCATCTGATTGGCTGAAATGGCGACCATTCACCATTTCAGCCAATCAGATGCTTGAGATTTGAGACTGGTTTCCATTCTCAGTTTATAATCTTGGGTACTGATTGCTTTCTCTCATACAGGTCCAACCTGTGAGAGTTGTGGTCTGCAAGTATCAACAATAAAGTGTGAGAATGGAGGCACTGTAATTTGCAATAACCAGAACAACAGAATCACCTCAAGTTGTAGATGCCTTCCAGGTTAGTGAGATCATAGAGCCATTTAAGCCATTCCTCCATATATACCTCTTAATGGCATGGCCATTATGCAGTGTAGATCAAGATCAGCCGGCACAACCGTGCAGTTTTATTAGGTTATTTCTGGCCTTAAAGTGAACATTGCAGATCCAGATCAGACGGCACAGATGTGTCAGCTGATCTGAATCTACACTGGTCACACATGTGTAAAAAGGCATATATATGGGGTAATGATTTAAGGGTAGATGCGTATTTTCTTGAAATTGTCCATTTCATGGACAGAGAATCTTTAACATCCTCAGTTAAGGATTATAGACATGGGGTCTATCTAGCATATATTTCTATATTAAATACCTCCGCTTTCTAAATACTCCAGATTTAAATGAAAACAGACATTGTTTCTTCCAAAAAACTACTACATGAAAGACAATCTGTTATGAAATGCTAACATTGTTACTGTCTCAATTCCAGGCTTTGACGAAAAAACAAACTGTCAGACAAGAACTTGTAAAGGTTACTGTATGAATAATGCCACATGTACCTTGAGAGAGGGGGCGCTTTCCTGCCAGTGTATAGCCGGATATAAAGGGGATAGATGTGACATTCTGGTGAAAGAGTGCTCACATATTCAGTGCAAAAATGGTGGTAAGTTGATATAATTGCATAAAATTCTGTTGTATTATGTGTATTATTGTGTGAGTTGCAGGTTGATTAGAAGGACACCTCATTGAGGATTGTTAACTTGGTAGAACATTTTCTTCAACCTGTTACTACATATATACATGTTTTGTTGGATGTACAACCAGTGGAGATCCTGATTGTCTGGCAGATCTGTACGATCTGATTTTGATCTACACTGGTTGCCTCTTGGTCAGAAACAATGTAATGAATTAAAAAAGTGCAGAATCTGATCAGACGACTGATCTGGATCTACACTGGTTGCCCATGGGTATCAGGCATTTCAAATGGGACTATTCTCTTGCTTGTACCTCATGCCACCCAATCAGATTTTTTGTTGCATTATGTTCATTCTTATATAAGTATCATTCACGCGTGTTGGGTAAAGATTGCGTGATCCAGCCCGAGTGAAATTTGCACAAGTGCATATTTCACGAGGGCTTGATCACGCAATCTTAACCCAACATAAGTGAATGATACTTTTTCTTGCATACCGTACTTATTTTGCGCATTTTGGGGTATTTTCCTGTACATTTTTCGTTGCACTACTTTTTTATAGTAGCGGAGTGATATACGAGACATTCCATCGTTCATTCATAAATGCGTAAGACGTCATGACGTCATATAAGGCGTGTGACTCATTCTACATGGGGGGTGTAGAATCAAAATTTCCTACACAGGAGAAAACACCGGATGACCTGATCTGGTATGCAAGAATGTTAGTTTACTTTTGTTTTTACCCTTGCAGGTAAATGTATGCCATCCAATCAGATTGCTTGTTACATTTTATTAATACTCATACAGGAATGCCATCCAATCAGGTTGTTTGTTACAGTTTGTTCATTCTCTTTAAGGTAAATGTATGCCATCGAATCAGATTGCTTGTTACATTTTGTTTATACTCTTGCAGGTAAATGTATGCCATCCAATCAGATAGATCATGTGAGTTGTGCTTGTCCTGATGGATTTGGAGGCTCGTACTGTGAAATTATTTTGAGCGCAATGGGTTGCAATGATTTCTGCAAAAATGGAGGAAACTGCACTTTAGGTATACTCTCGAATGTTGTTAACAAATTTTTTATATCCAGAAAGGAAAACAAAATGCTGTAACAACTTTGGCTTTCAATATATTTCATTGATTATTAAGTAAGAATATTACATCTCATGTTCTTTGTTTACAGGTATTCTAAAGTTTATATTATTAATTTTGATATTTGAAAACACTTACTAGTAATATTTTCATCCTAATACACGATGAGGCACCTTTAAGAATTATTGCTTCAGTAGGTTTGCCTATCACCTAACAGTGTGAATTGAAACTATATATTAGTATGTCCATTCTAAAAACTAAATATTTCAAATTTTACAGCCAATGGTAGTCCATTTTGCACATGTCCAGTGTTTTACAAAGGTACCCAATGTGAAGTCTGTAATTGTGGAAATAATGGAGAATGTGCCAAGGGACAAAACAGTCAAATATATTGCAGGTAGGTGATACTGTTTCTTATCTTTGTTTACCATTTTATAGAATCTTAGCAAGGAACAAAGAGTTCAGAGGAGAAGATCATAAAACTCATTGGCTGAAATGGAGACAAGTCTCCATTTCAGCCAGTCAAATTCTTGAGATTTGAGACTGGTTTCCATTCTCAGTGTTATGATCTTGAGGCCTGTGCCAAAGGTTATTAAACTGAGCATGGAAAGCAGTCTGAAATCTCTAGCATCTGATTGGCTGAAATGGAGACCAGTCATCATTTCAGCCAATCAGATGCTTGAGATTTCAGACTGGTTTCCAATCTCAGCTTTATAACCTTCAGCCCTGACATTGCAAGCAGGTGAAATCAGTCTCACTTTTTACAAAGTTTTACAGTAATTTTCCCAATGTTTCATCGTCAACCCTGTGTTTCAAGTGTAAAAGGTCTCCAATCTCAGTTTTATAATCTTCAGGACAGATTCTTGCTGGATTGGTTTTTTTTACCCTGATTTGGCTGTCTGAAGCAATAATACGTCTAGTCATACCTTTAACATTTCCCACTTTAATCATCCCTCCATGTGATATAGTTATTATTCAGGGGCAAACAGGGTAGACCCAGATCAGCTGGCACATCAGTGCTGTGATCAGGAACTGCACTTTTCACTTTGTGATTCATTAGGTTATATTTGACCAAGAAGGGAAAAGTGTAGATGCTGATTAGATGGCTCAGATGTGCCAGCTGATCTAGATATACAATGTTCACATGTGCAATAGAATATGTATATAAGGAGTAAAGAGTTAATTAAATGGGAGTCTCCATTTTTGAACACCACAATTTCTTTCAACTGATAGTAATTTTACAAAGAATGAAAATCTTTTGACTTGGTAGCATCCAGATTCCCTTCTAAATTTAACTCATTTTCAAACTCTCCCACTTTTTAACCCATTACTCCATATATACTGATTTTATCTTTGCCGTCTGATCAGGATCAACACTGTTTGCTTTTAGATTTATTATGTTATTTCTGGCCAAGAAGCAAACAATGTAGATCCAGATAAGAAGTAAGGGATTTTCCAGCTGATCTGGATCTACACTAGTCACCTATATGATAAAAGGCATACCTATGAAGGGAATGGTTATACAAACTGCATATATGCCGTAAGGTTATAAAACTGAGCATGGAAACCAGTCTCAAATCTCAAGCATCTGATTGGCTGAAATGGTGACCAGTCACCATTTCAGCCAATCAGATCCTTGAGATTTGAGGCTGTTTTCAATAATTGGTTTTATAACCTTAAGGCATAATCTTGTTTCATTATTTATAGGTGTATAGACACTCGATTTGAGGGACCCTATTGCAACCGGTCTATATGCCATGATTGGTGTTACAATGATGGTGCCTGTATAAACTGTCATATCAATCCTGACACACAATCGGGAGAATGTGACAAATGCGAGTAAGTATTGAGTTAGAATGTCATATACTTAAAGTTTAGTTGTTGGAAAAGTAACAAGGCTTTGAATATCTAGGTTGACTTTGAATAGCTTTAAAACTGATACCATAAATCTATAATTGCATGTGTTGAGGGAAGATTTTGCAAAAGTGTTGTTTTAATGCCAAAATTCTTAAGTCAAGGTCAATAAAACAGAGTTATGTCCGTATTTGTACTTTGATTTTGCACTGAAACTTAACATTGTTTGGAACATATCCTTAACATTTTGTTCTAGTTTTACCTGTCTTAATCAGCCACCTGTGTTAAGCAGCCACTTTTTGTCACTCCCTTGGGTGGCTGCTTAAGACAGATTTGACTGTATACAATTAATTGTTATTAATATATTGAAAAAAGGCATGCAAATTATTTCTTGTATGATAAGTAAACAACTATTGTTAATTTAAATTGTTTTATCAAAAAAATAATAATTAAACCTTTCAAATTGTTTAATTACCCTGTTCATTGTTCATTTCAGATGTAAACCTTATACAAGCGGTGGTCGGTGCCATATTTTAAGTCCACGTCAGCAAAAAGTAGTTCAGAACTCAGCAATGCCAATAATTATACCAGTTGTTGTTGTCATATGTATTCTAGTTGCTGCATTACTGTTTATTATTATTAGAAAGAAAAGGTGAGTTTCAGTCTTAAATACTTAACCCTTTCCTCCATAGATACACCTTTATTGTGTGGGCGAACAGTTTAGATCCAGATCAGCCGGAACATCCGTGCCGTCTGATCAGGATATAAACTGTTTGCTCTTTGGTTTGTTAGGTTATTTCTGACCAAATGCAACCAATACAGACCAATACAGATCCAGATCAAATGGCATGGATGTGCCGGCTGATCTGGATCTACACTGGTTGCACATGCGTAAAAATGCATATATATAGAGGAAAGGGTTAAATCAAACAAATAATAGTATTATTTCATCAGAGGCAGTTCATGATTTAAACATATTAAGAATAGTGTAGGTATAGCTGAAAAAGTTTTATCTTACAAACAATCCTAGAACAAGTTAGATTTTTATGTTTCGTTGTTTAGTGTGTCGCCTGTGATAGCGCCTTTCAAATGCAACTTAAACATAAAACTGCCTATTACTTGTCCTATTCACTTAATATTTGGAATGTATTATCTGCATGAACAATGCCATTGGTGACAACAAGAATGATAACGCCTTTCAAATGCAACTTAAACATAAAACTGCCTATTACTTTAAAAGTACTTGTCCTATTCACTTAATATTTGGAAAGTATTATCTGCATGAACAATGCCATTGGTGACAACAAGAATGATAACTCCTTTTTTTTTCACTATTTTTTTGAGTTATGCCCCTTTCAAATGAAATTTTAGTTGAGCACGTGTTTTGAGAAACACCAAATTCTAGTAAATTCTTATCTGTGTAGAGATGCAGATAGAAAATAATCATCTACTCACATGACTGGCTGAGACCAACTCAGATCGACAAGAGATCGAGTATTAAACCCCTTACTCCATATTAATGGGTTTTATCAGGTGTGCCAGCAGTGTAGATACAGATAAGTCAGCAAATCTGTGCCATCTGATCTGGATCTACACTGGACACTCTGGTTAGAAATAAGCCAGTGAATCTAAAAGTGAACAGAGTAGATCCTGATCAGTCAGCATAGATATGCCAGCTGATCTGTATCTACACTATTAACCAATGGATAACAGCCATATCCCATGGATTAAAGGGTTAAAGAGTATAGATATGCCCTTCTTTTCATTAGTAGTACATGTAGTACTGTTATTGCAAAGGGAGATCACTCTTACATAACTGCCATGATCAGTATATTACTTTTCAGACGTGGTCAGTTTAGACACAGTAGATTAAAAGATCATCCAAACATGCAAGTAGCTAATCCTATATACATGCCTCAGACAACAGAAGATAACGAGGACGAAGATGAATCTCATCAACCTTTAGATCAACCATTTGATTTCGATCCCGAGAAGGTATTTGGTTTTCATGTTTTTCAAATTACAACATGGGTTACACATACAAAGGAAGATTTAAAAGTTTGTGAATATATATAAGAATTGTGAACAAGATTGTTGAAACCTGTAAAGCACTAGGTTCTGTAACAATTGTTAACAGTGTAGACCCAAATGGACCTGTACATCTGTGCAGTCTGAACAGGGTCTACAGTGTTTCAATTTTAATTAATAAATTATATTAATAAATTTCTTAAATTATAATAAACCAGTGGATGGGCTCACTGAAATTAATTGAAAATGTGTCCATTACAGTTCAATAAACAAGGGATGTAACCATGTGTTGACTCCATCTACAAATGTTTTCACAATAAAACAATGAGTCTATAACTCTTGAATGTTTTTTTGTATGTGGATATTTAGTTTTGCTTTAACTGTTTAACACTTGTAAGATCTAATCAGTCATTACCTAGACATTTTAACTTCTGATTGCTACTAGTACTGTAATGTATAGTTGAGCAAAGTTTCAGTTTTCTTTTGTGTTTCATTTTGCTTTAGCTTTGTTAGAAATCATAGGGTGAAAACAACTGCTGAAACAGCTTTCAAGATATTTTATTGAAACTGTGTGTATGTAACCAGATTTAAGTATAGATTCGCATTAACCCTTTACTCCATAGATACGCCTTTATTGCATGGGCAGACAGTGTAAATCCAGATCAGCCGGCACATTAGTGCCATCTGACAAGGATCTACGATGTTTGCTTTTTGATTCATTTGGTTATTTCTCACCAAAATGTGACCAGTGCAGATCCTGATCAGACAGCACAAATGTACTGGCTGATCTTGATCTTCCCTGTTCGCAGATGCGTTAAAATACTTAAATATGGAGTAAAGGGTTCAACAATTTTATTTGTGATATAATCAAGTTTTATTCCTTAAGGTCCTGGGCTGAAGTTTATAAAGTTGAGATTGGAAACCAGTCTAAAATCTCAAGCTGAAACTGGTTTCCATGCTCAGTTTTATAACCTTGGGCAGGGACCGTTTTTCCAAATCGCGTAAATCTGATGAGATTTTCGGGGGGTGTGGGGGGGTACAGGGCGACAGACGATAGCGATATTAACAAAACCAGTCGGTAATTTAACCGCGCGGAGTGCAGTTGTATCAGCAATTCTGATTGGTCAGTGAGACTCCGGCGTCCAATCGTATGCTTTCCTTGAAGTTTTCGCTTGAACAACAACAAGTACAAAAAACAACGCTCGCAAATGATAAAAGAAATCTGTAAAAATGAAGATTTTGCCCCTGGGTTATAACACGAAGCAGCTTGATGCTAACATAAAGAATAAATGGAGATGGGAATGGCTAAGCGAACGTGATTCTCGCGGCGACAAATGGGGAGAATGGCTGCAGAAGCCGGAAGCAAGCGGCATGGCGTTCTGTCAATATTGCACCAAGATTATCAATTACAAATCGAACGGAAAGAAGTCCATTCGTCTTCATGCAGACGATGCTGCGCATTTAAAGAACAAAAAGATCGTCAAAATTAACCAGATTTATAGAATAGATTACTTCTGAAGGTTGTAGTAATAACTTAGAACTCCCAAAATTGGTGAATATTTTCTCAACTGCCAACTTGAAATACTTATTTCACACCCCTTTTATAGTAGCTGCTAGTTGCCAGGAGAGGTCATTTCTACACATTAATTTGCAAGGAATGCAGGAGCTTCCGGGGGCCTCCGGCCCCCTGGACCAACCGGGGGCCCTAACGGCCCCCAGGCCCCCAGCTTTAGGTTTCAGTATTTTCAGTTTTGCCAACTTTCACCCATGGATATGGCTTTATCCAAAGGAGAACAGAGTAGATAAAAATCACCTGGAACATCTGTTCATCTGATCTTGATCTGCACTGTTCACTTCTTTGTCATAAAAAACCTTTGCCCAAGGTTATAAAACTGAGCATGGAAACCAGTCTCAAATCTCAAGCATCTGATAGGCTGAAATGGCGACTGGTCTTGATCTGTTATAAAAACGTGCTACTAATTTAATCACGGAATGTGAAAGTATCCAATTTTACAATTTTTCAGCTTACTACTCAAATCATTTATTTTTCCAACATCATTTTCTTTTTTACATTTCAATTTCCATTGTTCTCAATCAATTCTGACTTTCTGTAAAAGTGTTTACATGCCGGATCAACATTAATATGTGGTCTGTAACCATTAATGGTTATCACATTCGAATAAAAGTGGATCCAGACGATGGTTCTCTAAAGCTGTAGATCATGTTTTGGCCAATCTATTTATAGCTTTCTGTACCAGTTTCGACATCTGTCGGATAATCAATATTAGTGACTGTTAACCGGTTTGATACATTTCTCATATTAATTAAGTATTTTACTTTCGCAATAATAGTAATTAATATTTAGTTTACTTTTCAATATGCGAATTGGAACAAAGCATTGTGATAACTAACAGGTATGGGTTTAAATTTGCAACTAAATTAAATGCAAATGAAGCACCAATCATTAAATGCACAAATCATTGTACTTACTAATAGTCATTGGCCTAAATTTGTATCTACATGTAAATTAAATGCAAATGATCCATCAAGCATTGTGTCGATTTCTGTTGAAATTTGGTATTGTGGTTTCCTTTTGCTAATGTTAACAAGGGCAAATTTTATGTAAACAGGCACCGCATCAGAGAACTGATTTCCTTCTTAAGTAAATGGCATTTAGGAGCACCTTCTCCTCATCAAATTTCTTTAAAATCGCGCAGCATTTCAAAGTTATGTTACTTCGCATCTTGCTGATTATATTCCCCTTTAGATTCAAACCTACACTATTTGTGTCCAAACTTTACAAGACAGGCATAGGCCTAAACTACCCAACATCTGTCAACTTGATGACAGAAAGGCCTATGCCTTAGAAGGGAAGGGTACAGACAAAAGAGGTAAAGCATGATATAGATTGCTGTTGTTATCAGCCGAAATGAATTAACATTGATAGATCACCGCTACACTGCTTTAGCAATTTCAAGAATAAGAAGGTAGGTCATGTAGGCGCATAGGAGCTGTGACCGCAAGAGCAGAGACCGTTCAAACATAAGGGTTCTTGGGTGCCTTTGCGATGCCATTAACAATATACTCCTACCATCAGATCTTCGTTTTTTGCATGGAAATTATTGTCGGCTTGCCTAATACATAATACATAAAAGTCAAGTGTCAACATCCAGGAAATGGCGATATGTTGCGGGATTTCCTCAGTGTATTAAAGCCATGGTTGAGTAAGGATGTAATACCAGTTAGTAGCGCTACACAGAATATGGAAAACAATGTCGTATTCAAAGAACAGGGTCGGAGGCTAGATTTTCAGAAAGGGGTTCGTTAGGGGAAGTCCTATGATAGTTAAATGATAATTTCCAAAATTAGCAACATCTCCGTGAAATTTAAATAATTCTGCATATATCGACATGCCACTGTTATGCAGCCAAAATCATCTCCTCCGCGGTCCCAGTGTTTAAATCGCTCTTGATCGCGCGTGTGATTTCTCTTTAGAATGATTTTACGATAAAGGCAAACGTAGCCCAAAAAGTAAAATCATAGATCGACCCTGATCAGAATAAACAATAATCGTGGGTTGAGCGCAATAGGGTTGTAATTCCACTTTTTTTGAAAAATGACTTTTTTGCATAATATGGCTCATTTTATATTAATACATTGTACATAATATGATTAAAGAAAAATGTGTTTGAAAAAAACAACAACTAAATATTGAAAATAAATTCTAAGGCTAAATCTCATATTGAATAAATTTTGTGTGCAATACTGTTGAAATTCAAATTAAAACCATGTTGCACAAAAAGGCATTGACTTAACTGGGATGAGTTGTAAGTGGAATAGAGATGTAACTCAGTCTTTATATGTACATAATTTATAAAATATAAAATATAAGCATGAATTCAAATTGTCATTACTGGGGTTTGATTAACAGAAATCCCCTTACCAGTTACCATGAACTATGAATGGCTTAAAACCAGAATGTTTTTAATATATAGTTGTATTCAAAGATCTCTTTTGCAATAAAAAAATCATTGTTCTCATTTATGTCAAATTTTAAGTGGAAAACGGTTGTAGGTCATATATTTATAAATACAATGTATCTCTTTTGGAAATTATTTTTTAATATTTCTTCTTTATAAGTTTATATGTATATAAACAGAAAAGAATAAACATTCAAATATGAGAATAACAAATTAGTTTTTTGTTAATACTGAAAACTTTTATAAAAAGTGACTTACAACTGTGTTGCGCTCAACCCACCCACGATATATGTGCTGAGTAGTTTCCCGGATTTTCTCATTTCCCCTAACCAAGATGAATAACGAAGGCTAAAACAACCAAATAATCAAATAGGCATAATACACATTTCAAACAGGTTTACAAATAGTTAAAATGGAATGGTTTGACACAAACAGCTCGCTTTTTAGGCCGTGTACTCCTTTAGCTGCATTAGCAGCAATTTTTTACTTGTTTCTGGATTTTATGGAATTTTGTTCTTGATTTATTTAAGTATTATAACTCATTTAGTATGAGGCTGTTAGAGCTTGGCAATATTTAATGCCTTCTTAATTAACTTAATTTGCCTTGTTTATTCTTTTGCTCCATGTGATATGGCTTTTATCCCATGGGCAAACAGTGAAGATCCAGATCAGCTTGCACATCCATGCAGTAAGATCCTGGTTTACACTATTTACCCGTTGGTCAAAAAGAACCAATTGAATTTTACCCTTTCCTCCATAGATACATCTTAATTGCAAGAGAGAACAGTTTAGACCCAGATCAGTCGGCATGAATCAACTGGCACATCCATGCTGACTGATCAGGATTTAAACTGTTGGCTTTTTTATTTGTTAGATTATTTCTGACCAAAATGCGACCAGTGCAGATTCTAATCAGATGGCACAGATGTGCCGGCTGATCTTAATCTACACTGCTCGCAAATGCATAAAAATGCGTATATATGGAGGAAAGGGTTAAAGGTCACTAGTGTAGATCCTGATCATTAAGCATGGATTTGCCGGCTGATCTGGATCTGGATCTTCATTGGTAACACATGGGATAAAATGCAAATCCATAGAGTAAAGGATTAACAGACATTATGAATGCAATACTTGCTTTTGCTATAAACTAACAATTTTATTTGCACAGGTGTTTGATTGAGGTATGCTTCATGGTGCATTGACTCATGGCATTGTAATATTAAGTTGTTGAACCATTTATGTCAAGCTGTTTTGTCTTGAATGATACAGTTTTGTGGCATGCTTTCTGTACATTTTGTACGACACATCTTTTGTAAAACCTTGGAATGAACTTAATTGTCATGCTGCTATAACAAGACACACATGCCATGATAAGTTTTGTTCCCGTTATGATTGCTTGTTATCTTGATGATATGTCATTTGTAGTTTGAAAGTGGGTCAATAATGGTCAAAACTAGGTCATTAAATCCAAAGGTCACTTTTTTATCTGATCATAATACAACTTGCTCACATTATTTGCCTTAACCCTTTCCTCCATAGACACACTTTTATTGCGTGGGCGAACATTGTAGATCCAGATCAGCTGGCACATCTGTGCTGTCTGATCAGGATCTGTACTGTACGCATTTTGATTCATTAGGTTATTTCTGATCAAAATGTGACTAGTGCATATCCTGAGCAGACGGCATGGATGTGCCAGCTGATCTGGATCTACAATGTTCGCCCACATAATAAAGGTGTATCATGTAGGAAAGGGTTAATCATACCAGGAACAAAACTAAATGTAGCTACATAGTTATATTCAGTATATTATTTAGCTGGGCCCAAGATCATAAAACTAAGTTTTGAGATCAGTCTCAAATCTCAAGGATCAGATTGGCTGAAGTGGCGACTGGTCGCCATTTCAGCCAATCAGATGCTTGAGATTTGAGACATCTCCAGATTTAGTTTATGATCTTGGGTCCTGAAGTTTTAATTAAGTTTCAGTGCTGTATTTTATTTATTTCTCAGGAAGCCTTAATGGAATCGGACAGCAAGGATCTGGAATGAGTTTGTGTTCATTTATTTAGATTGGTGATTGCTAGATTTCAGCCTTCCTAGAATTATGCCACAGTCTCAGTTTTATTTCTCTTACCCATTACTCCATATATACTCATTTTAATGAGTGTGCTAACAGTTAAGAACCCAATCACCCTGCAGTATAATTATGCTGTGTGATCTTGATTTGCACCGATTGTATCTTCGTCTGAAATAACCTAATTAATTAACTAGCGCCGTGGATTGTCCGACACATGGTGATCCCATCTGATCCGCGATTCAGGCCTGACGATTTACAAATCTAATTATGAATCCATAGTTTAAATGATTATGCATAGGGTCATAATTTTCACTCGGCAGAGGGTTGATTCCGTGGCGTCTTTTATGTAATCTGACAAGTTTGGCTACCAGTATATGCCACATTATTGCCCTTTTTTCATCTTTTATTTAAATACCAAAGTATTTGCTTGAATAAATGTTCAAATTAAAGATCACAATTCAATGATCATTGCAATGGCAAATATTCGTACCCAATTTTCTGATATGATTCGTGAATATCCGAGTACTCGGATACTCGCCGCAGCACTATAATTAACATTTGGTCTCGCGTGATATTGTTTACATACCCAACTCTAAAAATACGATTCTTCACAATGCATACTGTTATAATATTCAATATATATGAGACTGTGCATCAGTGTTTTTTGATTCATGGTTAGAAATATCTTAATCAATTGTAATGCCACTAGACTTAGCAAAGATCCAGATCAGACTGCACAGATGTGCAGGCTGATCTGGATCTCCACACTTTCCTCATAGGGATACAAGCCTTATCCAATAAATTAATAACAAGTTAATAGGAATGATTGTTTCTCTATTTTGTCAAAGATAAGGATGGAAATCTAGCAATTCACTTACAGTTATATTCATCACTTAATCGTTTCAACCTTTTTACATCTGTGTAGAATTTTCCAAAATTCCCTGTGAGTTGAATGATTTTGTTATAGTTTGCATCGTGTGTAATGCATTGCTTTGCTGAATTGTATAATTATGTGCTTGTCCTAGACAAGTATAGGACAAAGTCACTTTTGCTGAATTTCACAGAGGCAGACAAAATCCCAGTGAAAAAGATTTATATTTAATCCTGTCATTTTAATGTCTGATTAAGGTATTAACAAAAGTGTACTCCATTGGGCATGACTTCCATCCAATGGGTACCCAGTGAAGTCTGATCAGGAACTACACTGTTTGATTCTTGCTCTGAAATAACCGTATGAATCTTAAAGCCATTGCTGTAGATCCTGATTGGACTTTAAGGATGTTCATGGTGATCTTGATCTACACTGGTATCACATGGGATACTATTTAAAGCAGTATCCATAGAGTAAAGGGTAAAGTTTATATATCGTATACCGTCCAGTTTTCAGTACCGTCCTATTTTCGTTATAGGTTGGTTTACTGCTATGCACATTACAGAAACACTCTGGAACGCCATAGCTTTCTGCAGTAAGCTGTCATATCTGAATATCGGCCCAAAACATGTGCAAATCAGATTAGAAACATAATTTTTATGTAAAGTTACAATTGACCATATATTTTTGTAACACTTTTTTGGTGATTCAGCAAAAAGGAATGTTTTCAATAGAAAACTAACAGTCTGAAGGAAAACTCAAAAGGGGCTTCCCTGTTAAGGTCTGCTGCATAAAGTTGTATGATGCCATGTGACTTACAATCTTGTACTGTTAATGTTTTTGTGTGTCTTAAGCCTGTTAACGGAAATAGGACATAATTTCCAAGATGGTCAACAAGATTACTGCATTAGGTTTTTTCTTTTCTTTGAGTTTAAATAAATGAACAAATGAATAAAATATGTATTAATATTAGAAGGATAAAAAAATTTAATGTAAGTCATGGTTTTATCTAAGTTGCTGTTTATTTACATGAGGAAAATCAAGCTAATCACTTACTATACTGAAAACTGGTCGGATGATGCTAATAAAGGACAGTGGATAACCATCTCTCATGAAAATCCTGAAAATTTGTGAAACTTCAGTTACTTAAAAACACACTTTAGAAAAAGATGTTTACAGTCTATTAGAAAGTCATTGACAAAGGTTTTTTTACTGTATATCTCCTATCACATAATACATATAAAAATAAGATCCCATCCCATTTTCATATGTCAGCACACATTGGAAATTGGAACTATTTGAAGCAGTATTGTTATTGACATAATTAATATTGTATAGTGATCTTTTTGCACTGATTTGTCGAAAAGTTTGAAATTTCAGGCAGAGGAACAATTTATAAGTAGTTTTAAATAAAACAAACTTTAGTTATTTTTATATGAAATGCTTTCTTCATGTACTGTTTATTGCAATGCATGGACCAGTCCCTTCAAATTTTGCTACATAGAAAAAAAAGCAGTAAACTTTTAGAACATGACTGTATATTTTAATTTACTATTATATGATGCTATTGGTAACTGATTTTACCTTGCATTATTGATCGCTGAGTGTAAATAATGGATTACCTCCTCCCAACCAACCCGTCCCTCTGACCTCACCAGCACTAACCATCATTTTCAAGGATTCAACTATATTTTTGATTACAAATTCAACTAGCCACAAACGCTGTATGCAGTCAAACCTATACAGGTTATTGTTTATTATTTTACAAGGCCCATATTACTCCTCCTGCCAAAATTATGATACAGTTATTTTGCATTTGATTTGTAGAGACATTTTATTGAGTTTTTCCTTGTGATTATTATTGGGAATGGAAAATAAAATTTATATCATATTATTCATACTCCATCTGGAATGAGTAACATTGTTTTTTATTTAATATATGTTTTATGGATTCTTTATATCTGGGTTAGCAATAAACACTGATATCCACCTTTAAACTCATGATAAAAGATACTATGTATTTGATATCTAATCCTGTAATATACTTATATCTTTTTGAAATCTCTTTCAGTCGACCAACTTCGCCAATCCAGTGTACGAACAATTCTATGCGGACAGTCGTCAAACTCTTCTTCCAAAGAAGGAAGATTCTGACGATGAGGGGTCATATCCAAAGAAAAATGGATCTGTGTAATGTTGAGGGGCCATCTAAAAAAATAAATGGATTAAAGAACCAGTTTGGGGGTTGCCTCAAAAGGAAAAACAAATCCATTTAGTATTAGCTCAAAAGACATTCAGTGTGACAGAATGTACATAGGAAACCAGTGTAAATACAGGAAATACAGGACGTCTGTTCTAATTAATCTGTGCTTTGTGACTACATGTGGATATAATCCAAACAGTGACAGAAGATTGCGACATGAAAAGATCGGCAAAAATACAGGAGAAGTGTTTTTCTCACAAAGCTTTCAATGGTATTTGTATGAACCCTTTTCTCCATATATATGCCTTTGTGGCATTGGCAAACAGTGTAGATCCAGATCAGCAGGCATATCCATGCTGTCAGGATCTACACTGTTCACTTTTGGTCAGAAATAAATAGATGAATCTTAAAGCCAACAGTGCAGATCCTGATCAGACAGCATGGATGTGCTGGCTGATATCAACCTACACTGTTCGCCCATTCCATAAAAAAGTGTGTATATGGAGGAAAGAGTTAAATTGTTGCAAGTTAAAGTGTTGCCATATACAAGTGCGTGTGACAAGACAGGTTTATAGAAACAAGAGAAAGATATAGCGATGATAAGTAAATTGAATGTAGCCGTCCTGTGGCCATGTCACAGAACATAGATGAACACAGAAAAAAAATGTGTCAATCATTCTTTGGAATTCTACACAGTTCACCAAAGAGATAACAGCCTCACCACATGGATTAAAGGGTTAAATATACCTAACTTCTATCAGAAAGTTTAAAAATTAACACTGTTTAGTGTATACTGAGTGTTTGTGCTATAATTAATATACTACTCAAAATTTGCTAAGGATCACCTTTTTGACATTAAATATTTCAGTCCTATTAAAATCATATATCCGCTAAAGATACACCTGTACGGGGACCTTATAATCGTGTGTTTAAGTTATCAATTCCTAACTAATTATTTTTAATTTCTTTTAATCAATTTTCACATTTATTACAAATACACAAAAGTAATGCACTGTACAAAAAGTGATCCTTAGCAAAGTTTGAGTAGTATATTTTGCATGGTTATTAATTTTCATATACATGTAGAGTCAATTACAATTAACCTCTAGCATAAAGAAAAAGTTAATATTATAGTTTATATCTTTCACTCCGAATCATGAATTAAACTTTCATTATAAGAAGCATTACAAATCTGCTTGCTAACAGTGAGCGGTCACTATTTAACCCCGTCCTCCATTTATACACATTTTTACACTTGTGCAACCAGTGTAGATCCAGATCAGCCAGCATGAATGCACTAGTCGATCTGGATCTATACTGGTCGCACTTGTGTACAAATGCAGATTTATAGAGGAAAGGGCCTTGCATTCATATTATCGTGACAGTTACTTAGGCCAGTGACTTTGCTGTACGCAATACAAGAATAGAATTTCTACACGTTTGCTAGATAAAGAATATTGTGCTCTCTCTGTGAAAAGCAAATAGTTATATAAAAAAATGATGAAAAAATTATATAATATGCTAGCATATCCATAAAACTTTGTTGTTTTAAAAAGTAATATTGTTCTTTTGTTCATAGTGCTTGACAAAAGAATGTTTAATGATTAACCCTTTCCTTCATATACATGTATACACCATGAAGACGTATGTGAACAGTATATATCCAGGTCAGCCAGGTCACATTTTGATTTATTAGTTTATTTCTGACCAAAATGCAAACAATTCAGATCCTGATCAGACAGCACGGATGTGTTAGTTGATCTGATATATACACTGGTCACACATGCGATAAAATGCATAAATATGGATTTAAGGGTCAAACATCATTTTTCATGAATTAATATATATTGTATGTACAATATAGTATACACTGTTAAAACAGCACTGTTTATCAGCATTCATAAATTTAATGCTTCCATTTATTGGTGCTTTTTATTAATACTTGAAATTATTACTGAAGGTAAATACCATATGTCACATATAAATGTCCCCACTCGTGTTGAGATATATTTTTAATGGCTTGGTAGAGGTCAGAAATGTACAGGGCTGAAGTTAATAAAACTGAGATTTGAATATAGGGAATTTACTGGAGGAAATATGGTATTATTAAAGGTATGTTTGTGATTTTTATCCACTGTTTCTAGGAAGCACACAGCCAAATTAACTGAAAGATTATCAGGACATGCTTTTATGCTCCAAAAATTTTTCATGGAGCAAATACTGGTAGTTGCTGCTTTGACTTTTTGGGGTACTTTCCAGTATTTTATTATAAAAACTACTTACTAGGCCTTTCTAATATTAATTTTATTGCCCTGTTCATTTCTCCCTTTACTAGATTAAGATATCTTTAACCGTTTACTCCATAGATACACCTTAATTGCATGATTAAACAGTGTAGATCTAGATCAGCCAGCACATTCTTGATTCTTTATTCTTGCATACCAGATCGGGTCATCCGGTGTTTTCACTCGTGTAGGAAATTTCGATCCTACATCCCCCCATGTAGAATGAGTCACGTGAGTCACGTCTTCAAGAATCTGACGTAATATATTCAAGTTAGTGACGTCATTGTAAAAAAAGGGTTTAGTAATACGTAAATGTCAATATTTGATCATAAGGAAAATAAATTAGTTTGTCTACATACACAGAAATGTTATAAATAAAAAAAGGTATGCAAGAAAAAGTATCTTGCATGAGACATTCGGTAAAGATAGAAAAATCTGTCACCTCGGGTGAACTGTTTTGGCGGGAACTCGGCAGAGCCTCCTTCCCGCAAAACAGTTAACCCTCGGTGACAGATTTTTCCATCTTCACCTCACACTCATGCATGATACTTATAGATAATCAAAATTCATAAGGTTATATCTGACCAGAAAAAGCGATGAGTGTAGACCCTGATCAGACAGCACAGATATGCCTGCTGATCTGGATCAGTATTCTTTGCCGACCTATTAACCCTTTCCTGTACAGACACACCTTAATTGCTAGGGCGAACAGTTTAGATCCAGATCAGCCGGCACATCCATGCCGTCTGATCAGGATCTAAACTGTTCGCTTTTAGATTCATTAGGTTATTTCAATGCACTGCAATGCGACCAGTGCAGATCCTGATCAGACAGCACAGATGTGCCGGCTGATCTTGATATAAACTGGTTGCACATGCGTAAAAATGCATATCTATACAGGAAAGGTTTAAAACAGGTATATATGGAGTAAATGGTTAAAAGTTACTTAATTCAACAAATATGAAGCTTTTCTCTACACAGTCACTGAGGAGCATTTTTGTCTACACATTTTATTGTTTTCTACAAAATTCTCATGCACATTAACATTGGAGAAATGTAATTTTGCATAGATAATTGAATACAATCTGATGATCTGTTTTAACCCAGTCATGTTTTAAATTGCCGAGTCTTACACAAATTATTGTACATAACCATCTTATCAGAACTAGAAAGTTGCCAAAAAAAACAAACAAATTAAACAGCACAAATAAGTAATTTTTATTGTAAATAGTCTATAATGGTTTTTCAACTGGCTCAAAGATTATAAAGATGAGATTGGAGACCAGTCTCAAATCCAAACCTTCTGATTGGTTGAAATGCAGACTAGTCTCAGTTTCAACCAATCAGATGCTTGAGAGATAAGACTGATATCAAATTTTAGTTTTATGATATTGGGCCCTGAGTTTAAGCATCACAAATTAATATAACTAATTGTAAATACAAACTGAATTTATACTTCACAAATAAAATTATTGTAACTGTAAATATAATACTTTATCGTTGAATTATTTTTACCTAATTCTTTATTTTGATTGCCCCATGTGAATTAGCTTTATTATTAATGTTAAATCTTGTTTCAAGGTTGTGTAATTCCTTGTTATGTGTGTGTTTTTTGTGTTGCAATTTATGTTAACAATGTTTTAGATTATCCCTTTTACTTTATATTCAGGGTTTTTGTTGTATACTAACCCTGTCATTTAAAGAGTTTTAGGCATACACTTGGTTGTTATGAGTGTAAACAAGGTTCAGATCACACCTTGCAAGTAGCAATTAGTTCACCATGTTTCACTAGCCATGAAAGACATTAGTACATTCCCTTTAATTGGCATATCATCAACACTTAACACATGGGATAAAACCTGAATATATACCAAGTTTACCTGTATATACATGTTTTATCGCATGTGCAAACAGTGTAGACCCAGGTCAGCTTGAATATCCATTCAGGCGGATATGGATCTAAACTGGTCGCCCCTTGGTCAGAATTACCCGATGAATCTAAAAGCAAACAATGTAGAGCCTGATCAGATAACACTGAAATACAGCTGATCTGGATTTACACTGTTCGCCAATTGACAAGTAGTAAAGGATATACGTTTTCTTTGGATTTCATATCGATTGATGAAAGATGCATATTATACAAGCAGATGGCTGCATGTCCATTCCATTCAAATTAAAACTGATTACAGATAATACTTGATACTGTGTGCAAGAGTTACTTAACACCAAAAAACATGGCATGATATAATATATAATATAAATATCCTTGTGCAACCAGTGTATTACTTTACTTTGTTATGTACTTGTTAGGCATGTAACATCATGTAGTACTGCTGAGTAAAATCATGATCAAATGATTGTTTTCTATGCCACGTAACCCTTTACACCATAAATTAAATCTTCTATTGCATAGGCGATAAGGATACAGCCAGATCAGCTGACACATATACCGGTAGATCTACACTGTTTGTTAGGTCATTTTTTACCAAGAAGCGAACAGTTAAGATCAAGATCATCAGGCTCTTTTGTGCAGTCTGATCTGGATCTACACTATTCACTAGGTCCTTTCTAAGGAAGAAGTGCTAGTGTAGATCAAGGCCTGTGCCCAACACTAAGCATGGAAACCAGTCTCAAATCTCAAGCATCTGATTGGCTGAAATGGTGACTGGTCAATTTTACTAAAAATAGAAAAATCAGATGCTTGAGATTTGAGACTGGTTTCCAAGCTCAGGTTTATAACCTCGAGGCCAGAAGGCACAGATGTACTAGCTGATCTTCAGCTACACTTGTTGCATAACTATGTGATAAAAGGTGTATCGATGGAGTGGGGGTAATTTGTTGTCTGCTGTTGTTATTTTTGTGGATTTTGTTGTGCTCAGTGTGTGGAGTGTGTGGTTCGAGTGATGCTGTACACATGGTTCTGTTGATAACATTTGGTAACTTCTTGTAACTCTTATCACATTTGGTAACTTTTTGTAGATTTTCAGCAATATTTTTTATAATAATTTTTTTATTTGTTTTAAGTTTTAGTCTAAAAATAATAATAAATAACCTAAAAGCAAACAGTGTTGATCCTGATAAGATGGCACTGATGTGTAGGTTGATCTGGATCTATACTGTTTAGTCCATGCAATTAAGATATACATGTATCTATGAAGTAATGGGACAATTTTAAGTTGCATATACATTGGGCACAACAACATATTTTAGTAAAGGGGGTTTACTGAAGTATGTGTATATATCCTCATTTACATACATTTTTCGACTTCCGCACTTTGCAGCAAGGAGTTACCTCCAGTTACCTGTGTTATAACCAGATAACCATTCCTGCAGAACTCGCAAATCTTATCATGAAACCTAATGTTATTGTGTTGTACACCATGTAACAGAATGTGTATTTTTGTAACATTTAATAAGTTCAGACCTCAAGGTCGACAATAAATTTATGATTAAAATCAACTAAATATAAAGTGTGTTGGTGTTTATAAGCCTTTTTATTCCCCCACAAACGAAGTTTGAGGGGGTATATAGGAGTGAGCTTGTTGGTCGGACTGTCGGTTGGTCTGTCTGTCGGTCGGATTCTTCGTTTCCGGATGATAACTCATGAATGGCTTGACAGATTTAAATAATTTTTGGTAAACAGATGTAATATCATAAGATACAGGTCAAGTTGGATTTGGGGGCTGGTGGGGTCAGTCTCAAGGTCACTTTTACTAAAAATAGAAAAATGCTTTCCAGACGATAACTCCTGAAAAGCATCAAATATTTTAAAAATGTTTGGTACACAGGTTTATCATGACAAGATACAGGTCAGGTTTGACTTTAGGTCTGGTGGGGTCAAGGTCAGTGTTACTAAAAATAGAAAAATGGGTTCCGGATGATAACTCCTGAAATACTTCACAGAATAAATCCTTTTTTGGGTCATAGATGTAACATTAGAAGATACAGGTTGAGTTCAACTTTGGGGCCTGTGGGGTCAATGTTAAGGTCACTGTTACTTAAAACAGAAAACTGCTTCTAGACGATAAGTCATGAAATTACTTCATAGATTTAATTATTATTTGGAACACAGATGTAACATTGCAAGATACAGGTTAGGTTTGACTTTGGGACCTGTGGGTTCAAGGTCAAGGTCACCGTTATTTTAACTTCAAAACTTCATTTCCACTCAGTAACTATAGTTTAGAATGAGATTCTTGAATGAAATTTGGTGTATTGGTTGTATCTGTGGACTTTTGGAATTGAAAGTAAGGCCTGTGGGGTCAAGGTCACTGTAGAAATACTGTATATGCTCAATAACTGTAGTTCGAAATGAGATATTGTGATGAAAATTGCTATACGTCCGGAAATATGGTACTGTCTAAAACAAAATTAACACAATTTAATGATCCTTTGTCGGGGCCTCAAAACATGTGTTCTATATTTAGAAAGCGGAAAACCCGATGACATCAGAGAGACCTTAAACCTAACTTCTTCCATGTAAAAAATCTAGCGTGTAGTATAAACAGTTTTAAAGTTATTGTAAAAAAAGGTTATAAAAACGTCCGGTTGTAGGACGCCTACCAGTATAGGTAGTGTCTGTGAAGACTCAACTTGGTATTGAAAATCGGCCTGGTGGGGTCAAGATCACTGTTATTTAAAATAGCAAAAATGGTTTCTGGGTGATTTCTAATGAAAGGCTTCACATGTTTTAACATTTTTTGGCACACATTGATAGAATTCCCAGTTCAAGTATCAAGCACACATGTGGGGGTATTTAATCACTTTCAGTGATAATTCTAGTGTATACTGGGTATTAAATAAACCTTTCCTCCATATGTAGGCCTTACATCACATGACCAAACTGGCAAACGGTGAACATCCAGATCAGCTGGCACATCTCTGCTGTCTGATCAGGATCTACACTGTTTGCTTTTTGGTTACAAATAACCTAGTAATTCTTCTAACAGCACGACCGGTCCTACTAAACACTGCAAAGTCATACAAAGTCTGGCAAAGTCATACAAAGTCATACAAAGTCAGTACAAAGTCATACAAAGTCAGTACAAAGTCATACAAAATAACATAATAAATGCATAAAAGTATGTTATAATTAAATGTATATCTGTTTAAATATTATGTATTGAAATAAAGCGTCACATTTGCATACAAAGTCAGTTGTCATCTGACAAAGACCTTACAAAGCCAAGCTATGTCCTTAAAATATCTATGCCAAGTCGATTTAAGCCATTTTATTAATTATTATAACTTCACAAAAGAGTAATTTAAATAAAGTTACTTATTTAATTTAAAATGATGTTTGTTAATTGAAAGATTATAACTCCGAGGCAAAGCCAGTTATAGTTCTCCAAAGATTATACAATGTCAAGATGGATGATCCACATTTTCCAAACAAAGTCAGACAAAGTCATGCACACTTTTATAAAAATGTGTCTATATCATTTATTTTAACTTTAAACTGTTAAATAAGAATATATACGACATTTAAAGTTGCATAAAGCTTTGCTCCAAATTTATTACCAAACTAGGCTTTGTCCGGACCCTTGTAAGATATCATGGTTATAATCGTAATGATCAGAGTTGTCACGGTGAAAAATTTGAAATGAAATTAAACTGAAATGTCTTTAAGAAATTAGTTCAAAATGTTTGATATTTACAATTGATAACTAAATATTGAATTATTTGAAAATAAAAGTCGAATTACGCAACGAAAAAAAAACAACATGTCCAAAAGGCTTAAATGATTATTCATATTTAAATAATGTGCATTCAAATTCATCATGAATTTAGCAAAGAACGTTTGGTATTTTTTGTGTTGATTTTATTAATTTTTTTTCATTTCAATTGTCTTAATATCAATTTCACGTAAGACGGCATGTAGTTAAAGTTCAAAGCGTATTTAATCACTTTAATCCCCTTTGTGTATACCAAACTGCAAGTCAGAGAGTAAATGACAGGAGAGATTAAATTAGAGAACTTTTGCACCTATGTCGGCAATATCTTACTAAAGGTAAGTGGTCATTAAAGAACAATTTCGCATTTAATGACAAACACATGTTATAGAGATTGAATGCAGAAGTGTTGTAGTAGTTGATTGATTGTTGAATATTCCGTTAAATCTTCAATTTTTAATTATGCGCTTCTTATAATTAATTTAAGACATGAAACTGTTCACTTACTCTTAAAATCCGTTTTTCAGGGGATTTTATGTTATATGGCCAAATTTCACAATTATTTCCAGACTGCTTGTTAGTCATAAAAGTCCTATTAAAATATGACGCAGTGTAATTATAACAATTTACTCGTGCATGTTCAAGACAGTAAATATTAAGAATTTACATAAATTAAAATAACTTATAACTAGTAATTAATAGTATTTAAATTATATATAAATAAGTTATGAATGTACATACGTCAACTTTATTTATATTAAATTTTATTATACAAAAATAACGTGTTTGAAAGTAAAAAATAAATTCTAGATATCATCATTCTTACAATTTACTAGAGAGATATTCCTTCTTCAGTCTAAAAACTATTCCCAAAACATTATTGATTTAATCAGTTTTGTGACCCTGCCATCTTGTTACATTAGTATCACGAATATACAACAATTGCATTAACAGTCAGAGGTGCTAATTCAATCTCAAACTCATTATTTAAGGTGTTGATTTAATCAGTTTTGTGACCCTGTCATGTTGTTACATTAGTATCACAATATACAACAATTGCAGTCAGAGGTGCTAATTCAATCAAAGGACTGGTGTCATAATTGAAATGTAAATTGAGTTTGTATATTAATGTTGAAGAATCAAGGACCTATTCTTGATACCTTCATAAAATATAACTTAAAAAAATATTCTATATTGTGATTTTGTTTTTGTCTAGACTCTATATTTTTCTCAGATAACGTGTGATAATTCTTATTTCTTAAACAATCATGTATATGTTTCACATTTTGCTCAATTTAAAATAAATACTGGGGAATATTATGCATTATAAAAATGTAAATATGTTATTGTCACACTTAAAACTGACTTTGTATGACTTTGTCATACTTTACACTGACTTTGTATGACTGTCATACTTAATACTGACTGTCATACTTTATGCGGACTTAATGTGGCTTTGTATTTCCAAGAATTCGTTAAAACAACAAAATTTGATAAATTTTTAAACATTAATTGTTCTTATGCATACATAATATTATTTTACATGCCTTTGTAATGCTAGATACTGACTTTTTCGTACTTAATACTGACTTTGCCATACTGTATACTGACTGCCCTACTTTCTACGGACTTCATTTGACTTTGTATCAAAATATATTTCTAAAAATTCCTAAAAAACTACAATTTTATATTTTGTATAAACATTGATTAATATTATGCACATATAGTAATATTTTACCTGCCTCTGTATTACTTAATACTGACTTTGTCATACTGTAGACTGACTTTGTCATACTGTATACATATATACTTTATTAGGTTTTGTACTGTAAATTAGTACCACAAAGTCATAAAAAGTAATTTTTATTAAATAATTCATATTTTTATTCATATTTTATTTTATATTACGTGCCTTTGTCATAATTTATACTGACTTTATTATATTTTAACTGACTTTGTATGACTTTGCCAGACTTTGTATGACTTTGCAGTGTTTAGTAGGACCCCAGCACGACACCGCGTCGCACATTTGAAATGGGCATGTCAGGGCAGTCGCTTGAATAGATAGCGATGGCAACAGGATCGATATCACCGCTTAGTCCAAATTTAAACTCAATGGGTTATTATTCCTCAGAAAGATTGCCACGAGGTGCTTATTGTACCGTCAAGCAAATGGGGCGGGTACTCTATGACATTACATAGACCAGAGTAAAATAAGCAAGAACTCGATGACGGGCACAAAAGAAACAGATCGAGCCTTCAAGTTCTTTTACAATATTTCCATAAAACCTCCATAAACTCTTAAAACCCTGCCACCGTCGTGCAAATGAAGAGATAAGCATAAAACCGTATGTAGATGGGTAAATCACCAGGCATGCCGAGCGCTGTTCATTATCACGTTCTTAACCTTTCTTCTTAGAAAGTTTAAATTTACAGATGGTAGTAATTATAATTGTTGTTCGGCTTACTGACAGCTGACTGAAAACCCGTCAGTACTTGTTGCTTGGGCTATAGAAAGTATTTAAAGGGTATATCTAGTCTAGCAGTCGGCTGTAATAGATGACTACAAAGTAAAAAACATCGATCGGTTCTGACTAAAATATGTTCATCGGCATTGACACGGGGGAGGGGGGGGGGGGGGGGGGGGGGGGGGGATCGCGCACAACCATTACCGCTGGTGAAGCGAGAAAATTGTTCTGTAAGCTTCCGGTTACGGTACTGAAGATGTTTGTTTTTATTTGACCCGGAAAGTTAGGTGGTCAGCTTTGACTCGTTTTTATAAAAATATTAAGCAATTCTTTGAAAATCGGGGAACGTGATTCGATGTGTGATGCCAGTATAATATGAGACCAAAATACGCAAACATGATTGAGTTATGACGATCATTCCGCCTCTGAAATAAGCAAAATTTAATGTGAGGTGAAGCTTTGTTCGATTTTCGAGCAATATTTAGTTGTATTCTCGTCCTGTATCACTGCAAGAACAAAGTATTTGTTCCGTTTTGTTTTCCATGTGACTGGTTTAAATGTGTATGTTTTTTTAAGGAAAATGCTGGCCAAAATTTTACGGTAGCGGTTGCGCTACTGGTATGACGGTTGTGCATAAGAACTCGGTTTACCTGGGATCACACGTTTAATGCACTTTTACAGGTTCGTTCACTCCATTATTTTTATACAAAATCGCAAAGATCGGCAAATAAGAAAGTTCAAAAAGGATGCCGAATGAATAGATGATAATACTGACTTGTTTACTTACCTTTTACATAATGTGAGCAGTATGTACTAGAAACACAACTCGACATGAGCACACATTTTGTAAATGTACTTTTTTTCTAAATCGTGTATTTATTTATATTCAATATGTATATGACATACAAAATAGACCTAATAGTAAATAAACACCGACGCAGGTGGGCGAATGCTATGGAGGGAAAGTACTACACACTTGAACCATCCCTTATGTGTTTCCATTTCCCCCTAATTTCGTCTTATAAGCACGATGATCGGTTGACACAGTAATGATACATGGCATAGAAGATTATTTCGAACCTTATTATGTTCCCGACAAAACCAAAGATAACGACTTTGAAGTGTCTGTCTATGACAAAACACACCTTGGAAGTAATTTAAGAAAATGCTTATGTTAAAATTGAGTTGATGGTGTTTCAAAAGCGGCCTGGGAAAAGGTTCTTTAAGTTTGCCAAACGTATTTAATCCTAATTTGTTGGAAGTAAATGAGGGAGGAAAGATAGTTGACCAAATGAATGAACGTTTAGCAAGGAATATGGTTAGTCAATATGTTGAGATGTTAATCAGAACACAGCTTTGAAAGGGATTTAATATTTTGCTTTCTTTGGAAATGGTGAGGCGCCATGTGTTCTAATGCTCATATTTCTTTTTCTTCGATAAGAACCGCGCTTGCACAGTGACAGGTGCAACCCCTTCTTGTTTTTGAACGGCATGTCTGCAAAAAAGCAAAATATATTTTATATAATGGATGGTGAACTACATGTAATTGGTGGATAGTGAACAACCGATCATTGTGCTTGTAGTGGGTCACGATTCTTTGTGATGGATATTTTTTACGTGTGAGAGTCACGCCCGGTAAACATTCGCTCCACAACCAAAAAGAGAACATAACAAAATGAGCGAAAGCCACTTCCGGTATTGAGCGAAAGCGCTGATTTGTTGACAAAAAGTGAGTATGACCAACATTTTTTCTCTTTATAAGACAGAAAGACGAACTTTTTCAAAAATCGGGGAATGTTGTGCCGTGTAAGGATGATGAAGCTTCACGAAAAACCCGGTTTCATATTTAAAACATGTAAACTGCTCCGGCTAGAACTTTTTTCCCAGCGAACAATGATGCATGTTTCTTTACAAACTTGCCATTTCGACTTAATTTTGTTCTTTGATTGCTTTTAGAAATTATTTATATGTTATGTGTGAATCGAATACATGTCGCTAGTGACTGCTGTGCAGATTTCAAATGGTGTAACTTCTCTTTAAATAATAAATGCTCATTTTTCAAGAGGTGTAGGAGCGAAAGAGCAAGTTGTGGAGCGAAATCATAGGAGGCAGAGCGAAAACATAACTTTATACTGTATTTGCATCGTTTAAACTTGTTTGTTAACTCATTCATTGAGTGTTTCGTGTTAAGCGCAATATACAAGTTTACGTTTGGGATTGATAAAAAAAGAATAATTTATGTATGTTTAATATATATGTGTACATAATTTTTACTCAATATGGGGCTAGGTGTAGTGGGCAGTAATTTGCATTCCCACTTCTGTCCATAAATAGGCTTACTTTAACCGAGTATGCAGTATTTCTATAATTGTTAAATATGTTCATTTTCCATATTTAAATAAATTTATTTTTAACGATGTCGTTGCAAACAGAAACAATTTTGAATAATATGTTTTGTGTTATTTGTGGTTTGTTTTGTTTCTTTCAGATGGGAGCGTTTAAAGGGTGCAAGAAAATGCTATTTCCTATCATGAAAGAAGAAGAAAAACGAATTTATTCATAATTTACCGAGACAGAATAGAAATCTGTTAAATATAAAATGATGACTTTAAAACTATTCCACAAGAAAACTGTCGTTTTTGTTTCTTGATGATCACAAATACAGGATTAAATCTATACATGTATTTTAAATATTTCAATTTGATCGACAAGCTCCGGGTATCTTTCCACGTATGTAAGTAAGTTCATGACAGTGACATTTAAACACGGGATTTATATATACAACTACAATTATCAGTATAAACTGTACCAGGCTCCCTAAAAACCACATGATGAAAATATTATATACACCTTATATGAAGTGTTAACTTTTTATTTATAGATAAACGTTCATGACTATGTTGTGATCAGATATAATATTTCCAAACACATTTATACACATATATTATATCTAAAATCATAAGACTAAATAGATACAAAAATACTGTGTTATGAAGAAAACAGAATTAGTAAACGACCGGCGATTTAAATCACACTGTCACTGTCAAACTCAAACAATTCAGAAGGCTATTTTTCAGACTTTCCTGCATCTTTACTTTTATTACAAAATTCTACTTTAAGATATAATGACTTTTACTATATTTTGATACGATGATTAATTGTCATGTAATGGATGGTGCTTGTCGTTTACTCTTCGAAATCCTTAGATAAATATTTGTAGGTGTGATGAAAACATTAATTGGAAACTCCATCTCGTTGCACATTTTTTCCACATAAATCAACACAGAACATGTTCAACAAAACATAATAAACTTTTATATTGAAATGTCTCGGAGCTGTAACAAATGTACGTGAACAATCCAGGAGTGTAGCGAATACCCGGTACTTTTAGACTGACAGGTTTTATGTTTTCGCTCTGTCTCCTATGTTTTCGCTCAACAACCTGCTCTTTCGCTCCTTCGCCTCTTGAAAAATGAGCCTAAATGGTAATAAAGAGGCATTACATCATTCGAAATATGTACATCAGTCATTATCGACCGGTATTCGATTCACACGCAACACAGAAATAATTTCTGATAGCAATCAAAGAACAAAACTAAGTCGAATTGATCAGTTTGTAAAAAGAAAGCCCCATTGTTCGCTGCGAAACAAGTTCTAGCCGGAGCAGTTTACATGTTTAGAATATGTAACCGTGTTGTCCGTGAAGCTTCATCATTCTTACACGGCACTACATTCCCAGATTTTTTGAAAAATTCGTCTTTCTGTCTTATAAGGAGAAAAAATTTTGGTCACACTCGTTTTTTTGTCTGCTTTCGCTCAATCCCGGAAGTGGCTTTCGCTCATTTTGTTATGTTCTCTTTTTGGTTGTGGAGCGAATGTTTACCGGGCGTGAGTTACAATAATTTGACGCCTCGGTCATAATTTTATGGCCGGGGAGTCACTATTCTATATAAAATAATGACCGGGGGTCATCATTCCAAAAGAGTAAGTTTACAACGTTATACCGGCATTCCGTAGTTCCGTGAACGTGGTTCGCGTGTGTGTTCGTGTCCGCATCCGCTTATTTTATTTCCGTTAAGTGCCATTACAAACTTACATGTATATCATTCTCTGCGCGTGGAAGCTTAAGTAATTGATTTTTTAAGTTGTTAGAACTTTATAGAATATCTCTGTCTAAAGAAATTGTTACGTTAAGAGGTGTGATTGCCAATTGAAATAGACAAATACGGAAACGACATTATCATAGATAGTGGATACGGGTAATGTATAGACAGAGGAAACAGCATGGAACATTTTATAATCTCGGCAGAGAGCTGAAAATATCTGCGGAGGAGTTCCTACTTACTTAAGATTAAATATATCTAACATTTTGGGCAATTAGGTTAGACTACAGTAATTCATTTCCCATAGACTCCCAGTATAGCTTCATCTCCTATTCTGAATTAGCTATTGGGTCAAGGCCTTAAAATCTTACCTTTGCAAATAAAACTAAACTAGAGACATCATAAAAACACAACAAAAATATAGCGTAACCAGTAAACTTTTTCGCGACATGCACTGGAATACCACCACCCTCAGATTTGCGCCACTTTCAGTTTCACTTTGTCCAAAATAATACCCATTTTTAAAGACAAAAATTTTCATACACTCAAAATAAAAATGCAAATGTTTTGTTTCAACTTCTCCTATACACTGTGCATTTTCACATAGCTATTTAATATTGTTTATTCTGCTTTTGCATTTTCAACCAATCACAGAATTACTTTATCTAATGGTCCGCACAAACCCTAGACAAAATTGACTGGTTCCCGAGCCACCTGAATTACTGTAGTGTAACCATTACTTGCTTGCTGCCTGTTATAGAGGAATGCTTTCTCTATAAGATGCATCCGGGATCTGGCGGTGTATATGTACGTGTAATTTTGCTCAACGAGCTAAACACGGACACGAACGCGGAACGGACACGAACGTATAGAATATACCCAACAATTTCTTTGGTAAGTAAAATGTCGCGGACACGGCGTAGCACGGATACGTATCACGCATCACGGAACTTTGGGTTGGCGGCATAAACATAAACGACTTACCGGTTTTAAAAACATAAAGCCTTAATCCTTATTTAATTAACCTGCTCGGCCATAGACATAGAGATTTCCCCCGTACCAACTTCCCCACCCGACCCTGTATCCCTATCCAGAATGATTGCTACTTAAAAGTGGCATGTTCCCGGGCCCTAGATCATAAAAGTGACTGAGAACGATGGCCAGTCTCAACCGAAATAAAGACCAGCCCATTATTAAGACCACTTCTGACCAGTCCCGATGGTGGTGTTTGTTTTCCCTATGCTTCTCTTTTGATTCGCATTGTCTTCCATATATTTATACAGCTTTTTAAATGGTCAAAGGGAAACAACTACTCTGAATTATTTTCATTTACCTGTGCACGTGATTACTTACATCCAATCACAGCACTGGTCACTTTTCCGGCATTTTCAAAACAGTAAAATTCCTTTGTAAAGATTTTGCAATTTATTTCTGGACAAAATACTTATTTTCCAGGTAAGGGATGTTTTTTATTATTGTTATACAAAACTAGTTATATTGATTTAGCTAAGTGGAAATGAATTGTAAACGATCTTATGTATTTTTTCCTGTCTGAAATTGTGAAAGCTAAGCTTCATTGACTGATCATATTTACAGGCATTTTGATTGTTGACAATCTTTGACAGATGTAAGATTTTACCATTTCATTTATATCATTGAATAATTATAATGATAATCTAGTTGATAGCTGTAATCGATGTATTCTTATTATGTTGTTATTATATTTCAGGTATTGTGGATTTATTCCTCAAATCCATTATAAAAATAAAGTGATAAACTGTGTTTTAAATGACAATTCAATAACTGGACTTTAAACCGGAGTATCAGGGATTTTCTGTTACTGGAATGCTGCAGCTATTAGACCTTGTGTAACTTAGATCTGGATCGACGTCGTGCCGGCGGATTCGGAGTTCGTTAGTGGAGTAGGACCCTACATGTCTTCAAATCTAAAGGTCTTTAAAAGGATGGATTAGGACGGTTTGTGCAGTGGACAACGGTCATTGAAAATCAGGATATGGACATTGTGTTGTTATTGGGGGATTTTTGTGAAGAGGGAATGTAAGTCACGTTTGTTTGTTTGTTTAGTTTTTGTGCTTCAATAGCCAATATTTAATGTATTTAATATATATTTGTGTGTTTTTTTATAATAAACTTGTGAATAAATCTGGAGACCAGTCACAAATCCCAAGCATCTGATTCAGTCAAATGCTTGAGATTTGAGATTTGGTCTCCAATCTCAAGTTTATGATCCTTGGCCAAAGTAGGGTTACGGAGTTCCCAACACATCGATATCAATCAAATAGTTGAGTGGGTTAAATATTTTCCAGAAAAAAAAAATTTGATGCCCAACGTTATCCTTGCAAGGAAACATCGGTTTTGTTGATCGCGGTTTATAATACTGTCGCAGAATAATGTAAATAATGTAAAAGTTTGCAAATTTCGCAAGAATTTGCAAAATTTACCTTATTCTTTGGTTTAGGCGGTTATTTTGATCGCGGTGTATAATAATGTCGTGGAATAATGTAAAAGTTTGCAGGTTTCTGAAGAATTTGCAGAATTTACTTTATTCTTCGGTTTAAGCGGTTTTGTTGATCGCGGTTTATAATACTGTCGCGGAATAATGTAAATAATGTAAAAGTTTGCAAATTTCGCAAGAATTTGCAGAATTTACTTTATCCTTTGGTTTAGGCTGTTACTTTGATCGCGGTGTATAATAATGTCGTGGAATAATGTAAAAGTTTGCAAGTTTCTGAAGAATTTGCAGAATTTACTTTATTCTTCGGTTTAAGCGGTTATTTTGAAAGCGGTGTATAATAATGTCGTGGAATAATGTAAAAGTTTGCAATTTTCTGAACGATTTGCAGAATTTACTTTATTCTTCGGTTAAGGCGGTTATTTTTGTCGCGGTTCATAAAAATGTAATGGAATAATGTAAAAAGTTGGCATTTTTTAAATAAGAATTTGAATATTTTTCTTTATTCTTGGGATTAATCGAGTTTTTTTTGAAAAAGAATTCAGTTTAAAACAAGTAAAACAAAGAAGTACCTGTTAACAAGTTAACTTATTTGTTAATATAATATCGAAATCTAAATGAAACTATGGTAACCAATACGTGCCCTTAAATATGTTCGAATGTTAAAATGAAATCGTAAAATTTGGTGCGAATTTCGTGTTTCTGAGAGTGTAATAAGCAGACTTAAGGAGACACAAGTATTAAGACAGAAAACAAAGAAACAAAATGAATTTAAGAAAACAAAGAAATTAAGATGAAATAAAGAGAGAAGGAAACAAACCTTTAACTTGGGAATGAAATTAAAACAAGAAATAAAGTAAGAGCAAATAAAAATAAAAAGAATAAAAAATGCAAACATACAAGTAGGAAGCAAGGAAAAATAAGAATGAGACATTTGAAGAAACAACTAAACCAAGTAAATAATTGAGAATATACATTGAAAGGAAAAAAACTGACATTAAGAAATAAAACTGAAGCAACGAAATTTAAAAGAGAAAATAAAGCAAAGAAAAAAATAATAAATTTAAGACAACAAATTTCAAACAATCAAATTAATAACAAAATTAAGAAATTAAAAAGGGACACGAGAAAGGAACAAACACTGATTACGAATGAAAAACAAATACTGAAATTCACTAAAAAATAAAATTAAGAATAAATCAATAAAAGGAAGGATTAAAGAAATAATAAAATAAAAAATGAAACGCAAAATGAAATGAAAAACGAAACACTGAATATATTGAAACGAAGGTGGAAACAATGAAAGAAATTAGGAAGTAAACACAGTTTAGAATAAATGGAAAAACGAAATAAAAGAATGAATAAGACATTTAACAAAAACAATGAAATTAAGAATTAAAACATTTATAAATAAAGATAAATAAAGAATGTAATAATGGCACAAATAATGAAATTAACAATGAGGGACTGAATGGGAGAATGAAACAAACAATGAAAAGGAAAAACGAAACACAAATGAAATTAAGACCAAAGGAAATAGTGACTTAAAAAGAAACATTGAAAATAAAAATAAAACAAAGAATGAAATTAAGAATCAAACGATGAATGAAATCAAGAACGAAAGAGAATGAAGCATTGAAAGGAAGAAAGAGGCAAAGAATGAAGCATTGAAAAGAAGTATGCAACAAAGTATGTAATTACGAATTAGACATTTAAAGAAAGATTGAAACCGAGAATGAAAAAAAAATTAAATAATTGAAAGAAAAAAACTCTACATCCTGACATCTTTCGGATACGGTAGATATATAAATAACAATAAGGAAAGAAGCTAAAATGATTTAATGAAATAAAGTATGTAGCAAGAAAGAAATAGGTTTAAACAGTATTTATTCAATCAATTGCACATATAATGAAATAATACAATGAGTAAATGTCATGATATGGATTAACAAATAAGCGAAAACCTCTTCTCCATGAAATGGTGAGGAGGACAATAATGAGATGCAGAGATAGAGAGAGATAGAGAGAGAAAGCGAGAGAGAAATTAGGAATGAGACATTTGAAAGAAGAATGAAACAACTGATAAAACTGAAAATGAAATATTGAAGGGAAAAACGAAGCATACGTCAAAATTTAGACTGAAATAATTAGTAAGGTTAAGAATGAACCACTCCAAGCAAATATGTAATGAAGAAGAAATGAAATTAGGAATGCAAAACAGTAATGAAATAAAGAATGAAACTATGAAGGAAAGAATGAAACATTGAAAGGAAGAAGGAAACAAAGAAAAACATAAGAATCAAAAACTGATTGAAATTAAGTTAAACATTAACAGGAAGGAGGAAACAAAGTAAGAATGAAATGAAATTAAGATTGAAATGTTGAAAGGAAAACGGAAAGAAAGAAATTAAGAATGAAATAATGATTGAAGTTAAGAATTTAACATTGAAAGGTCGAAGGAAACACAGAAAGAAACAAAGACTGATATAAAGAATGAATAATGAAGCAAAGAATGAAACAAATAATTGAATTAAGAATAAAAAATTGTTTTAAAGTAAAAATGAAACAAACACTGAAATAAGTAATTTAACAAAAAATGAAACAAGAAATGAAGGAAAGAATTAAACGCAGAAATAACAAAAATTAAGAAACAAAGAATGAAGAAATGAGTAAACGTATGATTGAAACAAAATTTAAAAGTTATAATATAAAATCCGTAAAATAATAAAGAAACAAAAAACAACAAAACGAAATCAACCAAAAAATCTACAAAGAATGACCATAGAATGCAATAAAGACTTAAACAAAGAATGAAATTAAGAAAGAAACAATAAATGATACATTGATTAAATTTATAAAGAATGAAAGAGAGATTAAAAAAGAATACAATTTTAACGTAATAAAAGTTAAAATTAAGTTTTAAACTAAGAATTTAACGCCGATTATGTAATATTGTGTCTGCCATAGTGCTGTATGTGTCCCTTGCCCTCCACTTGAGGTCCAGTGGAGGTCCGCGACATACAGCATATTTATCTCTCGAATAAGGTAAACATATAAATAACAATAACTTTATGGATAGAAACTAAAATGATTTAATTAATTGATGTATGTAGCAAGAAAGAAATAGGTTTAAACAGTATTTATTCAATCAATTGCACATATAATGAAATAATACAATGAGTAAATGTCATTTTAGGGATTGAAGATTAAGCGAAAATGCTTATTTATCCTCCTCTCCATGAAATGGTGAGGAGGACAATACTGAGATGTAGAGATAGAGAACGAGACAGAGAGAGAAAGCGAAAGAGAAATTAGGAATGAGACGTTTGAAAGAAGAATGAATCAAAGGTTAAATTAAAAATGAAACATTGAAGGGAAAAACAAAGCATAAGACAAAATTTAGACTGAAATAAAGAGTAATGTAAAGAATGAACCATTCCAAGCAAATATGTAATGAAGAAATGAACGAAATTAAGATTGCAAACCAGTAATGAAATTAAGAATGAAACGATGAAGAAAAGAATGAAACATTGAAAGGAAGAAGGAAACAAAGAAAAAAATAAGAACCAAACAAAGATTGAAATTAAGTTAAAACATTGAAAGGAAGGAGGAAACACAGAAAGAAATTAAGAATGAAACAAAGATTGAAGTTAAAAATGAAACATTGAAAGGAAGAAGGAAACGAAGAAAGAAATTTAGAATGCAACAAAGATTGAAGTTAAGAATGACACATTAAAAGGAAGAACGAATAAAAAGAAATAAATAAAATGAAACAAAGATTGTAGTTAAAAATGAAACATAAAAAAGAAGCAGGAAACACAGAAAGAAACAAACACAAAATAAGTAATTTAACAAAAAATGAAACAATTGAATGAAACAAGGAATGAAGAAAAGAATGAAATGCGACAGAAATAAAAATTAAGAAACAAAGAATGAAGTGATGAGTTAAAGTATGACTGAAACAAAGTTTAAAAGTAAGAATAAATAAGCGGTTTAATTAGAAAGAAACAAAACAATGCAATTAATCAAAAATCAACATAGAATGAAACATAAAATGAAATTCAGACTGAAACAAAGAATGAAATTAAGAAAGAAATATTAATAAATGATACATTGATAAAATTTATAAAGAATGAAAGAAAGATTGAAAAACGGGTTGAATTTAAGCGCAATAAAAGTTAAAATTAAGTTTAAAATAAGAATTTTTACGCCGATCATGTAATATTGTGTCTGCCATAGTGTTGTATGTGTCCCTTGCCCTCCAGTGGAGATCCAGTGGAGGTCCTCGACATACAGCATATTTATCTCTCGAATAAGGTAACATATAAATAACAATAACTTTATGGATAAAAAATAAAATGATTTAATTAAATGAAATATGTAGCAAGAAAGAAATAGGTTTAAAGAGTATTTATTCAATCAATTGCACATATAATGAAATAATACAATGAGTAAATGTCATTTTAGGGATTGAAGATTAAGCGAAAACGCTTATTTATCCTCTTCTCCATTAAATGGTGAGGAGGACAATACTGAGATAGAGAGAGAGAGAAAAAGAGAGAGAGAGAGAGAGAGAGAGAGAGAGAGAGAGAGAGAGAGAGAGAAAGAGACGGAGAAAGAAAGCGAGAAAGAAATTATGAATGAGACATTTGAAAGAAGAATGAAACAAATGTTAAATTAAACATGAAACATCGAAGGGAAAAACAAAGCATAAGACAATTTAGACTGAAAAAAAGAGTAATGTAAAGAATGAACCATTCCAAGCACATATGTAATGAAGAAATAAACGAAATTAAAAATGCAAACCAGTAATGAAATAAAGAATGAAACGATGAACGAAAGAGTGAAACGTTGAAAGGAAGAAGGAAACGAAGAAAGAAATTAAGAATTAAACAAAGATTGAAGTTAAGAATGAAACATTAAAAGGAAGAACGAATAAAAAGAAAGAAATTTAAAATGAAACAAAGATTGAAGTTAAAAATGAAACATTGAAAAGAAGCAGGAAACACAGAAAGAAACAAACACTGAAATAAGTAATTTAACAAAAAATGAAACAATTGAATGAAACAAGGAATAAAGAAAAGAATGAAATGCGACAGAAATAAAAATTAAGAAACAAAGAATGAAGTGATGAGTTAAAGTATGACTGAAACAATGTTTAAAAGTAAGAATGATTAAGCGGTTTAATTAGAAAGAAACAAAACAATGCAATTAATCAAAAATCAACATAGAATAAAACATAACATGAATTTCAGACTGAAACAAAGAATGAAATTAAGAAAGAAATATAAATAAATGATACATTGATTAAATTTATAAAGAATGAAAGAAAGATTGAAAAACGGATTCAATTTAAGCGTAATAAAAGTTAAAATTAAGTTTAAAATAAGAATTTAACGCCGATCATGTAATATTGTGTCTGCCATAGTGCTGTATGTGTCCCTTGCCCTCCACTGGAGGTCCAGTGGAGGTCCGCGACATACAGCATATTTATCTCTCGAATAAGGTAAACATATAAATAACAATAACTTTATTGATAGAAACTAAAATGAGTAAATGAAATGAAGTATGTTTAAAGAAACAGGTTTAAAGAGTATTTATTCAATCAATTGCACATATAATGAAATAATACAATGAGTAAATGTCATTTTAGGGATTGAAGATTAAGCGAAAACGCTTATTTATCCTCTTCTCCATGAAATGGTGTGGAGGACAATACTGAGATGTAGAGATAGAGAGAGAACGAGACAGAGAGAGAGAAAACGAGAGAGAAATTAGGAATGAGACATTTTAAAAAAAATGAAACAAAGGAGTAATTAAAAATGAAATATTGAAGGGAAAAACAGAGCATAAGCCAAAATTTAGACTGAAATAAAGAGTAATGTAAAGAATGAACCATTCCAAGCACATATGTAATGAAGAAATGAACGAAATTAAGAATGCAAACCAGTAATGAAATTAAGAATGAAACTATGAAGGAAAGAATGAAACATTGAAAGGAAGAAGGAAACAAAGAACAAATTAAGAATCAAAGATTGAAATTAAGTTAAAACATTGAAAGGAAGGAGGAAACACAGAAAAAAATAAAAATGAAACAAAGATTGAAGTTAGGAATGAAACATTAAAAGGAAGAACGAATAAAAAGAATGATATTAAAAATGAAACAAAGATTGAAGTTAAAAATGAAACATTGAAAGGAAGCAGGAAACACAGATAGAAACAAACACTGAAATAAGTAATTTAACAAAAAATGAACAATTGAATGAAACAAGGAATGAAGAAAAGAATGAAATGCGACAGAAATAAAAATTAAGAAACAAAGAATGAAGTGATGAGTTAAAGTATGACTGAAACAAAGTTTAAAAGTAAGAATAAATAAGCGGTTTAATTAGAAAGAAACAACACAATGCAATTAATCAAAAATCAACATAGAATGAAACATAAAATGAAATTCAGACTGAAACAAAGAATGAAATTAATAAAAAATATTAATAAATGATACATTGATTAAATTTATAAAGAATGAAAGATGTAAAAACGGATTCAATTTAAGCGTAATAAAAGTAAAAATTAAGTTTAAAATAAGAACTTAACGCCGATCATGTAATATTGTGTCTGCCATAGTGCTGTATGTGTCCCTTGCCCTCCACTGGAGGTCCAGTGGAGGTCCGCGACATACAGCATATTTATCTCTCGAATAAGGTAAACATATAAATAACAATAACTTTATTGATAGAAACTAAAATGAGTAAATGAAATGAAGTATGTATAATGCAATTAATCAAAAATCAACATAGAATGAACATAGAATGAAACATAAAATGAATTCAGACTGAAACAAAGAATGAAATTAAGAAAGAAATATTAATAAATGATACATTGATTAAATTTATAAAGAATGGAAGATTGAAAAACGGATTCAATTTAAGCGTAATAAAAGTTATAAATTAAGTTTAAAATAAGAATTTAACGCCGATCATGTAATATTGTGTCTGCCATAGTGCTGTATGTGTCTCTTGCCCTCCACTGGAGGTCCAGTGGAGGTCAGCGACATACAGCATATTTATCTCTCGAATAAGGTAAACATATAAATAACAATAACTTTATTGATAGAAACTAAAATGAGTAAATGAAATGAAGTATGTATAAAGAAAGAAATAGTTTTAAAGAGTATTTATTCAATCAATTGCACATATAATGAAATTATACAATGAGTAAATGTCATTTTAGGGATTGAAGATTAAGCGAAAACGCTTATTTATCCTCTTCTCCATGAAATGGTGAGGAGGACAATACTGAGATTTAGAGATAGAGAGAGAACGAGACAGAGAGAGAAAACGAGAGAGAAATTAGGAATGAGACATTTGAAAGAAGAATGAAACAAAGGTTAAATTAAAAATGAAACATTGAAGGGAAAAAAAGCATAAGACAAAATTTAGACTGAAATAAAGAGTAATGTAAAGAATGAACCATTCCAAGCACATATGTAATAAAAATAATGAACGAAATTAAGAATGCAAACCAGTAATGAAATTAAGACTGAAACTATGAAGGAAAGAATGAAACCTTGAAAGGAAGAAGGAAACAAAGAAAAAAATTAAGAATCAAACAAAGATTGAAATAAAGTTGAAACATTGATTGAAGTTAAGAATGAAACATTGAAAGGAAGAAGCAAACAAAGAAAGAAATTAAGAATTAAAGAAAGATTGAAGTTAAGAATGAAACATTAAAAGGAAGAACGAATAAAAAAGAAAGAAATTTAAAATGAAACAAAAATTGAAGTTTAAAATGAAAAATTGAAAGGAAGCAGGAAACACAGAAAGAAACAAACACTGAAATAAGTAATTTAACAAAAAATGAACAATTGAATGAAGCAAGGAATGAAGAAAAGAATGAAATGCGACAGAAATAAAAATTAAGAAACAAAGAATGAAGTGATGAGTTAACATATAAATAACAATAACTTTATGGATAGAAACTAAAATGAGTAAATGAAATGAAGTATGTAGCAAAAAAGAAATAGGTTTAAACAGTATTTATTCAATCAATTGCACATATAATGAAATTATACAATGAGTAAATGTCATTTTAGGGATTGAAGATTAAGCTAAAACGCTCATTTATCCTCTTCTCCATGAAATGGTGTGGAGGACAATACTGAGATGTAGAGAGAGATAGAGAAACACACAGAGAGAGAAAGCGAGAGAGAAATTAGGAATGAGACATTTGAAAGAAGAATGAAACAAAGGTTAAATTAGAAATGAAACATTGAAGGGAAAAACAAAGCATAAGACAAAATTTAGACTGAAATAAAGAGTAATGTAAAAAATGAAACATTCCAAGAACATATGCAATGAAGAAATGAACGAAATTACGAATGCAAACCAGTAATGAAATTAAGAATGAAACTATGAAGGAAAGAATGAAACATTTAAAGGAAGAAGGAAACAAAGAAAAAATTAAGAATCAAACAAAGATTGAAATTATGTTAAAACATTGAAAGGAAGGAGGAAACACAGAAAGAAATTAAAAATGAAACAAAGATTGAAGTTAAGGATGAAACATTGAAAGGAAGAAGGAAACAAAGAAAGAAATTTAGAATGCAACAAAGATTGAAGTAAAGAATGAAACATTAAATGGAAGAACGAATAAAAAGAAAGAAATTTAAAATGAAACAAAGATTGAAGTTAAAAATGAAACATTGAAAGGAAGCAGGAAACACAGAATGAAACAAACACCGAAATAAGTAATTTAACAAAAATGAAACAATTGAATGACACAATGAATGAAGAAAAGAATGAAATGCGACAGAAATAAAAATTAAGAAACAAAGAATGATGTGATGAGTTAAAGTATGACTGAAACAAAGTTTAAAAGTAAAAATAAATAAGCGGTTTAATTAGAAAGAAACAAAACAATGCAATTAATAAAAAATCAACATAGAATGAAACATAAAAAGAAATTCAGACTGAAACAAAGAATGAAATTAAGAAAGAAATATTAATAAATGATACATTGATTAAATTTATAAAGAATGAAAGAAAGATTGAAAAACGGATTCAATTGTTAAACCTAATAAAAGTTAAAATTAAGTTTAAAATAAGAACTTAACGCCGATCATGTAATATTTTGTCTGCCATAGTGCTGTATGTGTCCCTTGCCCTCCACTTGAGGTCCAGTGGAGGTCCGCGACATACAGCATATTTATCTCTCGAATAAGATAAACATACAAATAACAATAACTTTATGGATAGAAACTAAAATGATTGAATGAAATGAAGTATGTAGAAAGAATGAAATAGGTTTAAACAGTATTTATTCAATCAATTGCACATATAATGAAATAATACAATGAGTAAATATCCTTGTAGGGATTGAAGATTAAGCGAAAACGCTTATTTATCCTCTTCTCCATGAAATGGTGAGGAGGACAATACTGAGATTGAGAGATAGAGAGAGAACGAGCCAGAGAGAGAAAGCGAGAGAGAAATTAGGAATGAGACATTTGAAAGAAGAATGAAACAAAGGTTAAATTAAAAATGAAACACTTAAGGGAAAAACAAAGCATAGGACAAAATTTAGACTGAAATAAAGAGTAATGTAAAGAATGAACAATTTCAAGCATATATGTAATGAAGAAATGAACGAAATTAAGAATGCAAACCAGTAATGAAATTAAGAATGAAACTATGAAGGAAAGAATGAAACATTGAAAGGAAGAAGGAAACAAAGAAACAATTAAGAATCAAACAAAGATTGAAATTAAGTTAAAACATTGAAAGGAAGGAGGAAACACAGAAAGAAATTAAGAATGAAACAAAGATTGAAGTCAAGAATGAAACATTGAAAGGAAGAAGGAAACAAAGAAAGAACTTAAGAATAAAACAAAGATTGAAGTTAAGAATGAAACATTAAAGGGAAGAACGAATAAAAAGAAAGAAATTTAAAATGAAACAAGGATTGAAGTTAAAAATGAAAAATTGAAAGAAAGCGGGAAACACAGAAAGAAACAAACACTGAAATAAGTAATTAAACAAAAAATGAAACAATTGAATGAAACAAGGAATGAAGAAAAGAATGAAATGCGACAGGAATAAAAATTAAGAAACAAAGAATGAAGTGATGAGTTAAAGTATGACTGAAACAAAGTTTAAAAGTAAGAATAAATAAGCGGTTTAATTAGAAAGAAACGAAACAATGCAATTAATCAAAAATCTACATAGAATGAAACATAAAATGAAATTCAGACTGAAACAAATAATGAAATTAAGAAAGAAATATTAATAAATGATACATTGATTAAATTTATAAAGAATGAAAGGAAGATGTAAAAACGGATTCAATTTAAGCGTAATAAAAGTTAAAATTAAGTGTAAAATAAGAATTTAACGCCGATCATGTAATATTGTGTCTGCCACAGTGCTGTATGTGTCCCTTGCCCTCCACTGGAGGTCCAGTGGAGGTCCGCGACATACAGCACATTTATCTTTCGAATAACGTAAAAATATAAATAACAATAACTTTATGGATAGGAACTAAAATGATTTAATGAAATGAAGTATGTAGAAATAAAGAAATAGGTTTAAACAGTATTTATTCAATCAATTGCACATATAATGAAATAATACAATGAGTAAATGTCATTTTAGGGATTGAAGATTAAGAGAAAACGCTTATTTATCCTCTTCTCCATGAAATGGTGAGGAGGACAATATTGAGATGGAGAGATAGAGAGAGAACGAGCCAGAGAGAGAGAAAGCGAGCGAGAAATTAGGAATGATACATTTGAAAGAAGAATGAAACAAAGGTTAAATAAAAAATGAAACATTGAAGGGTAAAACAAAGCATAAGACAAAATTTAGACTGAAATAAAGAGTAATGTAAAGAATGAACCATTCCAAGCACATATGCAATGAAGAAATGAACGAAATTAAGAATGCAAACCAGTAATGAAATAAAGAATGAAACTATAAAGGAAAGAATGAAACATTGAAAGGAAGAAGGAAACAAAGAAAAAATTAAGAATCAAACAAAGATTGAAATTAAGTTAAAACATTGAAAGGAAGGAGGAAACACAGAAAGAAATTAAGAATGAAACAAAGATTGAAGTCAAGAATGAAACATTGAAAAGAAGACGGAAACACAGAAAGAAACAAACACTGAAATAAGTAATTTAACAAAAAATGAAACAATTGAATGAAACAAGGAATGAAGAAAAGAATGAAATGCGACAGAAATAAAAATTAAGAAACAAAGAAAGAAGTAATGAGTTAAATTATGACTGAAACAAAGTTTATAAGTAAGAATAAATAAGCGGTTTAATTAGAAAGAAACAAAACAATGCAATTAATCAAAAATCAACATAGAATGAAACATTAAATGAAATTCAGACTGAAACAAAGAATGAAATTAAGAAAAAAATATTAATAAATGATACACCGATTATATTTATAAAGAATGAAAGAAAGATTGAAAAACGGATTCAATTTAAGCGTAATAAAAGTTAAAATTAAGTTTAAAATAAGAATTTAACGCCGATCATGTAATATTGTGTCTGCCATAGTGCTGTATGTGTCCCTTGCCCTCCACTGGAGGTCCAGTGGAGGTCAGCGACATACAGCATATTTATCTCTCGAATAACGTAAACATATACATAACAATAACTTTATGGATAGAAACTAAAATGATTTAATAAAATGAAGTATGTAGAAAGAAAGAAATAGGTTTAAACAGTATTTATTCAATCAATTGCACATATAATGAAATAATACAATGAGTAAATGTCATTTTAGGGATTGAAGATTAAGCGAAAACGCTTATTTATCATCTTCTTCATGACAAGGTGAGGATGACAATACTGAGATGTAGAGATAGAGAGAGAACGAGACAGAGAGAGAAAGCGATAGAGAAATTAAGAATGAGACATTTGAAAGAAGAATGAAACAAAGGTTAAATTAAAAATTTAACATTGAAGGTAAAAACAATGCATAAGACAAAATTTAGACTGAAATAAAGAGTAATGTAAAGAATGAACCATTCCAAGCACATTTGTAATGAAGAAATGAACGAAATTAAGAATGCAAACCAGTTTTGAAATTTAGAATGAAACTATGAAGGAAAGAATGAAACATTGAAAGGAAGAAGGAAACAAAGAAAAAATTAAGAATCAAATAAGGATTGAAATTAAGTTAAAACATTGAAAGGAAGGAGGAAACACAGAAAGAAGTTAAGAATGAAACAAAGATTGAAGTCAAGAATGAAACATTGAAAGTAAGAAGGAAACAAAGAAAGAAATTAAGAATTAAACAAAGATTGAAGTTAAGAATGAAAGATTAAAAGGAAGAACGAATAAAAAGAAAGAAATTTAAAATGAAACAAAGATTGAAGTTAAAAATGAAACATTGAAAGGAAGCAGGAAACACAGAAAGAAACAAACACTGAAATAAGTAATTTAACAAAAACTGAAACAATTGAATGAAACAATGAATGAAGAAAAGAATGAAATGCGACAGAAATAAAAATTAGAAAAACAAAGAATGAAGTGATGAGTTAAAGTATGGCTGAAACAAAGTTTAAAAGTAAGAATAAATAAGCGGTTTAATTAGAAAGAAACGAAACAATGCAATTAATCAAAAATCAACATAGAATGAAACATTAAAATGAAATTCAGACTGAAACAAAGAATGAAATTAAGAAAGAAATATTAATAAATGATACATCGATTAAATGTATAAAGAATGAAAGAAAGATTGAAAAACGGATTCAATTTAAGCGTAATAAAAGTTAAAATTAAGTTTAAAATAAGAATTTAACGCCGATCATGTAACATTGTGTCTGCCATAGTGCTGTATGTTTGCCTTGCCCTCCACTGGAGGTCCAGTGGAGGTCCGCGACATACAGCATATTTATCTCTCGAATAACGTAAACATATATGAAATAACAATAACTTTATGGATAGAAACTAAAATGATTTAATGAAATGAAGTATGTAGCAAGAAAGAAATGGGTTTAAACAGTATTTATTCAATCAATTGCACATATAATGAAATAATACAATGAGTAAATGTCATTTTAGGGATTGAAGATTAAGCGAAAACGCTTATTTATCCTCTTCTCCATAAAATGGTGAGGAGGACAATACAAAGATGAAGAGATAGAGAGAGAACGAGAAAGATAGAGAAAGCGATAGAGAAATAAGAAATGAGATATTTGAAAGAAGAATGAAACAAAGGTTAAATTAAAAATGAAACATTGAAGGGAAAAACAAAGCATAAGACAAAATTTAGACTGAAATAAAGCGTAATGTAAAGAATGAACCATTCCAAGCACATATGTAATGAAGAAAGAACGAAATTAAGAATGCAAACCAGTAATGAAATTAAGAATGAAAGTATGAAGGAAAGAATGAAACATTGAAAGGAAGAAGGAAACAAAGAAAAAATTAAGAATCAAACAAAGATTGAAATTAAGTTAAAACATTGAAAGGAAGGAGGAAACACAGAAAGAAATTAAGAATGAAACAAAGATTGAAGTCAAGAATGAAACATTGAAAGGAAGAAGGAAACAAAGAAAGAAATTAAGAATTAAACAAATATTGAAGTTAAGAATGAAACATTAAAAGAAAGAACGAATAAAAAGAAAGAAATTAAGAATGAAACAAAGATTGAAGTTAAAAATGAAACATTGAAAGGAAGCAGGAAACGCAGAAAGAAACAAACACTGAAATAAGTAATTTAACAAAAAATGAAACAATTGAATGAAACAAGGAATGAAGAAAAGAATGAAATGCGACAGAAATAAAAATTAAGAAACAAAAAAATGAAGTGATGAGTTAAAGTATGACTGAAACAAAGTTTAAAAGTAAGAATAAATAAGCGGTTTAATTAGAAAGAAACAAAACAATGCAATTAATCAAAAATCAACATATAATGAAACATAAAATGAACATTAGACTGAAACAAGGAATGAAATTAAGAAAGAAATATTAATAAATGATACATTGATTAAATTTATAAAGAATGAAAGAAAGATTGAAAAACGGATTCAATTTAAGCGTAATAAAAGTTAAAATTAAGTTTAAATTAAGAATTTAACGCCGATCATGTAATATTGTGTCTGCCCTAGTGGTGTATGTGTCCCTTGCCCTCCACTGGAGGTACAGTGGAGGTCCGCGACATACAGCATATTTATCTCTCGAATAACGTAAACATATAAATAACAATAACTTTATGGATAGAAACTAAAATGATTTAATGAAATGAAGTATGTTGAAAGAAAGAAATAGGTTTAAACAGTATTTATTCAATCAATTGCACTTAAATGAAATAATACATGAGTAAATATCATTTTAGGGATTGAAGATTAAGCGAAAACGCTAATTTATCCTCTTCTCCATGAAATGGAGAAGAGAAAATAAAAAAATGAAGAGTTAGAGAGAGAACAAGAAAGATAGAGAAAGCGATAGAGAATGAAAGTATGAAGGAAAGAATGAAACATTGAAAGGAAGAAGGAAACTAAGAAAAAATAGGAATCAAACAAAGTTTGTTAAAACATTGAAAGGAAGGAAGAAAAACAGAAAGAAATTAAGAATGAAACAAAGATTGAAATCAAGAATGAAACATTGAAAGGAAGAAGGAAACACAGAAAGAAATTAAGAATTGAACAAAGATTGAAATAAAGAGTAATGTAAAGAATGAACCATTCCAAGCACATATGTAATGAAGAAATGAACGAAATTAAGAATGCAAACCAGTAATGAAATTAAGACTGAAAGTATGAAGGAAAGAATGAAACATTGAAAGGAAGAAGGAAACTAAGAAAAAATTAGGAATCAAACAAAGATTGTTAAAACGTTGAAAGGAAGGAGGAAAAACAGAAAGAAATTAAGAATGAAACAAAGATTGAAATCAAGAATGAAACATTGAAAGGAAGAAGGAAACACAGAAAGAAATTAAGAATTGAACAAAGAATGAAGTTAAGAATGAAACATTAAAAGAAAGTACGAATAAAAAAATTGAAATTTAAAATGAAACAAAGATTGAAGTTAAAAATGAAACATTGAAAGGAAGCAGGAAACACAGAAAGAAACAAACACTGAAATAAGTAATTTAACAAAAAAGGAAACAATTGAATGAAACAAGGAATGAAGAAAAGAATGAAATGCGACAGAAATAAAAATTAGAAAAACAAAGAATGAAGTGATGAGTTAAAGTATGGCTGAAACAAAGTTTAAAAGTAAGAATAAATAAGCGGTTTAATTAGAAAGAAACAAAACAATGCAATTAATCAAAAAATCAACATAGAATGAAACATTAAATGAAACTCAGATTGAAAGAAAGAATGAAATTAAGAAAGAAATATTAATAAATTATACATTGATTAAATTTATAAAGAATGAAAGAAAGATTGAAAAACGGATTAAATTTAAGCGTAATAAAAGTTAAAATTAAGTTTGAAATAAGAATTTTACGCCGATCATGTAATATTGTGTCTGCCATAGTGCTGTATGTGTCCCTTGCCCTCCACTGGAGGTCCAGTGGAGGTTCGCGACATACAGCATATTTATCTCTCGAATTACGTAAACATATATTAAATAACAATAACTTTATGGATAGAAACTAAAATGATTTAATGAAATGAAGCATGTTGAAAGAAAGAAATAGGTTTAAACAGTATTTATTCAATCAATTGCACATATAATGAAATAATACAATGAGTAAATGTCATTTTAGGGATTGAAGATTAAGCGAAAACGCTTATTTATCCTCTTCTCCATTAAATGGTGAGGAGGACAATACTGAGAGAGAGAAAGCGAGAGAGAAATCAAGAATGAAACATTGAAAGGAAGAAGGAAACACAGAAAGAAATTAAGAATTGAACAAAGATTGAAGTTAAGAATGAAACATTAAAAGAAAGTACGAATAAAAAAAGTGAAATTTAAAATGAAACAAAGATTGAAGTTAAAAATGAAACATTGAAAGGAAGCAGGAAACACAGAAAGAAACAAACACTGAAATAAGTAATTTAACAAAAAATGAAACAATTGAATGAAACAAGGAATGAAGAAAAGAATGAAATGCGACAGAAATAAAAATTAAGAAGCAAAAAATGAATTGATTAGTTAAAGTATGACTGAAACAAAGTTTAAAAGTAAGAATAAATAAGCGGTTTAATTAGAAAGAAACAAAACAATGCAATTAATCAAAAATCAACATAGAATGAAACATAAAATGAAATTCAGACTGAAACAAAGAATGAAATTAAGAAAGAAATATTAATAAATGATACATTGATTAAATTTATAAAGAATGAAAGAAAGATTGAAAAACGGATTCAATTTAAGCGTAATAAAAGTTAAAATTAAGTTTAAAATAAGAATTTAACGCCGATCATGTAATATTGTGTCTGCCATAGTGCTGTATGTGTCCCTTGCCCTCCACTGGAGGTCCAGTGGAGGTCCGCGACATACAGCATATTTATCTCTCGAATAACGTAAACATATAAATAACAATAACTTTATGGATAGAAACTAAAATGATTTAATGAAATGAAGCATGTAGAAAGAAAGAAATAGGTTTAAACAGTATTTATTCAATCAATTGCACATATAATGAAATAATACAATGAGTAAATGTCATTTTAGGGATTGAAGATTAAGCGAAAACGCTTATTTATCCTCTTCTCCATTAAATGGTGAGGAGGACAATACTGAGATGGAGAGATAGAGAGAGAACGAGCCAGAGAGAGAAAGCGAGAGAGAAATTAGGAATGAGACATTTGAAAGAAGAATGAAACAAAGGTTAAATTAAAAATGAAACATTGAAGGGAAAAACAAAGCATAAGACAAACTTAAGACTGAAATAAAGAGTAATGTAAAGAATGAACCATTCCAAGCACATATGTAATGAAGAAATGAACGAAATTAAGAATGCAAACCAGTAATGAAATTAAGAATGAAAGTATGAAGGAAAGAATGAAACATTGAAAGGAAGAAGGAAACAAAGAAAAAATAAGAATCAAAGATTGAAATTAAGTTAAAACATTGAAAGGAAGGAGGAAACACAGAAAGAAATTAAGAATGAAACAAAGATTGAAGTCAATAATAAAACATTGAAAGGAAGAAGGAAACAAAGAAAGAAATTAAGAATTAAACAAAGATTGAAGTTAAGAATGAAACATTAAAAGGAAGAACGAATAAAAAGAAAGAAATTTAAAATGAAACAAAGATTGAAGTTAAAAATGAAACATTGAAAGGAAGCAGGAAACACAGAAAGAAACAAACACTGAAATAAGTAATTTAACAAAAAATGAAACAATTGAATGAAACAAGGAATGAAGAAAAGAATGAAATGCGACAGAAATAAAAATTAAGAAACAAAGAATGAAGTGATGAGTTAAAGTATGACTGAAACAAAGTTTAAAAGTAAGAATAAATAAACGGTTTAATTAGAAAGAAACAAAACAATGCAATTAATCAAAAATCAACATAGAATGAAACATAAAATGAAATTCAGACTGAAACAAAGAATGAAATTAAGAAAGAAATATTAATAAATGATACATTGATTAAATTTATAAAGAATGAAAGAAAGATTGAAAAACGGATTCAATTTAAGCGTAATAAAAGTTAAAATTAAGTTTAAAATAAGAATTTAACGCCGATCATGTAATATTGTGTCTGCCCTAGTGCTGTATGTGTCCCTTGCCCTCCACTGGAGGTCCAGTGGAGGTCCGCGACATACAGCATATTTATCTCTCGAATAACGTAAACATATAAATAACAATAACTTTATGGATAGAAACTAAAATGATTTAATGAAATGAAGCATGTAGAAAGAAAGAAATAGGTTTAAACAGTATTTATTCAATCAATTGCACATATAATGAAATAATACAATGAGTAAATGTCATTTTAGGGATTGAAGATTAAGCGAAAACGCTTATTTATCCTCTTCTCCATGAAATGGTGAGGAGGACAATACTAAGATGTAGAGATAGAGAGAGAACGAGCCAGAGAGAGAAAGCGAGAGAGAAATTAGGAATGAGACATTTGAAAGAAGAATGAAACAAAGGTTAAATTAAAAATGAAACATTGAAGGGAAAAACAAAGCATAAGACAAAATTTAGACTGAAATAAAGAGTAATGTAAAGAATGAACCATTCCAAGCACATATGTAATGAAGAAATGAACGAAATTAAGAATGCAAACCAGTAATGAAATTAAGAATGAAAGTATGAAGGAAAGAATGAAACATTGAAAGGAAGAAGGAAACAAAGAAAAAATTAAGAATCAAACAAAGATTGAAATTAAGTTAAAACATTGAAAGGAAGGAGGAAACACAGAAAGAAATTAAGAATGAAACAAAGATTGAAGTCAAGAATGAAACATTGAAAGGAAGAAGGAAACAAAGAAAGAAATTAAGAATTAAACAAAGATTGAAGTTAAGAATGAAACATTAAAAGGAAGAACGAATAAAAAGAAAGAAATTTAAAATGAAACAAAGATTGAAGTTAAAAATGAAACATTGAAAGGAAGCAGGAAACACAGAAAGAAACAAACACTGAAATAAGTAATTTAACAAAAAATGAAACAATTGAATGAAACAAGGAATGAAGAAAAGAATGAAATGCGACAGAAATAAAAATTAAGAAACAAAGAATGAAGTGATGAGTTAAAGTATGACTGAAACAAAGTTTAAAAGTAAGAATAAATAAGCGGTTTAATTAGAAAGAAACAAAACAATGCAATTAATCAAAAATCAACATAGAATGAAACATAAAATGAAATTCAGACTGAAACAAAGAATGAAATTAAGAAAGAAATATTAATAAATGATACATTGATTAAATTTATAAAGAATGAAAGAAAGATTGAAAAACGGATTCAATTTAAGCGTAATAAAAGTTAAAATTAAGTTTAAAATAAGAATTTAACGCCGATCATGTAATATTGTGTCTGCCATAGTGCTGTATGTGTCCCTTGCCCTCCACTGGAGGTCCAGTGGAGGTCCGCGACATACAGCATATTTATCTCTCGAATAACGTAAACATATAAATAACAATAACTTTATGGATAGAAACTAAAATGATTTAATGAAATGAAGCATGTAGAAAGAAAGAAATAGGTTTAAACAGTATTTATTCAATCAATTGCACATATAATGAAATAATACAATGAGTAAATGTCATTTTAGGGATTGAAGATTAAGCGAAAACGCTTATTTATCCTCTTCTCCATTAAATGGTGAGGAGGACAATACTGAGATGGAGAGATAGAGAGAGAACGAGCCAGAGAGAGAAAGCGAGAGAGAAATTAGGAATGAGACATTTGAAAGAAGAATGAAACAAAGGTTAAATTAAAAATGAAACATTGAAGGGAAAAACAAAGCATAAGACAAAATTTAGACTGAAATAAAGAGTAATGTAAAGAATGAACCATTCCAAGCACATATGTAATGAAGAAATGAACGAAATTAAGAATGCAAACCAGTAATGAAATTAAGAATGAAAGTATGAAGGAAAGAATGAAACATTGAAAGGAAGAAGGAAACAAAGAAAAAATTAAGAATCAAACAAAGATTGAAATTAAGTTAAAACATTGAAAGGAAGGAGGAAACACAGAAAGAAATTAAGAATGAAACAAAGATTGAAGTCAAGAATAAAACATTGAAAGGAAGAAGGAAACAAAGAAAGAAATTAAGAATTAAACAAAGATTGAAGTTAAGAATGAAACATTAAAAGGAAGAACGAATAAAAAGAAAGAAATTTAAAATGAAACAAAGATTGAAGTTAAAAATGAAACATTGAAAGGAAGCAGGAAACACAGAAAGAAACAAACACTGAAATAAGTAATTTAACAAAAAATGAAACAATTGAATGAAACAAGGAATGAAGAAAAGAATGAAATGCGACAGAAATAAAAATTAAGAAACAAAGAATGAAGTGATGAGTTAAAGTATGACTGAAACAAAGTTTAAAAGTAAGAATAAATAAACGGTTTAATTAGAAAGAAACAAAACAATGCAATTAATCAAAAATCAACATAGAATGAAACATAAAATGAAATTCAGACTGAAACAAAGAATGAAATTAAGAAAGAAATATTAATAAATGATACATTGATTAAATTTATAAAGAATGAAAGAAAGATTGAAAAACGGATTCAATTTAAGCGTAATAAAAGTTAAAATTAAGTTTAAAATAAGAATTTAACGCCGATCATGTAATATTGTGTCTGCCCTAGTGCTGTATGTGTCCCTTGCCCTCCACTGGAGGTCCAGTGGAGGTCCGCGACATACAGCATATTTATCTCTCGAATAACGTAAACATATAAATAACAATAACTTTATGGATAGAAACTAAAATGATTTAATGAAATTGAAGCATGTAGAAAGAAAGAAATAGGTTTAAACAGTATTTATTCAATCAATTGCACATATAATGAAATAATACAATGAGTAAATGTCATTTTAGGGATTGAAGATTAAGCGAAAACGCTTATTTATCCTCTTCTCCATGAAATGGTGAGGAGGACAATACTGAGATGGAGAGATAGAGAGAGAACGAGCCAGAGAGAGAGAAAGCGAGAGAGAAATTAGGAATGAGACATTTGAAAGAAGAATGAAACAAAGGTTAAATTAAAAATGAAACATTGAAGGGAAAAACAAAGCATAAGACAAAATTTAGACTGAAATAAAGAGTAATGTAAAGAATGAACCATTCCAAGCACATATGTAATGAAGAAATGAACGAAATTAAGAATGCAAACCAGTAATGAAATTAAGAATGAAAGTATGAAGGAAAGAATGAAACATTGAAAGGAAGAAGGAAACAAAGAAAAAATTAAGAATCAAACAAAGATTGAAATTAAGTTAAAACATTGAAAGGAAGGAGGAAACACAGAAAGAAATTAAGAATGAAACAAAGATTGAAGTCAAGAATGAAACATTGAAAGGAAGAAGGAAACAAAGAAAGAAATTAAGAATTAAACAAAGATTGAAGTTAAGAATGAAACATTAAAAGGAAGAACGAATAAAAAGAAAGAAATTTAAAATGAAACAAAGATTGAAGTTAAAAATGAAACATTGAAAGGAAGCAGGAAACACAGAAAGAAACAAACACTGAAATAAGTAATTTAACAAAAAATGAAACAATTGAATGAAACAAGGAATGAAGAAAAGAATGAAATGCGACAGAAATAAAAATTAAGAAACAAAGAATGAAGTGATGAGTTAAAGTATGACTGAAACAAAGTTTAAAAGTAAGAATAAATAAACGGTTTAATTAGAAAGAAACAAAACAATGCAATTAATCAAAAATCAACATAGAATGAAACATAAAATGAAATTCAGACTGAAACAAAGAATGAAATTAAGAAAGAAATATTAATAAATGATACATTGATTAAATTTATAAAGAATGAAAGAAAGATTGAAAAACGGATTCAATTTAAGCGTAATAAAAGTTAAAATTAAGTTTAAAATAAGAATTTAACGCCGATCATGTAATATTGTGTCTGCCATAGTGCTGTATGTGTCCCTTGCCCTCCACTGGAGGTCCAGTGGAGGTCCGCGACATACAGCATATTTATCTCTCGAATAACGTAAACATATAAATAACAATAACTTTATGGATAGAAACTAAAATGATTTAATGAAATGAAGTATGTAGAAAGAAAGAAATAGGTTTAAACAGTATTTATTCAATCAATTGCACATATAATGAAATAATACAATGAGTAAATGTCATTTTAGGGATTGAAGATTAAGCGAAAACGCTTATTTATCCTCTTCTCCATGAAATGGTGAGGAGGACAATACTGAGATGGAGAGATAGAGAGAGAACGAGCCAGAGAGAGAAAGCGAGAGAGAAATTAGGAATGAGACATTTGAAAGAAGAATGAAACAAAGGTTAAATTAAAAATGAAACATTGAAGGGAAAAACAAAGCATAAGACAAAATTTAGACTGAAATAAAGAGTAATGTAAAGAATGAACCATTCCAAGCACATATGTAATGAAGAAATGAACGAAATTAAGAATGCAAACCAGTAATGAAATTAAGAATGAAAGTATGAAGGAAAGAATGAAACATTGAAAGGAAGAAGGAAACAAAGAAAAAATTAAGAATCAAACAAAGATTGAAATTAAGTTAAAACATTGAAAGGAAGGAGGAAACACAGAAAGAAATTAAGAATGAAACAAAGATTGAAGTCAAGAATGAAACATTGAAAGGAAGAAGGAAACAAAGAAAGAAATTAAGAATTAAACAAAGATTGAAGTTAAGAATGAAACATTAAAAGGAAGAACGAATAAAAAGAAAGAAATTTAAAATGAAACAAAGATTGAAGTTAAAAATGAAACATTGAAAGGAAGCAGGAAACACAGAAAGAAACAAACACTGAAATAAGTAATTTAACAAAAAATGAAACAATTGAATGAAACAAGGAATGAAGAAAAGAATGAAATGCGACAGAAATAAAAATTAAGAAACAAAGAATGAAGTGATGAGTTAAAGTATGACTGAAACAAAGTTTAAAAGTAAGAATAAATAAGCGGTTTAATTAGAAAGAAACAAAACAATGCAATTAATCAAAAATCAACATAGAATGAAACATAAAATGAAATTCAGACTGAAACAAAGAATGAAATTAAGAAAGAAATATTAATAAATGATACATTGATTAAATTTATAAAGAATGAAAGAAAGATTGAAAAACGGATTCAATTTAAGCGTAATAAAAGTTAAAATTAAGTTTAAAATAAGAATTTAACGCCGATCATGTAATATTGTGTCTGCCATAGTGCTGTATGTGTCCCTTGCCCTCCACTGGAGGTCCAGTGGAGGTCCGCGACATACAGCATATTTATCTCTCGAATAACGTAAACATATAAATAACAATAACTTTATGGATAGAAACTAAAATGATTTAATGAAATGAAGTATGTAGCAAGAAAGAAATAGGTTTAAACAGTATTTATTCAATCAATTGCACATATAATGAAATAATACAATGAGTAAATGTCATTTTAGGGATTGAAGATTAAGCGAAAACGCTTATTTATCCTCTTCTCCATGAAATGGTGAGGAGGACAATACTGAGATGGAGAGATAGAGAGAGAACGAGCCAGAGAGAGAAAGCGAGAGAGAAATTAGGAATGAGACATTTGAAAGAAGAATGAAACAAAGGTTAAATTAAAAATGAAACATTGAAGGGAAAAACAAAGCATAAGACAAAATTTAGACTGAAATAAAGAGTAATGTAAAGAATGAACCATTCCAAGCACATATGTAATGAAGAAATGAACGAAATTAAGAATGCAAACCAGTAATGAAATTAAGAATGAAAGTATGAAGGAAAGAATGAAACATTGAAAGGAAGAAGGAAACAAAGAAAAAATTAAGAATCAAACAAAGATTGAAATTAAGTTAAAACATTGAAAGGAAGGAGGAAACACAGAAAGAAATTAAGAATGAAACAAAGATTGAAGTCAAGAATGAAACATTGAAAGGAAGAAGGAAACAAAGAAAGAAATTAAGAATTAAACAAAGATTGAAGTTAAGAATGAAACATTAAAAGGAAGAACGAATAAAAAGAAAGAAATTTAAAATGAAACAAAGATTGAAGTTAAGAATGAAACATTAAAAGGAAGAACGAATAAAAAGAAAGAAATTTAAAATGAAACAAAGATTGAAGTTAAAAATGAAACATTGAAAGGAAGCAGGAAACACAGAAAGAAACAAACACTGAAATAAGTAATTTAACAAAAAATGAAACAATTGAATGAAACAAGGAATGAAGAAAAGAATGAAATGCGACAGAAATAAAAATTAAGAAACAAAGAATGAAGTGATGAGTTAAAGTATGACTGAAACAAAGTTTAAAAGTAAGAATAAATAAGCGGTTTAATTAGAAAGAAACAAAACAATGCAATTAATCAAAAATCAACATAGAATGAAACATAAAATGAAATTCAGACTGAAACAAAGAATGAAATTAAGAAAGAAATATTAATAAATGATACATTGATTAAATTTATAAAGAATGAAAGAAAGATTGAAAAACGGATTCAATTTAAGCGTAATAAAAGTTAAAATTAAGTTTAAAATAAGAATTTAACGCCGATCATGTAATATTGTGTCTGCCATAGTGCTGTATGTGTCCCTTGCCCTCCACTGGAGGTCCAGTGGAGGTCCGCGACATACAGCATATTTATCTCTCGAATAACGTAAACATATAAATAACAATAACTTTATGGATAGAAACTAAAATGATTTAATGAAATGAAGCATGTAGAAAGAAAGAAATAGGTTTAAACAGTATTTATTCAATCAATTGCACATATAATGAAATAATACAATGAGTAAATGTCATTTTAGGGATTGAAGATTAAGCGAAAACGCTTATTTATCCTCTTCTCCATGAAATGGTGAGGAGGACAATACTGAGATGGAGAGATAGAGAGAGAACGAGCCAGAGAGAGAAAGCGAGAGAGAAATTAGGAATGAGACATTTGAAAGAAGAATGAAACAAAGGTTAAATTAAAAATGAAACATTGAAGGGAAAAACAAAGCATAAGACAAAATTTAGACTGAAATAAAGAGTAATGTAAAGAATGAACCATTCCAAGCACATATGTAATGAAGAAATGAACGAAATTAAGAATGCAAACCAGTAATGAAATTAAGAATGAAAGTATGAAGGAAAGAATGAAACATTGAAAGGAAGAAGGAAACAAAGAAAAAATTAAGAATCAAACAAAGATTGAAATTAAGTTAAAACATTGAAAGGAAGGAGGAAACACAGAAAGAAATTAAGAATGAAACAAAGATTGAAGTCAAGAATGAAACATTGAAAGGAAGAAGGAAACAAAGAAAGAAATTAAGAATTAAACAAAGATTGAAGTTAAGAATGAAACATTAAAAGGAAGAACGAATAAAAAGAAAGAAATTTAAAATGAAACAAAGATTGAAGTTAAAAATGAAACATTGAAAGGAAGCAGGAAACACAGAAAGAAACAAACACTGAAATAAGTAATTTAACAAAAAATGAAACAATTGAATGAAACAAGGAATGAAGAAAAGAATGAAATGCGACAGAAATAAAAATTAAGAAACAAAGAATGAAGTGATGAGTTAAAGTATGACTGAAACAAAGTTTAAAAGTAAGAATAAATAAGCGGTTTAATTAGAAAGAAACAAAACAATGCAATTAATCAAAAATCAACATAGAATGAAACATAAAATGAAATTCAGACTGAAACAAAGAATGAAATTAAGAAAGAAATATTAATAAATGATACATTGATTAAATTTATAAAGAATGAAAGAAAGATTGAAAAACGGATTCAATTTAAGCGTAATAAAAGTTAAAATTAAGTTTAAAATAAGAATTTAACGCCGATCATGTAATATTGTGTCTGCCATAGTGCTGTATGTGTCCCTTGCCCTCCACTGGAGGTCCAGTGGAGGTCCGCGACATACAGCATATTTATCTCTCGAATAACGTAAACATATAAATAACAATAACTTTATGGATAGAAACTAAAATGATTTAATGAAATGAAGCATGTAGAAAGAAAGAAATAGGTTTAAACAGTATTTATTCAATCAATTGCACATATAATGAAATAATACAATGAGTAAATGTCATTTTAGGGATTGAAGATTAAGCGAAAACGCTTATTTATCCTCTTCTCCATGAAATGGTGAGGAGGACAATACTGAGATGGAGAGATAGAGAGAGAACGAGCCAGAGAGAGAAAGCGAGAGAGAAATTAGGAATGAGACATTTGAAAGAAGAATGAAACAAAGGTTAAATTAAAAATGAAACATTGAAGGGAAAAACAAAGCATAAGACAAAATTTAGACTGAAATAAAGAGTAATGTAAAGAATGAACCATTCCAAGCACATATGTAATGAAGAAATGAACGAAATTAAGAATGCAAACCAGTAATGAAATTAAGAATGAAAGTATGAAGGAAAGAATGAAACATTGAAAGGAAGAAGGAAACAAAGAAAAAATTAAGAATCAAACAAAGATTGAAATTAAGTTAAAACATTGAAAGGAAGGAGGAAACACAGAAAGAAATTAAGAATGAAACAAAGATTGAAGTCAAGAATGAAACATTGAAAGGAAGAAGGAAACAAAGAAAGAAATTAAGAATTAAACAAAGATTGAAGTTAAGAATGAAACATTAAAAGGAAGAACGAATAAAAAGAAAGAAATTTAAAATGAAACAAAGATTGAAGTTAAAAATGAAACATTGAAAGGAAGCAGGAAACACAGAAAGAAACAAACACTGAAATAAGTAATTTAACAAAAAATGAAACAATTGAATGAAACAAGGAATGAAGAAAGAATGAAATGCGACAGAAATAAAAATTAAGAAACAAAGAATGAAGTGATGAGTTAAAGTATGACTGAAACAAAGTTTAAAAGTAAGAATAAATAAGCGGTTTAATTAGAAAGAAACAAAACAATGCAATTAATCAAAAATCAACATAGAATGAAACATAAAATGAAATTCAGACTGAAACAAAGAATGAAATTAAGAAAGAAATATTAATAAATGATACATTGATTAAATTTATAAAGAATGAAAGAAAGATTGAAAAACGGATTCAATTTAAGCGTAATAAAAGTTAAAATTAAGTTTAAAATAAGAATTTAACGCCGATCATGTAATATTGTGTCTGCCATAGTGCTGTATGTGTCCCTTGCCCTCCACTGGAGGTCCAGTGGAGGTCCGCGACATACAGCATATTTATCTCTCGAATAACGTAAACATATAAATAACAATAACTTTATGGATAGAAACTAAAATGATTTAATGAAATGAAGTATGTAGAAAGAAAGAAATAGGTTTAAACAGTATTTATTCAATCAATTGCACATATAATGAAATAATACAATGAGTAAATGTCATTTTAGGGATTGAAGATTAAGCGAAAACGCTTATTTATCCTCTTCTCCATGAAATGGTGAGGAGGACAATACTGAGATGGAGAGATAGAGAGAGAACGAGCCAGAGAGAGAAAGCGAGAGAGAAATTAGGAATGAGACATTTGAAAGAAGAATGAAACAAAGGTTAAATTAAAAATGAAACATTGAAGGGAAAAACAAAGCATAAGACAAAATTTAGACTGAAATAAAGAGTAATGTAAAGAATGAAACATTCCAAGCACATATGTAATGAAGAAATGAACGAAATTAAGAATGCAAACCAGTAATGAAATTAAGAATGAAAGTATGAAGGAAAGAATGAAACATTGAAAGGAAGAAGGAAACAAAGAAAAAATTAAGAATCAAACAAAGATTGAAATTAAGTTAAAACATTGAAAGGAAGGAGGAAACACAGAAAGAAATTAAGAATGAAACAAAGATTGAAGTCAGGAATGAAACATTGAAAGGAAGAAGGAAACAAAGAAAGAAATTAAGAATTAAACAAAGATTGAAGTTAAGAATGAAACATTAAAAGGAAGAACGAATAAAAAGAAAGAAATTTAAAATGAAACAAAGATTGAAGTTAAAAATGAAACATTGAAAGGAAGCAGGAAACACAGAAAGAAACAAACACTGAAATAAGTAATTTAACAAAAAATGAAACAATTGAATGAAACAAGGAATGAAGAAAAGAATGAAATGCGACAGAAATAAAAATTAAGAAACAAAGAATGAAGTGATGAGTTAAAGTATGACTGAAACAAAGTTTAAAAGTAAGAATAAATAAGCGGTTTAATTAGAAAGAAACAAAACAATGCAATTAATCAAAAATCAACATAGAATGAAACATAAAATGAAATTCAGACTGAAACAAAGAATGAAATTAAGAAAGAAATATTAATAAATGATACATTGATTAAATTTATAAAGAATGAAAGAAAGATTGAAAAACGGATTCAATTTAAGCGTAATAAAAGTTAAAATTAAGTTTAAAATAAGAATTTAACGCCGATCATGTAATATTGTGTCTGCCATAGTGCTGTATGTGTCCCTTGCCCTCCACTGGAGGTCCAGTGGAGGTCCGCGACATACAGCATATTTATCTCTCGAATAACGTAAACATATAAATAACAATAACTTTATGGATAGAAACTAAAATGATTTAATGAAATGAACCATGTAGAAAGAAAGAAATAGGTTTAAACAGTATTTATTCAATCAATTGCACATATAATGAAATAATACAATGAGTAAATGTCATTTTAGGGATTGAAGATTAAGCGAAAACGCTTATTTATCCTCTTCTCCATGAAATGGTGAGGAGGACAATACTGAGATGGAGAGATAGAGAGAGAACGAGCCAGAGAGAGAAAGCGAGAGAGAAATTAGGAATGAGACATTTGAAAGAAGAATGAAACAAAGGTTAAATTAAAAATGAAACATTGAAGGGAAAAACAAAGCATAAGACAAAATTTAGACTGAAATAAAGAGTAATGTAAAGAATGAACCATTCCAAGCACATATGTAATGAAGAAATGAACGAAATTAAGAATGCAAACCAGTAATGAAATTAAGAATGAAAGTATGAAGGAAAGAATGAAACATTGAAAGGAAGAAGGAAACAAAGAAAAAATTAAGAATCAAACAAAGATTGAAATTAAGTTAAAACATTGAAAGGAAGGAGGAAACACAGAAAGAAATTAAGAATGAAACAAAGATTGAAGTCAAGAATGAAACATTGAAAGGAAGAAGGAAACAAAGAAAGAAATTAAGAATTAAACAAAGATTGAAGTTAAGAATGAAACATTAAAAGGAAGAACGAATAAAAAGAAAGAAATTTAAAATGAAACAAAGATTGAAGTTAAAAATGAAACATTGAAAGGAAGCAGGAAACACAGAAAGAAACAAACACTGAAATAAGTAATTTAACAAAAAATGAAACAATTGAATGAAACAAGGAATGAAGAAAAGAATGAAATGCGACAGAAATAAAAATTAAGAAACAAAGAATGAAGTGATGAGTTAAAGTATGACTGAAACAAAGTTTAAAAGTAAGAATAAATAAGCGGTTTAATTAGAAAGAAACAAAACAATGCAATTAATCAAAAATCAACATAGAATGAAACATAAAATGAAATTCAGACTGAAACAAAGAATGAAATTAAGAAAGAAATATTAATAAATGATACATTGATTAAATTTATAAAGAATGAAAGAAAGATTGAAAAACGGATTCAATTTAAGCGTAATAAAAGTTAAAATTAAGTTTAAAATAAGAATTTAACGCCGATCATGTAATATTGTGTCTGCCATAGTGCTGTATGTGTCCCTTGCCCTCCACTGGAGGTCCAGTGGAGGTCCGCGACATACAGCATATTTATCTCTCGAATAACGTAAACATATAAATAACAATAACTTTATGGATAGAAACTAAAATGATTTAATGAAATGAAGTATGTAGAAAGAAAGAAATAGGTTTAAACAGTATTTATTCAATCAATTGCACATATAATGAAATAATACAATGAGTAAATGTCATTTTAGGGATTGAAGATTAAGCGAAAACGCTTATTTATCCTCTTCTCCATGAAATGGTGAGGAGGACAATACTGAGATGGAGAGATAGAGAGAGAACGAGCCAGAGAGAGAAAGCGAGAGAGAAATTAGGAATGAGACATTTGAAAGAAGAATGAAACAAAGGTTAAATTAAAAATGAAACATTGAAGGGAAAAACAAAGCATAAGACAAAATTTAGACTGAAATAAAGAGTAATGTAAAGAATGAACCATTCCAAGCACATATGTAATGAAGAAATGAACGAAATTAAGAATGCAAACCAGTAATGAAATTAAGAATGAAAGTATGAAGGAAAGAATGAAACATTGAAAGGAAGAAGGAAACAAAGAAAAAATTAAGAATCAAACAAAGATTGAAATTAAGTTAAAACATTGAAAGGAAGGAGGAAACACAGAAAGAAATTAAGAATGAAACAAAGATTGAAATCAAGAATGAAACATTGAAAGGAAGAAGGAAACACAGAAAGAAATTAAGAATTAAACAAAGATTGAAGTTAAGAATGAAACATTAAAAGGAAGAACGAATAAAAAGAAAGAAATTTAAAATGAAACAAAGATTGAAGTTAAAAATGAAACATTGAAAGGAAGCAGGAAACACAGAAAGAAACAAACACTGAAATAAGTAATTTAACAAAAAATGAAACAATTGAATGAAACAAGGAATGAAGAAAAGAATGAAATGCGACAGAAATAAAAATTAAGAAACAAAGAATGAAGTGATGAGTTAAAGTATGACTGAAACAAAGTTTAAAAGTAAGAATAAATAAGCGGTTTAATTAGAAAGAAACAAAACAATGCAATTAATCAAAAATCAACATAGAATGAAACATAAAATGAAATTCAGACTGAAACAAAGAATGAAATTAAGAAAGAAATATTAATAAATGATACATTGATTAAATTTATAAAGAATGAAAGAAAGATTGAAAAACGGATTCAATTTAAGCGTAATAAAAGTTAAAATTAAGTTTAAAATAAGAATTTAACGCCGATCATGTAATATTGTGTCTGCCATAGTGCTGTATGTGTCCCTTGCCCTCCACTGGAGGTCCAGTGGAGGTCCGCGACATACAGCATATTTATCTCTCGAATAACGTAAACATATAAATAACAATAACTTTATGGATAGAAACTAAAATGATTTAATGAAATGAAGCATGTAGAAAGAAAGAAATAGGTTTAAACAGTATTTATTCAATCAATTGCACATATAATGAAATAATACAATGAGTAAATGTCATTTTAGGGATTGAAGATTAAGCGAAAACGCTTATTTATCCTCTTCTCCATGAAATGGTGAGGAGGACAATACTGAGATGGAGAGATAGAGAGAGAACGAGCCAGAGAGAGAAAGCGAGAGAGAAATTAGGAATGAGACATTTGAAAGAAGAATGAAACAAAGGTTAAATTAAAAATGAAACATTGAAGGGAAAAACAAAGCATAAGACAAAATTAAGACTGAAATAAAGAGTAATGTAAAGAATGAACCATTCCAAGCACATATGTAATGAAGAAATGAACGAAATTAAGAATGCAAACCAGTAATGAAATTAAGAATGAAAGTATGAAGGAAAGAATGAAACATTGAAAGGAAGAAGGAAACAAAGAAAAAATTAAGAATCAAACAAAGATTGAAATTAAGTTAAAACATTGAAAGGAAGGAGGAAACACAGAAAGAAATTAAGAATGAAACAAAGATTGAAGTCAAGAATGAAACATTGAAAGGAAGAAGGAAACAAAGAAAGAAATTAAGAATTAAACAAAGATTGAAGTTAAGAATGAAACATTAAAAGGAAGAACGAATAAAAAGAAAGAAATTTAAAATGAAACAAAGATTGAAGTTAAAAATGAAACATTGAAAGGAAGCAGGAAACACAGAAAGAAACAAACACTGAAATAAGTAATTTAACAAAAAATGAAACAATTGAATGAAACAAGGAATGAAGAAAAGAATGAAATGCGACAGAAATAAAAATTAAGAAACAAAGAATGAAGTGATGAGTTAAAGTATGACTGAAACAAAGTTTAAAAGTAAGAATAAATAAGCGGTTGAATTAGAAAGAAACGAAACAATGCAATTAATCAAAAATCAACATAGAATGAAACATAAAATGAAATTCAGACTGAAACAAAGAATGAAATTAAGAAAGAAATATTAATAAATGATACATTGATTAAATTTATAAAGAATGAAAGAAAGATTGAAAAACGGATTCAATTTAAGCGTAATAAAAGTTAAAATTAAGTTTAAAATAAGAATTTAACGCCGATCATGTAACATTGTGTCTGCCATAGTGCTGTATGTGTCCCTTGCCCTCCACTGGAGGTCCAGTGGAGGTCCGCGACATACAGCATATTTATCTCTCGAATAACGTAAACATATAAATAACAATAACTTTATGGATAGAAACTAAAATGATTTAATGAAATGAAGTATGAAGCAAGAAAGAAATGGGTTTAAACAGTATTTATTCAATCAATTGCACATATAATGAAATAATACAATGAGTAAATGTCATTTTAGGGATTGAAGATTAAGCGAAAACGCTTATTTATCCTCTTCTCCATAAAATGGTGAGGAGGACAATACTGAGATGTAGAGACAGAGAACGAGACAGAGAGAGAAAGAGAGAGAGCAATTAGGAATGAGACATTTGAAAGAAGAATGAAACAAAGGTTAAATAAAAAATGAAACATTGAAGGGAGAAACAGAGCATAAGACAAATTTAGACTGAAATAAAGAGTAATGTAAAGAATAAACCATTCCAAGCACATATGTAATGAAGAAATGAACGAAATTAAGAATGCAAACCAGTAATGAAATTAAGAATGAAAGTATGAAGGAAAGAATGAAACATTGAAAGGAAGAAGGAAACAAAGAAAAAATTCAGAATCAAACAAAGATTGAAATTAAGTTAAAACATCGAAAGGAAGGAGGAAACACAGAACGAAATTAAGAATGAAACAAAGATTGAAGTCAGGAATGAAACATTGAAAGGAAGAAGGAAACAAAGAAAGAAATTAAGAATTAAACAAAGATTGAAGTTAAGAATGAAACATTAAAAGGAAGAACGAATAAAAAGAAAGAAATTTAAAATGAAACAAAGATTGAAGTTAAGAATGAGACATAAAAAGGAAGAACGAATAAAAAGTAAGAAATTTAAAATGAAACAAAGATTGAAGTTAAAAATCAAACATTGAAAGGAAGCAGGAAACACAGAAAGAAACAAACACTGAAATAAGTAATTTAACAAAAAATGAAACAATTGAATGAAACAAGGAATGAAGAAAAGAATGAAATGCGACAGAAATAAAAATTAAGAAACAAAGAATGAAGTGATGAGTTAAAGTATGACTGAAACAAAGTTTAAAAGTAAGAATAAATAAGCGGTTTTATAAGAAAGAAACAAAACAAAGCAATTTATCAAAAATCAATAAATTACGCTTATTTATCCTCTTCTCCATGAAATGGTGAGGAGGACAATACTAAGATGTAGAGATAGAGAGAGAACGAGAAAGAGAGAGAGAAAGCGAGAGAGAAATAAGAAATGAGACATTTGAAAGAAGAATGAAACAAAGGTTAAATTAAAAATGAAACATTGAAGGGAAAAACAAAGCATAAGACAAAATTTAGACTGAAATAAAGAGTAATGTAAAGAATAAACCATTCCAAGCACATATGTAATGAAGAAATGGACGAAATTAAGAATGCAAACAAGGAATGAAATTAAGAATGAAAGTATGAAGGAAAGAATGAAACATTAAAAGGAAGAAGGAAACTAAGAAAAAATTAAGAATCAACCAAAGTTTGTTAAAACATTGAAAGGAAGGAGGAAAAACAGAAAGAAATTAAGAATGTAACAAAGATTGAAATCAAGAATAAAACATTGAAAGGAAGAAGGAAACACAGAAAGAAATTAAGAATTGAACAAAGATTGAAGTTAAGAATGAAACAATAAAAGAAAGTAGGAATAAAAAGAGTGAAATTTAAAATGAAACAAAGATTGAAGTTAAAAATGAAACATTGAAAGGAAGCAGGAAACACAGAAAGAAACAAACACTGAAATAAGTAATTTAACAAAAAATGAAACAATTGAATGAAACAAGGAATGAAGAAAAGAATGAAATGCGACAGAAATAAAAATTAAGAAGCAAAAAATGAAGAGATGTGTTAAAGTATGACTGAAACAAAGTTTAAAAGTAAGAATAAATAAGCGGTTTAATTAGAAAGAAACAAATCAATGCAATTAATCAAAAATCAACATAGAATGAAACATTAAATGAAACTGAGACTGAAAGAAAGAATGAAATAAGAAAGAAATATTAATAAATTATACATTGATTAAATTTATAAAGAATGAAAGAAAGATTGAAAAAACAGATTAAATTTAAGCGTAATAAAAGTTAAAATTAAGTTTGAAATAAGAATTTAACGCCGATCATGTAATATTGTGTCTGCCATAGTGCTGTATGTGTCCCTTGCCCTCCACTGGAGGTCCAGTGGAGGTCCGCGACATACAGCATATTTATTTCTCGAAAAACGTAAACATATAATTAATAATAACTTTATGGATAGAAACTAAAATGATTTAATGAAATGAAGCATGTAGAAAGAAAGAAATAGGTTTAAACATTATTTATTCAATCAATTGCACATATAATGAAATAATACAATGAGTAGATGTAATTTTAGGGATTGAAGATTAAGCGAAAACGCTTATTTATCCTCTTCTCCATTAAATGGTGAGGAGGACAATACTGAGATGGAGAGATAGAGAGAGAACGAGCCAGAGAGAGAAAGCGAGAGAGAAATTAGGAATGAGACATTTGATAGAAGAATGAAACAAAGGTTAAATTAAAAATGAAACATTGAAGGGAAAAACAAAGCATAAGACAAAATTATGACTGAAATAAAGAGTAATGTAAAGAATGAACCATTTCAAGCAGATATGTAATGAAGAAATGAACGAAATTAAGAATGCAAACCAGTAATGAAATTAAGAATGAAAGTATGAAGGAAAGAACACATTGAAAGGAAGAAGAAAACAAAGAAAAACATAAGAATCAAACAAAGATTGAAATTAAATTAAAACATATTAATAAATATTAATAAATGATACATTGATAAAATTTGTAAAGAATGAAAGAAAGATTGAAAAAATATTTCAATTTAAGCGTAATAAAAGTTAAAATTAAGTTTAAATAAGAATTTAACGCCGATCATGTAATATTGTGTCTGCCATAGTGCTGTATGTGTCCCTTGCCCTCCATTGGAGGTCCAGTGGAGGTCCGCGAAATACAGCATATTTATCTCTCGAATAAGGTAAACATAATTAATAACAATAACTCTAAGGATAGAAACTAAAATGATTTAATGAAATGAAGAATGTAGCAAGAAAAAATAGGTTTAAGCAGTATTTATTTAATCAATTGCACATTTGCTGGAATAATACAATTAGTAATTGTCATTTAGGGATTGCAGATTAAGCGAAAACGCTTATTTACCCTCTTCTCCATGAAATGGTGAGGAGGACAATACTGAGATGGAGAGATAGAGAAACAATGTTTGAAGAATTAAACGTTGAAAGGAAAAAAATGAAAGAAATTAGGAATGAAACAAAGATTGAAGTTAAGAATGAATCATTTAAAGGAAGAAGGAAACACAGAAAGAGATTATGAATAATCCAAAGACTGAAATAAAGAAAGTAACATTAAAAGGAAAGACGAAACATAGAAAGAAATTGTAAATGAAACAAATATTGAAGTTAAAACGAAACATTGAAAGATAGAAGGGAACACGGAAAGAAACAAACACTGAAATAAGTAATTTAACAACCAATAAAACAATCGAATGAAACAAGGAATACAGAAAAGAATGAAACGCGGCAGAAATAAAAATTAAGAAACAAAGAAGTAATAAGTCAAAGTATGACTGGAATAAAGTTTAAAAGTAAGAATCACTAAGCATTTAATAAGAAAGAAACAAAACACTGCAATTAATCAAAATCAACAAAGAATGAAACGTAGAATGAAATTCAGACTGAAACAAAGAATGAAATTAAGAAACTAACAATTAATTATACGTTGATTGAATATATAAGGAATGAAAGAAAGATTAAAAACGAATACAAATTAAATTTAAATATTAAGTTAAGAATTTAACGCATATTATGTAATATTGTGTCTGTATGTGTCCCTTGCACTCCACTGCAGAAAACGCTTATTGGTCCTCTTCTCCATGAAATGGTGAGGTGAACAATTCTGATATGTAGAGATAGAGAGAGAGAGTGCGAAAGCGAGAGAGAAATAAGGAATGAGACATTCGAAAGAAGATTGAAACATAGGTAAACGTTAATAATGAAACATTGAATGGAATAACTAAGCATAAGACAAAATTTAGACTGAAATAAAGAGTAAGGTTAAAAATGAACCATTCCAAGCAAATATGTAATAAAAAAGAACGAAATTAAGATTGCAAAAGAGTAATGAAATTAAGAATAAAACTATGAAGGAAATTAGATAAAAGTTGAAAGGAATAAGGAAACCAAAGAATCAAACACAGGTTAAAATGAAGTTAAAACATTGAAAGGAAGAAGGAAACAAAGAAAGACATTAAGAACGAAACAAAGACTGAATTTGAGATTGAAACATTGAAAGGAAGAAGGAAACAAAGAAAGAAATTAAGAACGAAACAAAGACTAAATTTAAGATTGAAACATTGAAAGGAACAATAAAAGAAATTCAATATTAAACAAAGATTGAAGTTTGAAATGAAACATTTAAAGGAAGAAACACAGAAAGAAACAATGACTGATCTTATTAAAGAATGAAGAAGAAGCAAAGAATGAAACAAATCATTGAATTAAAAATAAAAAATAGGTGAAACATGAAACAAACACTGAAATACAATGGAAAACGTAATAAAAGATAAAATTAAATTATATATTAAGAATTACATGCCAATTATGTAATATTGTGTCTACCATAGTGCTGTATGTGTCCCTTGCCCTCCAATAGAGGTTCATCGGAGGTCCGCAACATGCAGGTTAATTATCTGGCGAATAGGGTAGACAAAACGTATCAAAAAGTTTAAGGGTAGAAACAAAATAAATATTGAAACGAAGTATAAAGCAAGAAAGAAATGGGTTTTAACAGTATTTATTCAATCAATTGCACATAAGGTGAAATTATACAATAAGTAATTGTCATATTATGGATTAAAAAATAAGCGAAGACGCTTGTATAACCACAACATTAAAAGGAAGACTTAAACAAAGAATGAACCTAAAATGAAAAGAAAGAATGAAACGATTACAATTGAAATGAAGAATAAACCATTAAACGGAGAATGAAACAAACTGAAATTGAGAATGAAGCTTGTACTGACGATGAAACAAAGAATGATATTGCCACTGAAACAAATAAAAAAATTAAAGAATAAGATATTAAAAGATAAAATGTAACAATGTGCGGAACTAAAACGTTAACAAATAATGAATAAAAAACAACAACATTGAAACTAAGAACTAAATGACGATTGAATTTATGAATAAATCACTGAATGAAAGAAAGAAAACTAATAATGAAACAATGAAACCAAAAATGAAAGAAGGAGATTAAACAGAAGGAGCGGATCACAGATAAATATAATGAAGTAATATATCAATAAAAACAAAGATTGAAACAAGTACATGTAATGAAACACAGTGTGAAACAAAGAGGTAAAATTAGAATGAAGAAAGCAATGGAACAAATAATGAAATTACGAGTAAAAAATAAATCAAGCATGGAACAAAAATGACTTTAACGGACAAACTAAGGATGGCACAAATAATTTAATCGAGAAGGAAACATAAAATGAAACAAAAATACGAAATGAAGAGTAAAAAAGAATGAACCAAAATAAAATTCAGAGAGCATGAAACTTAAAATGAATTAAAAAAACTAAATAAGAAGGAACGAATGTATTAAACAACGAATGAAACAGACTAACACAAAACATGTAGAAAGATACAAAAAACGAAACAAGGAATGCAACAAAGAATAAAACAAACAGTAAATCAAAGATTACAATTTAAAAAATTCGAATAACAAAAAGAAGGAAAGAAAAAATATAAGATGGAACTGGTAAAAAAGAAAAGAGAGAAACAAAAAACGAAGAATGAAATTAAGAGAGAAACAAACAAGCAAAGAATGAATTAAGAATAAGAAAGGAATGAAACTGAAAATGAAACAACGAAATGAAACAAAGAATAAAAGAAAGAATGAAGCAAACTACACTACTGGATTTTTAATGCGGCTTGTGAAGAACATGCAATAAGTCATATACAAATTTAACAGACATAAACATGCAATAAACGACAGTAAACCTGTTAGCATTTTGTAGTTTAGAAGTTTGTACTGTATATGACTTGTCACATGTGCTTTACAAAAGGTCCCAAGCCCTTAAACGCAGAGGGAAAATCAATCAAGATACATTAATTTCTACCATGAAAGAAACAACAACAAAAATTTGCATAATTGTGCATGCAAGTTCTACAGACAACATATATTAAGCCGCGGAAAGAAACCACTACTGATATAAAGACTGAAGAATGAAGCACAGAGGAAAACAAAATATGGAACTAAAAAAGGACAAAATAGACAATTAATTTAAGGAAAGAAAACGAAGGTGCAGAAGATGAAAGATTTATGCCCATCGATGGTCTACTGATGGCGTTTCTCTTTGGCTTATAATTCATTGGCGTTATTCTACTTCCTTGCTGTAACGAAAGCAAATAGAAAGATTGAGCCAAAACACTACGCTGAACTAATTATCGTTTTATACTGGCGGCGAGGCTAGCAGTCTTTAAAGCTGCTATTCAAAAGTAGGCATCATAAGAAGAAACGCAGCTTTCAACGTTGATATGTCATTTCGGCTATATGTATACCCCAATATGCAGGTCCTGCAGTGACCATGAGAAAAGACGGGAACTGGTGCAGGCGTTGCAATCACAACAATTTACGAATCCTGATCGCTTTCGAGTTAGTTTTGGTGCATATTTTCATCGCTCAGACCAGAAACTCTTCTTAAATTTGAAGAACAACACGCTGCGAGCTACGATACTGACCTGATAACATAGATAGCCTTGCGGTTAAAGAAAAAGTGCAAATAATGTCATAATCCCAATTATATTTTAACAAAACAGACATAAATGTCTATATAATAACATATATACATTTAAAATAGCAACACTCTATAATAACTGATAAATTAGTTTGTTCGGCTAGCTGTCCAGCTAGCTGTCCAGCTAGTTTTTCCCACCATTAATAAAAAGAACAATTACATGTGCTCTAACAATAAACGTCCACTTGTACAATGTATCTTTACAAAAAAAAATCGGTTAAGTGAATTTAAATAGTGTTTAATACGGTAGCAGACGATAAAGATATTTAATGTGTAAAAATGAAAGCCTAAACGACTACAATTATATTGAAGAACATATTAACTATCATACGTTAAACTAATTTAACACGGGCGTTATATTGTTTACATCCCTCGTAATGTCGCTCGAAAAAAGTGTGGAACATTTTCTTAAAGTTAATGATTTCTGTTATTTGCCGGTCAATTGTTTAGGTTTTGTGTCTTTTATCTAACATTATTTTTCACTACCAATATTTCATTAATATTCAAAGGCCTTAATCTATTGACATGTAACCATATGTACACTGGGTAGACTTTTACACCAATCACGCTACTGAAATTTCACTTACTGGAGAGAAAACCCGTACGTACCGTCATGACGACAGCGCCAAGCCATGCAATTCCGAAAACGCTATCGAGTGAACTGGCCAGGACAACCCAAGAAAAGTTTAATCGAATTACCCTGATTCAAACAACAAACTTTCGAAATAAGGTATCCCCGAAAGGATTCATGTCCATAGAATATTAGGATTTTTTAGGTCTAACGTTTTTTCGTTTCTTTTCTACATTGTAACATTTTTATGTTAAGTAAACATAGTACACTAATAACATTGCACTCGGATTACGCTTCGGAGATTCTACGTTATCACCATTGAAAAAATGCAGTTGCCGCCATGTTCACGAACTACATCCATAATGGAGTTGACTAACCAGGAAATGAACTGTTAAACGAAAAAGAAAACTAAGTAGTCGTAGGGTGATTTATTTATATATTTTTGTCTTTTTTATATGCCGAATGAACAAACTAAATTCTCAATCGATAAAGTTGCAAGCGCGTAGCATGGTACAGACAAGTGTTACGTATTACATGCGCACATTAAATGTTCGTTGTTTTTTCTATACTAAACAAGCCCTTGAATCGAAAACCCATCTAAGCATTTAAAGATCACCAGCAGATTACACCATTTTCAAAATGTTCCTGGTGGGTGCCGGACGTGGCACAATTATGAATCAATGTAAATAGAGAGCTAGCCATGTCCCTGACTTATGAGGTGTTTCACTGTATTTTTACTGTACGGCAGCAATCAGAGATTTTTTTTAAATATGGTGGCATTTCGGGTGTGACAACAGTTTAGACAGACCACTGCACAGCTGAAATGCCGAAATCCTTCGGTAGTCACCCCTAAAGAAAATGTGTCCAAATATTTCTCCATCTTCGAGAACTGTCGTCAAGACCCAGCATACATCACTTACATTACCCCAAAAGTGTAGTTAATCCAAGAAAACTGTGTTTTAAAAAGTGTTTAAGTGAACATAGAGAACCTCACAGTGACAGGGCAGATGTACGCTGAGAACCTCTAGTAAAAGTAAAAGTTAGAGTACTCCAACTGTATTTAGAATATTTAAGTGTACGCAAAGAACTGTAGACTAAAGGAAACTAAATGTATAGCTTGCTTGATTACTCTCTGCTGATTCATATGTTTTGTCTCGGTATACATAAGACTTGTATTTTCGACTGCCAATAACAGATCACTGGATTATTTCACATGGATCAGCAACAATTTTAAAGTCTACTGTTTCAATGATGTTTCCATCAATGTAATTACTATGCTTTTTAATCACAATGTTCTTTTCTATATATGCATCCTTTGGTTATTTATCACCCTCTGCTTAGTGCTAGTTGGCATTGTAACACATAAGCAAGGTGAATGGTGTGATGCATGACTATATTAACCATTAACCAGGCACTGCAAGCATCGTGCAACCTGGGGGTTCCAGCTAGTATAGAAACCATACATTACTGCCTAGAGGTAGAATAGTAGGCAATATAATATGGAAAGGTGAAAAATGCATACATTCAGAAAAAAACAGCCTCCCCACACAGTCAAGAAGAAGAAAGGGAGAGAGCATGGTTAATAAAATGATCAGTTTCAAAAGAGACACCACTAAAAATTAACAAAAATGAGAACCCGATGGGTTACCGCCTTGGAACGGTCAGTGGCAAATCAAATTGCCACTGGGGGTCAGAATGAAATATTTTATTCTGTATTTTTATGCTTATTTTAACAGAATGTCATCACATCAAATAAACATGCTGATGCTTGATTAATTAATTATGTCAAATGATTATTATCTTCATAATATTTATAGTTTAAAATGGATATATTCAGCCATGATGAACTGCTCTCTCATTGCATTGTTTCTAATTACATATAACATCACAGAGTCAATATTGGGTCATAAACTGTCGAATCTAAACAGAGAGATAGTTGTACCCTCTGGAAACGAAGTGGCCCCTATTTTTACTTACTATTGTACTTGCTCCCTACTTTTTCTTGTTGTTTGTTGTTCGAACTTGCACATGTATATTTTTAATATAACTGTTCTTATTGTCTATTCCAATTTTATTCTAGATTTATCATGATTGTTCATCTGAGGCCAAATGTGTTACATCTGTCATAAAACAAGATATCCTAACAGGAATCTCCTGGTACAATTTTTCTCATGCATACAACGCAAAGGTCCAATCATTTAGATTATATAGGTCAGTGAATATTTACTATTTTTCACATGATATAATTATCGTTCATACTGGTTCTGTTTGTCAAATCTGTAGTTTTTGTAATGTTTGCAAATTGGATACCTACAATCACTAGAATTTGGAAGATATCCATCCTGGAATAAAACAGTGAATTTCTGCATTGTCTAACCTGAACCCCTAGGTCCTTTGCACTGAGCGAGCCTATTTTATGGCGAATGTGCTGATTTGCAGTAGCACTCACCATGCAAGCTATGTTACAGAGCAGATTAGCATGCTGTAGAGGGTGATTAATAGCCATAGGGTACATAACAAGCATTTTATGGATATTTCTAGGTATGCAAAGTATAAATCCAACATACAACATTTGTCAAACTTTACATGCAGCTTTTGGTTTTATGACTAGCTTCCTCATTAATATGCTGACTTATCATACAACTTAACCTCAAGAAAATAACAAATATTAAATTTGAATACTGCTTTACATAATATGTACACACACTTTTGATGTGTCAGATGCTGGCTGAATCAATCAACAAGTTTTTGCAGGTTATCAAGCAACTATTAAGCTGCCAAAGTTCATTTAATTGGAAAATTAGGCTTCATGTCGTTGCTTCATTTTATGTTAACAAATGTTTCATTGCTATGGAGCTGTTGTTGCCCTGTCTTGCGCCACGCAATCGCCTAAGAAACAATGGAGTTGAGTCTCGAATGGGATAACTGACAAATCTACAAACAAGTCACTTTTGAAGATTTGGATAAATGCCCTATATCAAATACCAGCAACAATTTGCTTGCCATGAAGTCAGAGACAACTTTTTGGACACACAAAACTAAAGCATTATAATTTTGCCTTCATTTAATGAAAATACACTAACCCTTGAAACTGTTGCCTTGGTATATTCAAGTTAAATTCCTTGGAAGCTGTGTTTTCAGGGTATGGCTTTTCCTTATAAATATTTAAACACTTTTTAAACAGAATGTTTATTGTATTCACAACAATCCATTTAAAGTAATTAAGTAAACATTTGTATTTTAATTATAAATTTAACTACATGTATATTATTTATATAAGAAAGTCTGATATTTCGCCCGATCTTGTTATGACCACAAGAATCACTAATAAGAAGACGAAAATTAGTTGGTTCATTGTATTTCAAAATGGAAGTTGGGTTACAGTAAAAATGAGAAAAGCGATCTGGGTTTTATTAAACAAACTACGTAGTTTTTCGCTCAATATATCCAGATCACACAATCGAAATTGCTGGAAAACGCCATGCCTCTAGATCTTAAGTAGTCGCAATATATTCGAAAAAAACGGAGTATGAATAGTGTCAGAACTCCATTGTTTTATGTCGGATCTCACACACACACAGTCACACAGTTGGGGCATGACCACTATGGATGGGTTAATCAACGGCCTGTGAAGGGCCAGGAGTAATTAAGATGGTAATAAAAGTATAAAATGCTATCATTGAACACTCCGTGGTCCAGGATATACACATAGCTGATAGTGATGATAAAAGAAATGTCAGAATATGGAAATAGCTCAGTATACCGGATAATAAAACAACATGTATTCCTGATCCACCATTGGTGCCGTGTTCAGCATCTTATATCTTTACTAGACAGAAATTTACGATCAATATATACATTTACAACTTATTCAGTTTTACATGTATTAGGCTGTTAAACAATGTTAATAACTGGTATTGTTATTATCTGGTATGATAAGTTGAATAATAACAGTGTAGACCCTGATTGGTCTATACTGGTACCCAATGTATCAAATGCTGTACATTATTGAGGCCATACACTTGTAAACTCTTACTGGAACACTTAAAAAACGATAATAAACAATGAAATTATTTCTCAATCATTCAATTTGCTCCCATTTCAACTTTAATTTCGACTTTCGGAAAAGTCTGTCATGTTTGTTTACAATTAGAAACTGGAGGTTGTTTTGATTTATGTTTTCTTTTTTATATATGACATCGCAACACCTTAATTTAAAATAATTATTTTTCAACTGACTACAATAATATCAATCTCACTAAAGTCAGATCTAACAAAATGTTAGATCTGATAACGGCCCGCAGATACCGTACATAAGCTTTAGCGGTTTTCCCCGATTACTATTTTATTAGAAATAATTGCAATACTACATAAACACAAAAAAATCAGCCAAATATGTCTTACGCAAGCTCTCAACACTTTTTATGGTTTAATATAGAATGTTTACTTTCACTTTCGCGATTTTGTAGGCGACATTCTGATTGGTTCAAAAAGGTTTGTGATAAAAGCACGTTTTAGCTACTCGTCGTCAGATCCTGATAGCGTAGCGGTTTTCAGGATATGATTTTAATCAGATGGCAATAATATTAGTTATATTTCGTCTTTAAAGAGGTATAAACACACTGTTCGCGACTTTTCTGAAAACGTATTTTCTGAAAACATAAGTTCATATTTTGGATCCAAGAAAAACAATTGGGTAGAATAAACAAATATACCTGCAAATCTATTTTTGATATTTTGGATTTACCACGCGTCTCTCTGTATACATGTATCATTATATTAAAATGATATCTAACGTAGGTGACTCGTTTCATGTTTGTTGACAAATCGGCAAATATGTTGTGCGATTTTCCATACACCATATGGCTATAACAGAAACAGATATACTATAGTCCGATTTTACTCGTTGAGCCGTGAATGTACTTTTGTATTTATAGATTTTTGGAATATTCCACAAAACAGGGAAGTAAGATATGCTCCTCATAGCTCATAAAGTTTAAATTGAACACTATGTAAAATAAGGCTTCATGGCCGTGACGGTAACGCACAAGATTTGTGATATTTTGGAATAAGGGTTATGTGTTCGAATCCCATGAGTAAGATTTTTATTCTGTTTCTTTATATCAGTTTTTCAATAAATGCATGTAGACAACGACAAAAATGTCATTAAGATGTCGCGATCGAAGCTAACTCAAACACAGTTTTCGGACGATGCCCAAAATGGTGCAAATTTATTTTGAATTTTTAAATAAAAGTAAAATAATATAATGAAGGTTCCATTTACTACAATTGTTTAAAGAACGTCAGTGTTCACATGTGTCAGCGACCCTTCGTTGCAGGGGCTTAAGGGGTCACGGCAAGCTGCTCAATATAAAAATGAATGCACAAAAACATGAACAAAATTAAAAGGGAATTGCGAAACAATAAATAAAATCATATCATATGAACTAAATTACAATAATAAAAAGCATATGAAATACAAAAATAAAAAAAAACTCAGTACTGTTATTGGATTCGAACTTGTAATGTTTTGTATCACAAACCGAGTTCCTTACCCACTGAGCTAATACATCATGAATATCTGCTGATAGGTTATAATAAGTTAACAGGTATAAGTTAACATAACGGTAACTGTAAATTGACGCACTTTACCTATTTAGGATTATAACAGTGGACTTGTCCGAAAGCTCACGGGTAAAAATCGAACTATAGGAATATTAATACTATTTCATTATAATTATAACAATGTTAGAACGAACATCTAAGGAAATATACAAATATCACGAGGATACGAGTGTTTGTTAGTGTTGTGTTGATGATGAGTGTGCTGTTCTTACTATCGAGTTATTATACAAGCAAGCAACTGATCAAAACAGAACTTGGATTTAACTGGTAATTACACTGTTAAGTATCATCGTCCAGCAGATGAAAATATCGTACAGACTAAGTTAAGGGCCTGCCACACTCCTCCCAATTCTATTCATCGATAAAAAGAAAATTATCAAAATCTCAATAACGGCAAAATGCTGTTAAATGAAACTTTGCACAAGTGTATGTTATAAATGTATCTTTATTTTACAGATGGTAAGACATATTAGAAAAGTAAAGAAAAATAGCGAGATCTAAAAATTCCCTCAACTTCTATTTACATAAATTCACAAAAACTAAAGAACACAAAACACCATTTTAAATGCCCACATGAGTAATATGATACTGACAACAATTTATTGTGTCCTCATGATTTACTTATGTAAACCTTACCAGATATTAGTAAAAGTGTGTTTGACCTTCAATTTCCTGGCCGCGTAAACTGATGACTATCACTGATTTCTCTTTTAATAGTTGAACGTTTTTTACAAAGTACACAACATTTTCTTGTCAGTATCATTGCGCTCACGAGGGAATTTAAAGTTATGTTCTGCATCGCCTAGTTTTTGTGAATTTATGTAAATAGAATTCAAGGAATTTTTAGGTCTAGCTTTGTTTCTTTACTTTTCTATTTTGTCTTACTGTATGCAAAATGAGGATACATAAGTAACCTTCATTTGTGCAAAGTTTCATTGAATGGCATTTTGTCATTACTGAGATTGGATGATTTTTATTTTATCGATGAATAGGATTGGGAGGAGTGTGGCGATGCCTTAATAGCAGTTTGGATTTGAATGCACCCTCAAAGTCACTCAAATGGGCGATAGTATTTTTACCAGTATTTTTCATTTGACTGCAATACTTTTTAAACTGTGATAGTCTAAGAGGTTTTTTTGTCTGGAGTTTTATGAGATAAACATATAACGAATGTTTCCAAAATACTTCCGAATATAATCATTTTAATTATAGTTATTAACAAAGTATTTCATGGTAACAGTTGCTAGCTTTTGTTTAATATAACTTTAATAGGTAGTAGTCTAAGAAGGTACCATTTATTTTAAGGGCTTGCAATACTCCTCCAAATCCTATTCATCGATAAAATGAAATTTATCAAAATCTCAATAATGGCAAGATGCCGTTCAATGAAACATTGCACAAATAAATGTTACTAATGTATCTTTATTTTGCATACAGTAACACACGTTAGAAAATAAAAGAAACAAAGCTAGACCAAAAATTCCTTGAACTTCTATTTACATAAATTCACAAAAACTAAGCGACACAAAACATAATTTTAAATTCCCACGTGAGCAAAATGATACTGACAAGAAAATGTTGTGTACTTTGTAAAAAAAAACTTTCAACTACTTAAAGAGAAATCAGTGATTGTCATCGGTTTACGCGACCAGGAAATTAAAGGTCAAACACACTTTTACTAATATCTCATAAAGTTTACATGTGTAAGTCACGAGGGCACAATAAATTGTTTCCAGTATCATATCAATCATGTGGACATTTAAAATGATGTTATGTGTTCTTTAGTTTTTGTGAATTTATGTAGATAGAAGTTGAGGGAATATTTAGATATCGCTATTTTTATTTACAGTTCTAACGTGTCTTACCATCTGCAAAATAAAGACACATTAATAACATACATTTGTGCAAAGTTTCATTTAACAGCATTTTGCCGTTAATGAGATTTTGATAATTTTCTTTTTATCGATGAATAGGATTGGGAGGAGTGTGGCAAGCCCTTTATTTTTGTTAATTTCACTGCGTTCAAACGATAATATACTCAAAAAGTTTAGTCAGTATTTTCGTTTTCACCCTTAATCTACAATATTGCAAATATCGTGAAAAAATTTAACATACAGTACTGTGAACGTTTAATGTTACAAATGAAACGCACGATACACGAAAAACGATAGACGGACGCACGATACGCGATAGACGGACGCACTATACACGGTATACGCACGATACACGATACTGCCGATTCATATAATTTGTGAACGAGATATCTAAAAATTTGAAAATGCTGTGATAATATAAGATTAATTGTTGAAATTCAATGATTTAATTGAATATGTAAGTAACTTTTTTCAAGTTGTACTATAAAATTAAAGAATCATGATGCACGATATACGATATACGGACGCACGGTGCACGTTAGATGGACGCACGATGAACGTTAAACGGACGCACGATACACGATAGACGGACGCACGATAAACGCAAATTTTGTAACATTAAACGTTCACAGTACTGTATATGTTGTACTTACTCTTCTTATCTCATACACGAAGATTTGTTTACAAAAATCTTCCTCGTGAGACCGTGACTGTGCAAATTCAAAATGGTCGAGACGTACGTGCTGATGAAAACCGACATGGATATTTTCGCAAATTTCGTTTGACATTTAACGAGTATTGTCAACAATGAAAAAAGCCGGAGTAAAATTTCTAGTAGCTATCCTGGGTCGCCGTCATGGCCTGTCCATTAACGACAGAAATATTGCTTTGAGATTTCTAGAAGCTTGTTTACATGCGGCTGACGTAGCAAGTCGTTTTGGTTGCCATGAGCGAACAATATATCGTATGCAAGTGCGTTCTGACAAACTGGCAGAGTAATCCACCTGCGTCCGGACGTTGAAAACAACGTCGCGCGAAGATCGATTTTTAGTGACGTCAACACGACGTAATTGCTTCACACCTGCTCAAAAGCTCGTTCAACGTCTTAGACAATCAACGGGAGACAAGAATATTCTATTGTATCGCTTAAAACCGGCTGAGAGCTGCTCGGTTGCGTGCTCGAAGTCCTTGCAAAGTCCTTGCAAGCAATGTAGATACTAATTTGTGGACACAAATGCGCTGGCTAATCTTGATCTACACTGTTTGCCCATACCATATAGGCTTTTATATGGAGGGAAGGTTTTAAGAAATTCCTTAACTGTCCTTCCACTTAACCCACTGCTTGATACTTTCTGTGAAAAAAGGGCCGAGTCAGCATGTTCTGTAGTGATCCCGTTTTCAGATCCCTAGCCAGTCCTATGAGGGCTCTCTAAAGGTCCAGTTATCAATATGTACATCAAATAATCGTGTTTTTGTGATAAATGTTTGTATGCTCTTTTTGAAATGGATGAAAATATAATTTTGAAAGCCGAAGAAAACGACAAGTATGAAAATATTGCAGGCTCTGTTTGATTGAACCTGTTCATGGGCAGTAATAGAAATGCATATTACTGGCCACGCCGCCTAGCCCCGGGTTGAGTGCAACTCAATATTTACACCAATGAACAGTACAATTGTGATCCATCCCAAACAATGGAATGCATGTGGCGGTGAACATGGAACCTTCAATGCTGTATTTTCAGATTAATACCATTCTATGTTCAGCGGCGTATGGTCCCCAGATAAAGAATGGGTTTGCCCTAAACGAGAAAACAATGGACGGAACTAAGCAGAATAGAATTTTGACAGGGGATCAGAGAATATAAATCCTGCATGAAGAAATGCGATGCATATACTTGATCACTTTGACTATCTATCTGTGCGATGATCTTTTCGCCCGTCTGTCTGTCACGAAAGTTTAATGTAGGCTATAACTTTGCTAAATATTTATTCTTCAAACTTTTAAAATTATATTGCTATGACAACACGGTCATGATTATTTCAAATTCTTTTTGTCAAGGTCACATTTCATTGAGTTATGTCCTATTTTGTAGGTTAGTCTATCTGTCGGTTTCCATGAATTCCTTGAATATTGCTTATGAAAGGCTTGGCATATTTAAACAATATTTAGTACACAGGTGTAACATTACTAGAAACAGGGAATGTTACCAGCAAAATCATGAGAAGAAATACGAAAGAAATTAGGAGTTTATAAATTATAAACAAAACGAACATAGGCTTTACAGTGTATGGTACATACAAGTGCTGATAAATAAGAAATAGTTGTTACTCACATACCAGATACTGTACCAGGGCCGTAAATTAATGCGTCGCCGAAACTGTGACATTTGAATGCCAATATAAAACGGTGTACATTAGACAACTCACAGCGACTTTGAAATTTGTTAAAACCAAAAGGCGCAGGCGCTTGTGTCGCGTTATAATGGCTTGAAGAAACCCGAACTTTTATTTCATTGCTATTGTTATGATTTCCAAAATAATCAACCGGATACAGTGCTTTAGCATGTTATTTTATCACCAATCTATAATAACTGTAATATTTTGCAATAATGAAGTACAATATTGCAATATATCGCAATAACATTTCCCCTAGCGATAACCACCTATAATTCTTTGGTATACATATAAAAATATTAACAACCGAATAACTCTACTGCGGTGAGTCCTAATAAAGCGCATCGAGATCATCACTTGTATTTTTAGAGCTATTGAAATTTAAAAAGTTATCATTTCATTCGGATTTTCAACCTTTAAACTCGTTATTCGGACCAGGAAGTAAATTAACAAAGACACGTTAATTAAACACATATGGACTTTATCTCGTTGACACCTGAATGGCGGACATTTTGTTTGTGGACTTTGTTGAAACATAGTTTCAAAAAAAAAAGGTAAAATACTCGTTTAATGTGATTTCTCCGCTCGTTTGAGCACAAAGTTTACCAACAGCACACTGAATTAACATTATTTGATAAATATCTGGAGTTTCGTTCGTGTTGGTTCAACTTTAGTACTTCACGTAACTTTCGGTTTCGTTAACAAGAGTTTTATGTCACCAATACATAGCTCAAAAGGTTCACTTCAAAATACTTACTGTAATACCGGTTACCGGTAATGTTAAATTTATTACTACGTATATAACAATGTAAGAGGTCTAAAATTCGTTAAAAATAACTAGAAAGTCAGGTGACATGCAGGTAAATATCGTTTATCAGTTAACTCTATAAAAATAGTTCACTCGCCAATATATACATTAAAATCATAGTTTTATTATTCGACAACGGTAATTTGGCAATGTTTACATTGGCATGTTTACATTGACCTTACATGTAAACAATAAAATAATGTTTTGATCGTTGTTTAATGCAAAGCGTAAAGCTCCAAATATTTGTCCCATTAGCCAAGTGGTCTAAAACGCAGTCATTAAAACACTTTAAAATGCAGTGGTAGCAACGCTGTATGCTCGAAACATGAAGTAAAATACATATAATTCTTTGAAATGACTGCAGTAAAATTAAAAAAAAATATATTAAATATTTTCTTGAAGGCGGTGCGTCAGTGCGAATCGAACCCGTGTCGAAAAAGGGGATATGGCAGCTGGATGCGTTAACCACTGAGCTATCAGGTCGATGTGATATAAAAAGGCAAAATGGAACTTTTCACGCGTAAATTTGCCTTAAAGCCACAATAAACTTGCCAAACAGCATATTTTTTATTAACCAAAACATTTTAGATTTCACCTGTATGAATAATAACACAAAAAATAAACCTTACAATAAGAGAGAGAGAGAGAGAGAGAGAGAGAGAGAGAGAGAGAGAGAGAGAGAGAGAGAGAGAGAGAGAGAGAGAGAGAGAGAGAGATGCTATTCCGGCTGATAATAGTCTTATAAATAGTGTTGTAAATCGAACGTTAAAGTACACGAATAAAAGAAGTTACTTGTCAATGTTAAATAAAACACATATTTGTTTTGCTACATAATTTGTCTTATTGTTGTTGACAAATTAAATGGCCAGGTTTTAATACATTCAAACTTTCCAACTAAGCATTTAATGACATTTTAGTAACCATGCCTTTTTGATTCCTTTTAGATTTGGCGGTTGAAGAATTGGTGGATTAACAACAGCAACACTCTATAATGGCCGACGAGAAGCTTATAAAACGTATGTTAAACTTAAACTTTCCAAAGTTAATTGTTTTGTTTAAACATTTTCTAAACATCTTGGCTCTACTCAGTGTTCAATTTCAAATAAGGGAGACATTAAAATGAGTTCCTCTAAGGGTTTAAATTGTTACTATTGCATGTAAGGGGAACGGTTTCACGAAGTGTTTTAAAATTGTTTCCACTGTAAAGTAGAAAACATTATAGCATCGGTTTTACAAAGTGTTTTAATATTGTGTCCACTGCAAGTTAAGGGAACCTGTTGCATCTAGGTTTCACTAAATGTCACAATTGTTTCCACTGCAGAGAAGGGAACATTATTGCAACGGTTTCACTAAATGTCACAATTGTTTCCACTGCAGACAAGGTAAAATTATTGCAACGGTTTCACTTAATGGCACAAGTGTTTCCACTGCAGAAAAGGGAACACTATTGAAATGGTTTCACTGAATGTCATAATTGTTTCTACTGCAGAGAAGGGAACATTATTGCAACGGTTTCACTAAATGTCACAATTGTTTCCACTGCAGAGAAGGAAACATTATTGCAACGGTTTCACTAAATGTTACATCTGTTTCCACTGCAATGATGGGGACATTATTGCAACGGTTTCACTTAGTGTACCCGCTGCAAAGAAGGGAACACTATTGCAACGGCTTCACTAAGTGTCACAAGTGTTGTTTCCACAGCAAGGTACTGAAAACTGTTGAAGCTAAGTTTTATTGTGTCATAATTGTGTCCACTGCAAAGCAGGGGAACCTGTTGCAACGGTTTAGTTCGTAAATTGTTTTCACCGCAAACAAGGAGAACTAATAGCAGCATGGTTTCACTAATTGTTTTTATTTTTTCCATAAAAAAATTAGGGGAACTTGTTTCTAATACTAGCAGGTTTTACTTAGTCTAGTCTTTATTTCAGCCATTCAGGTGCTTGAGATTTGAGAGTAGTTTCTTTTTTAAGTTTTTTAATCCTAGGTCCTAAACATGTGAAGTTCTGCTTAATCAAACATATTAAAAAATAAACAAAAAACTTTTTTAAATAGGCGATTGAGATAGTGTACTCATTAAGTGTATTCGGTTGCTCTTACGAAATTTTCTAAGGGACTATTTAGGCAAACATGTATTATTTTTAAACATTTTGTACTTGACTTGCTTTTCAGAACTAAGAAAAGACCTTATTATTGACTACAGGCAAAATGTCAGACAAGTTCCAATATCGCCGCTTGTAGAAGATCACCAGGTTCCGGTGGTTGACTTATACGTTCAAACGCAGCTAAAATCAAAGGAATTCTCGAGACTTGGCAAAGAGAAATCTGAGGGATCGACTATTTATTCTTATAAAGATGTGTTTATGGATAGAGGAAAACCTTGCAAAAATGTTTATGTGTCGTCTGATGCTGGTATGGGGAAGACGGTATTTAGTCGTATGATGACCATGACTTGGTGCCAAGCTTTTGATCAAGATGAGACATATAACAAATTCAAACAAGATGACATTCAAACAATGAAAAAGTTTGATCTGCTTTTTCATTTAGATATGCAATCTTTTAGAGGCTCCTCGGAATGTGATCTTTGTGAATTAGTGCTTAGATATATGGCAACTCATATAGCTTCAAGTGATTCATATTCGAAGAAATTTGTCGAGGACATGCTTAACACAGGCGGTTGCTTGATTATTCTGGACGGTATTGATCAATGGGTTCATCCGGACAACTGTAGTCGAAAAGATTCTGTTATACCACACAACAGACATAATAGGTGTTCGGTTTTAACCACAGTGCGTTCATGGAAATTAAGCGTCATAGGTCTGAAGTCAAAGGATATTGACAGATGTATAGAAATTACTGATCTAACCCGCAGGGCTTCTCAAAAACTGGAATCAAAGGCCATTCGTTTCCTATCTGCGTATATGAATCGGAATTCTGAAAGGGATTTGAATTCCGAAATGAGGGACATTGATGATTTTGACAGTCTGATTTCTTCTGCACAATTAGAGGAGGTTCGTTTGAAACCATACATATTGCTTCAACAAATATGCATGTGGTTTGACAAAAGAAAAATAAGAATGACAAAATTCGGAGCATACAGTAGTGTTATTGAGATAACTCTTGAACGAGGAATCCGTGACATAGAGAGAGAATCGATGCCAACTTCACCTGCAGGAGACATTGTAATTCCTGACTATGTTCAGGATGAACAGTTTCGTCGCTTTTATCCAATTCTTCTGAAACTTGGACATGTTGCATTTGAGTCTCTTTGTAAAAAAGCAAAAGATTCTGCATTTGAAATTGAAAACGATTTCATTACTCGCACCCGCACCCTTGATGAAAAAGAGAAAGACTTTCTTCTAAAAGTGGGCTTCATTTCACAATCCAAAGACCCCGGTATAATTTCAAAACGACGCTTTATAATTTCCTTCCAAGACAAGTCAGTTCAGGAAGTTTTTGCAGCTCTTTACATGGCATCGAGATGGAAAGATGATTTTTATAGGAAGAACATTATTGATCAATGCATGACGCTTCCAAGTATACTAGTGCTGACAAGCACGCTCAACTTGGTGAAAGACATGGATTACGATATATATGAAGATATCTACAATAAAATCATTTTAAGAAATACAGGTATAGAGTAAACTCATTTTTAGTAATTATTTCTTAGCAGATGTTGAGTCTTAGATAATCCACACAGTTTATGTATGATCGCATCTGAGGTTTCAATAATTGTTTCGCTTTGTAACCTTTGATATAGACCGAACACGCTTAATTCGTAACTGTCTGTAATGCAAATATACTTACACTGATGTAACGGCAATAAGAAACGCACGGTCTTTATTTGTACTGAATGTTTTGCTTAATCTTATTTTGTCAATTTCTATCCTTTTGCAACTGAATATTACAAAGTCTGGGCAAAAGTGTATAGGGACTACACTTTTAGACGGGTTTTGTATGTATTATACTATATATAATCACAGTTTCTAAGAGACTATAACATACGGTTCTTGATAAGAACGCATCTTTCTAGAAAAAAACAGCTACTACTGCCCGCTGATGATGTGTGTTATTTAAATTTATTAGTTAAAAGAAAAACAGGTCGTACATTGTTGATACTTTCAGACACAACCACGCGAAGTGGAACAAAAAGTCGGAATATTTTAGTGTACGGCGGTCGATTGATTCAATTTCAACTGGGAGAAAAGGAAGAGCTTGTTCAGGACTGTATAGACGGAAAGAATTTAAAAATAGGAGACGGATCATTTGGACCAGTTTTTAAAAGTAATATTTATATGTTTTTTTTATGGATACGTTATCATTTCTAACGATTGTGGAGGACTTACTTAAATCATAATCCATTGGGTATGATATAATATGAAAGCGTTATTAGTTTTTAAATGGAAGATAAAAAGTGAAATATGCATATCATGAATGGTTATATAGAGCAGACACAGCCACCCCACACAGTTAACAGGTAGGAGAGAGGAGACGAGAGCATGGTTATTCAATAATCAGTTTCAAAATAAACGCCACAAACAATTAACGAAAGTGAGAATCCGAGGGGTTACCCGTCTTGGAACGATCATTGGCAAAACAATGTGCTACTGGGGATGGGGTTTAAACCAGGTTCTAGGGTGCACCAACCTCACACTTGCCCTAACAGGTTACGTTCATACACGATAAATGAAGCATCAAGTTGTGACATACGCTGCCACGAAGAAAGAATCAGAAATTATTTGAAAAGTAGACGACTCATGACTGGAGAAATATTTAGTGAGAGTTTTCCTTCATTTCTTGTTTGTTTTTTTTAAAGTTTTTTCATTACTTGGTTTATATGAAACATGTTCTTTACATCTGAGCCAGTTAGATATGTAAATGCTTTATTTATTTTATGCTTTTCAGTGAAATATAGAATTTTCCCGGTGAAATAAAGTGGTATTCCACTGTTTTCAAACAGTGGAATATCATTTTTATTTTCACTGTTTGATGTATGTTTTTTTTCAGGTGACATTTTAAAAGAAAGATGTGGAATTACGCTTGCCGTGAAGAAAATAGACATAACGAAGCGGTTAAAGACGCAACAGAAACAAGTAATCGATGTTGTCAACAAGGTAGTAATTTCAAAAGTAAATCTTATTATGGATAAGTAGACAGTCAAACGCTTCCCTTTTTAGACACAAATTCTTCAAACAATTTAACCGAAACAAACTCTAAGCAGCATACATGTACACAAGTGAAACATTCATCAGGAATAGCCACACTCAGAAAACACAGCCTCCCCACCTGGCCAAAAATGATGGATTTGTTTGAAAATGATCAATTTCAAATAGGTCACCACAAACAATTGACGAAAAAGAGAACCCGAGTGGTTATAGCCTTGGGACGGTCAGTGGCAAAACAATATACCGCTGAGGATTTAAACCATGTTCTAGGGGGCACCAACATAGCACTTGCTCAAATAGGTTCTCATATGAACAAACAAGTACAGTTTGTCTTGGTGAATTATCTCCTACCCAATCATCAGTTCAACAAAATTGCTTGCAAAAGCACAAAACAAATAACATATAAAATAAATAACAAACAAATAAAAATAAGAAGCTTATAGCATTGCCAAGGGAAATAGGTGGGTACTCAATGACCTTACCGAGACCAGAGCGCTTTGAGCCATGGAGTCAAATCAGAAAGAACACGATTACAGGAAAAAAACACAAGCAGATCGCGCTTCTGTTTTATTTTAAAAGTCTTCTCAGGTAATCTTCACAAACTCTTAAAGTAAAAAGAGAAAGGTAAGCTAAGTGATCAACTGTATATTGATTAAATTAATAGTGCCTTTTTTATTTTCTTCAATTTATAAATGAAATCACCATAAAACACTGTTTGATAAATACTTGGCCCTAAGATTATAACATTGAGAATGGAACACGTCTTAAATCTCAAGGATATAATTGGCTGAAATCGCGACCAGTCACCATTCCTGCCGATCAGATTCTTGAGATTTTGAACCAGTTGCAATTCTCAGTTTTATAATCTTAGGGCCTTGATACAGTAGAAGTAGGTATCATGAATAGAGACGAATCTCATCTAGCCTGGAAATAAACAAAATGAACCAGAAATTTTAAATAATTTAACAAAATATTCTGAGGCGAACTAATTTCTGTCACTTTTTTGAGAATAATGTCCGTCAAAGTGTTTTCTATCTTTTCACTAGAAGTTTTGATGTTTATTGTTTGATGAAAGCATGAAATTTCCTTTAGATTAAAATATTGCCTGGTAATAAATAATAGCAATGTGCTTAAGGTTTGGTGCGGGTGTATTAAATTAACGCCATAACTCATTACATGTATTTGCATTTACCTTTTTTGCATTTGACAGGAAATGTATGCTTCCAAGCTTCGTCATCCCTTTATTCTGCCGACGATGGCAGTTCTCAAAGACGTTACAGATAACACTATGTAAGACACTCTATATTTCATTGTTGCATCATGACCCTATTAGCGTTTAAACTTTCAAACCTAAAACGATAATAAGAGATTTATACTGTTAAGATAAAAGAAAAATATATACTCAATGGATAAAGAGAAACAGGGTAAACATCGGAGATCATTCTTCATCGTTTCGCAATCCAATTATGCGACATTCAATACAACACTATTTGCACTAAGCTAGAGCGTTCCCTGGCAGATGTTCTTTTTTTATCAACAGGTTTGCAAGATATTGCCATCTTTTCTTTATCCTTCAAGTGTATATGTGATCTGATTTTCTCATTCCAGATTTTACTGCATTTCACCGTTTTGTGAGAATGGTGACCTTTATACACGTCTACATCGTTCTGATCCTCAAGATATCTGTCTGAATCAGAAAAAAAGAGTACGGATAGTTTTGCAAGTAGCTTTGGGAATCCATTATCTCCATACACCAGTTCAAGATGTAAGGTATGTTGCCGAAATCATTAGTTAAATAAAACAGGGTATATCGTAACCTAAGTGCAAAAACGATGTAAATCTATTGAAATAAAAAGATATAGCGTTTCTTGCACCAAAGTTACAGTATTTAGAAAGTTCTTTAAATTTCTTGTATAAGTATTATATTAGTTTAATAATATTCAAATGCATTCGAATGTTCATAGTCATATCCGAACGTTCGAATGTTAAAACGTTCGTTTACATTCCAAATTTCCCATCGCTAAAGATTATTCTTGTTTTACCTTATTTGAATTTGTGCAAATTTTACTTTTATGTAAACTTATAAAACTGTAAATTACGATTGTTTCAATTCGATATTTCTTTCGAAGGTTATAATGACATTTACTTCATGGCGTGCCTTTTTATAGTCATTTGATGGTTTTCTAAAAAAGACACACCTGTTAATTAATATTAGTGTTTCTCTTTAACATTTTGTTTCTTGTTTCCGAATTCCTTGTCAAAACCGACAACCAGCAATATACATGTAACATGAACACAAAATGTTTTTAAAATGATGAAAAGCACGAAACATTACAGAACTGACACGGTTTATTTTAAAACTGTATTCTAGATATCGTATTCAAATAGTTATATATCGAAAATATATAACGTGTGTTATTACACTGCCACACCGGAAGGTATGTGATAATAAGGTTTTTTTTATATTAAAACTCTGTTACACTGACAAAGAACTCGACGGCGACCGAAATCTATCTGGAATTTATAATAAACAAAGTAAAATATCTAAATGATGAAAAACTAACAATCGTAGTTTTAATAAAATGCTAAATTTGTATCAATTTTGAATTCCAGAGAGGAAATTTTACACAAAGACATCTGTTCGGCAAATATAGTCTTAGACGGACTGTATAATGCACGTCTGATAGATTTTGGCTTAGCGAGATGTGCAGATGACATAACGACAACTTATACTGAGAGAAGTTGTTACCACCATTCTGAAGTAGGAAGAGCACCAGCTTCTAAAAAGTGGGACTATTATGCCTTAGGTGTAGGTAGGTAATAATGGAAATATGGATCACTTTGTAAAGAAAAGTTACATGATTTGCTGTTCTTACTGGCACTACATTTAAAAACCATTTAAAAGTCTTCTAACCAGAAAAAATAATCTGTTGAGAGTGAGAGGCAATGAAAAATTTCACCGAGTGATTGATAAAATGAACATCAATGTCTTCATAGAAAAATCGTAATGTAATGATTGAAATAAATGATCGAAATCCTTATGCCTTTTATACGGTTTACGTAAAAATGTGATATTTACCACCGGCGTGCAACCGAAAAAAAAGGTTTGTTACTACTTGTTCTGTTTTTTTTAATATTTATTTTTTATGAATAAACAGGAAAAATCGACACGTTTTTTTTATATAAGATTGTTTTTAATTAAATATTCGAAATCCACACCAAATTGGTATATAATTGGAATATATTCTTTGGAATATTTCACTGAAACAAAGTTTCGAGGTTATACGTCAGAAATGTATGCGGGGTTTTCAAAGAACAAAACCACAACATGATGTGGCCTAAAACATGGTGTTGCCTAAAACATGGTGTTGCCTAAAACATGGTGTTGCCTAAAACACTGGTAATGAAATGTCCAGTGCCAAGGTTATAAAACTGAGCATGGAAACCAGTCTCAAATCTCAAGCATCTGATTGGCTGAAATGGCGATTTCAGCCAATCAGATGCTTGAGATTTGAGACTGGTTTCCAAACTCAGTTTTATAACCTTCAGCCCAGCTCTATAACTTTGTTTTGGATGTGCACGAAAGAATTTGAAATAGTTTGTTCTTACTTCAGCAAGATTTGCCTCATATTCTAAGATGCGCTATATAATGGTTCCTACACTCGCATTATATTTCAACAATGAATACTTTTAGTAACACGGGAATTACTCACTGGAATGTTACCAACGGGATCCGGCAATACTTTTCTTGGCTTGTGGAAATCGGATGATATCTTAAGAGAAAGAAAGAAGGTTTGTGCTAAAGTAGTGCATTTGAAGATGATAAACAAACGAGTTTTCTTTTTTATGGTTTTGCCAACAGGAGACACGTGTATTTGGCGGAATAATCCGTCGTAGTTCATTCCCCTTATTACATATCTAAATAGAAAAGAAATTTACGTGTTTAAATTGTATTGGTCCGGGGATGTTCCATAAAATGAAATTAAACATGGAAAACATCAAATGTTATTGTTGGATATTTTCCAGGAAAAACATATTTTGCGACACTTCAAATTTTAAAACACATTTGACATTATTTTTATTACCTTTCTAATTTTGGTTATAAAGTATATCTTCGCTTGATTAAAGTCATAGAAAACAACCATTAAATAATATAAAAACAGTTTCTGTGATGTACATGTAATTACAATTCGAACATTTTAGAAAATTTCAAGCCACTCTTGATCCTTCGTGAATTTACTCCGTTTTAATTCATTTCACTTAGTATAAACTGTAGTTAAATTCTTATCTGTTTGTTCTCTATAATCTATAACTACTACCGATATGCATATTTCACGTTTTGGTTTCTGTAATACAGGAGATTTGGCCAGTGGAGGAACTGTTCGAAAAACTGAACAAGTTTGCTACAACTCTTATCACAGCAACTGATTCCTTCTCAACTCAGGAACTCAAGAAAAACATAGATGAATTGAAGGTAACTGTATTACAGAAATGGTATGCTCTCTTGTATCAACCAATTATTAATTAAGTTAATGATAATTAGACCGTGAGCTCTTGAGCAATGAAAGAAAGGAGTAGATGTAAATGAATTGTAAATACAGAGGTTCTATATCATTTGGAGTACTTAACAAATTAATCAGACAATTTGCAATTGTTTTGTTCATTTGATTTAAATAACCATGCTTGACCTTGATGCTCATTAAAATATGCCGCGAAATAAAATATGTCAAACGTTTAACAGAAATATGCGTCGAACTACATCAGCGAACATCCCATTTCAAAGGTAAGACAAAATCGGATTATGGTGGCTGATTTATGCCATTTCGTTTTTTCGTTATTTCGCCGCGAAATAACGCCAAGCGAAAAGACGAAATAACGAAAAACGCCACGCGAAAAGACAAAATAACGAAAGAACGTCACGCGAAAAGACGAAATAACGAAAGAACGCCACGCGAAATAACGAAAAAACGCTATTTTTACGCGAAATAACAAAAAGTCGCCGTGCAAAAAAACGCCAATTTAACTGCAAAAAATAGCGTTCTTTCTAGCTTCGCCTGGCGTTTTTTCGTTATTTCGCTTGGCGTCTTTTCGTTATTTCGCTTGGCGTCTTTTCGCTTGGCGTTATTTCGTTATTTCGCCTGGCGTTTTTTCGTTGTTTCGCGTGGCGTTTTTTCGTTATTTCGTCTTTTCGCGTGGCGTCTTTTCGTTATTTCGCTTGGCGTTTTTTCGTTATTTCGTATTTTCGCGTGGCGTTTTTTCGTTATTTCGTCTTTTCGCGTGGCGTCTTTTCGTTATTTCGCTTGGCGTCTTTTCGCTCGGCGTTTTTTCGCGTGGCGTTATTTCGCTTGGCGTCTTTTCGTTATTTCGCTTGGCGTCTTTTCGCTCGGAATGCAAGTTTCTTGCAATGACTCAAAGGGCAATGCACAAGAACCGTAACTCTTCCTTCTTTCGTTTTTTAATTATTGCCCTTTGAATTATTTTACAGAGCATTTCTGTCACCATAGGTTCAAATGACTCCAAACTTGGTATGCATGTTTCTTGCAATGACTCGAAGTGCACTGCACAAGAACCGTAACTCTACCTTGTTCCGTTTTTGAATTAATTTTCTTTCATTTGTATACAGCATTTCTTGTTAGGAGCGTAACGATGTCACAATATGTTCAAATGACTCCAAACTTGGTATGCATGTTTCTTGCAATGACTCGAAGTGCACTGCACAAGAACCGTAACTCTACCTTGTTCCGTTTTTGAATTAATTTTCTTTTATTTTTATACAGCATTTCTTGTTAGGAGCGTAACGATGTCACAATTTGTTCAAATGACTCCAAACTTGGTATGCATGTTTCATAAAAGCAATGTTAGGTATGCTTTGCGACAATATTGCTCATAATTATTATTTTGTCCCATTAATGTCGTTAAATTATTCCCCTTTGATTGACTTTATAGAGCATTTCTTGTCATTGTTTCAAATTATTCCCCTTGATTGATTTAGTGCCTTTCTTGCCAAGGGCATAACTTGTTGTGCATGTTTCTTGCAATCAGACAATTAAAATGTTATTTTATATGTGAATTTGGTGCAAACACATTGCTAATAACTGTACATCAATAAACTAACACAAATTTCGTTAGGCGACACATCTGACTCGCGGAGCTCTAGTTTATTTTATTTGTTAATCAACTCAAACCAACAAATGCTTTTGTTGTTGGGATTGGGTGGGGAATTCAGGCTCCTACCATCACACCCACCTGTATTTCTTTTTTTTTTACTTTTATTTCCTAAAACTCGCACCAATCCAAACTTTTTGGTGGTGATGGTTGGGAAAAATCGTTGGTACCGCCTCTGCCCTTCCATTTCTATCCCCCGCCGCGTAGCGGGAGCGGGTATAGGAATGGTCTTCGTCCGTCCGTCTGTCTGTCCGTCCCTCCTTTCGTCCGTGAATAGTTGTTTTTACCCATATGTCCAGCTTTACTGTTGCTACACTTTGCGCATGTCAACCGAAAGGCGAAAAGACGAAAAAACGCCAAGCAAAATAACGCCACGTGAAATAACGAAAAAACGCCGAGCGAAAAGACGCCAAGCAAAATAACGAAAAGACTCCACGCGAAAAGACGAAAGAACAAAAAAACGCCACGCGAAAATACGAAATAACGAAAAAACGCCAAGCAAAATAACGAAAAGACGCCACGCGAAAAGACGAAATAACGAAAAAACGCCACGCGAAAATACGAAATAACGAAAATACGCCACGCGAAAAGACGAAATAACGAAAAAACGCCACGCGAAAATACGAAATAAGGAAAAAACGCCACGCGAAAATACGAAATAAGGAAAAAACGCCAAGCAAAATAAAGAAAAGACGCCACGCGAAAATACGAAATAACGAAAAAACGCCACGCGAAAATACGAAATAACGAAAAAACGCCACGCGAAATAACGAAAAGACGCCACGCGAAAAGACGAAATAACGAAAAAACGCCACGCGAAAATACGAAATAACGAAAAACGCCACGCGAAAATACGAAATACGAAAAAACGCCAAGCGAAATAACGAAAAGACGCCACGCGAAAAGACGAAATAACGAAAAAACGCCACGCGAAACAACGAAAAAACGCCAGGCGAAATAACGAAATTACGCCAAGCGAAATAACGAAACAACGCCAGGCGAAATAACGAAACAACGCCAGGCGAAGCTAGAAAGAACGCTATTTTGTACAGTTAAGTTGGCGTTTTATCGCACGGCGACTTTTCGTTATTTCGCGCAAAAATAGCGTTTTTTTCGTTATTTCGCGTGGCGTTATTTCGTTATTTCGTCTTTTCGCGTGGCGTTCTTTCGTTATTTCGTCTTTTCGCGTGGCGTTTTTTCGCTATTTCGTCTTTTCGCTTGGCGTTATTTCGCTGCGAAATAACGAAAAAACGAAATGGCATTAATCAGCCACCATATCGGATAGATGTGACCGCAGTTTTTAACAGAAATTGGATTGGCTGTCAGAACAGGTCGTATCTTATGCATTGCGGCTGAAAAAGAAGTTTCATTTCAGAGTAATTGAAATCTGCACATTAATGCATAGTCTTCGAAACTTATATAAAATTCTTTAGATGCTTGTCAGCGAAATACAAAACTAATTCTTGTATTTCAAATCGAATCATTTTTGCAGTTTTAATATGTCCATTGTGATAATGTTTTTCAATTTTGGCATTGAAATACAATTTCATACAATCTTTTTGCGCTTATGCGTGCAACATTGTTAAGCTAATGGGTGGGCTGGAGTTATTTTACCCACTCAGGCAGACATTTTGTACTTGTTTGTTTATATGAGAACCTGTTGGGGCTATTGTTAGATTGATGTACATAAAACCTGGTTTAAACCCCGTGGCAAATTGTTTTTCCTCCGACCGTCCCATGGCGTTAAACCCGCGGGTTCTCACTTTCGTTAATTGTTTGTGGCGTTTATTTTGAAACTGCTTATTGTAAAAAAACATGCTCTCTTCTCCTCTCTACTTTTTGGCTGTGTTGAGATACTGTGTCTGCTGGATGTGGCCATTCTAGATATGCTTTTTTCACCTTTTTTGAAGTATGTGCTATGCAATAGCACATTTGTCCTTTGGGCAGTTATGGTATGTTAAGGTTTACAGGTGAAATAAATCAATAATAAATATTATTTGTTTTGTTAAATTAGAAGTGATGCTATGGAGTCCCCGTTCAGTAAAGGGTATTCGAGAAAAATTTAATCCAGGTGTTTTTGAATGCATTTGGTGGTTAAAGCAGTTTCAGCTGTACAGATTTCTTATCAGAAAGCTATTAATTGTGTATTTTCGACTGAGTTGTATTTCTCAAACCGTTTCTTAATAGTAAATGTAAATATTTTTTATGTAGTGTTACTTTGAAGACCATTTTGAAGCTGGAATAATGGATTATCCGACAGAGGAAAAACGCAAAAGATGTGTACAATGTATGGTTAACCCAGTGGGTAAGATTTTTGTGATTTATGAGGAATACATAGTGTTTGTGCTTTATTACACAGCGTTAACATTTAACCTTCAAGCAGTAAAAACAATATGTAAAATGAAGATTATATATATCAAATTTTATATATTTTTATATGATCAGACATCATTTATTAACAAAAACTAAATCCATTACAACTTAAATATTTTTTCATTTTATGAGAATCTGACGGTTTCAAAAAGTGATTTACCTAAACAGGTCTGTTGGTTTTAAATTCAAATAAGTACAATGTAGCCTGTTTCAAGAAGTGTCGCGCGGATCAAATGAGTGATCCATCCAAATCTGGAGTGATTCTGGCTTGTTAGAGTACATTTTTATAGATTACTCTTGTTATTTATAATTTAATATAATATCTCATACCTCTTCTGTATCTATCAAATCATTTTCATCATAAAATGATATTTCAGCTGCATTATGATTTTGCATTTAATAATAAATTATCAAATACTAAGGTAATAAAATGAAATATGCATACCAGGAATTGCCACACCCGTAAAACACAGCTTCCAAACGCAGGCAAGCTAGATAGAGGTAAAGAAAGCATGGTTTATTCAAATGATCAATATCAAATGAGATATGATCAATATCAAATGAGATACCAACAACAACGAAGAAGAGAACCTTAAAGGTTACAACCTTGGAACGTAATAGCCTTTTTAATAACGAGCAACGTTACTTCCCTTAGTGAGTTTTCTTAAATTGGTCACCAAAGTCAACTTACAATGAATACACATGTCTAAATAACAAAATATGGACGAGTATAACTATAGTTCGATTTTGACCCGTGAGCTGTGACCTTTCGGACAAGTCCACTGTTATAGTACTAAATAGGTAAAGCGCGTCATTTTACAGGGTTACCGTTACATTACTTTACTTATGTGACATTAAAAACTGTAGAAAGCAGTAGATATTGAGTTACGATGTAATAGCTCAGTAGATATAGTCTCCGGCTATGATCCAAAACATTGCATGTTCGAATCCAATCAAAGTAACCTTTTTATTTTTGTCTTTCATTCCTTTTTATAATTTTAATTTAGTTCATATGATGTTTTATCTTTATATTTTGCAACCCCCTAGTAATTGTGTATATGTTCATTCCATTTTAAGAATATATTTTTGTTGAGCAGCTTGTCCTGACCCCATATACCTCCGTACCAAAGGAGCGTGGACAATTGTGAATCCTGGCGTTCTGGAAACACTTGTTGTTACATTCTCTTTCTTTTATAATTTACATAATTCAAAACCACTTTGTGAAATGTTTTGCATCGCCCAAAAACTGTGTTTTGAGTAAGCATCGATCGCGACATTTTATCAACTCGCTTGATGAAAGCTTACTCGAAATTTGTACGGTTTAATGCCATTTATGTCGGTGTCTTCATGAATGTATTGAAAAAAAAGACATTAAAACAGAATAAACAAAATCTCCTCATGGGATTTGAACACACAACCCTTATGTTATATTACCAGAAATCAAAAGCGTTACTGTCACGGCAATGAAACCTTATCTTAGAGGGCAGTACAATGTCGACATAATGAGCTCTGATAGGAATATCTAACATCCCTATTTTGTGGAATATTCCAAAAATCTATAAATACAAAAGTACATTCACGGCTCAACGCGTAAAATCGGACTATAGTTTTTCTTAAATAATTTTTGTAAGTGCGAAAGAAGTATAAACATTAAAATTAATTGCATATTCTCTAATTATGCTCATCAGGATCAGAGAGAGAAGCGACGGAAAACATGCATAAATCAAAACCAGAATGCAGAGAAAGACGTGGCCTGCGCGTCTGCATACCCTGTGAAAAAGGCTTATATGTAAATCCAGTGACATGCTACGGTTGTGGAGGGGAACTTGAACCACACATAGGTAAATGTTCTTATTTTGAATATTTCATGTTATAATAAACCGAACATAACTCTCAATTTTGAAAGTTGATAAAAGGTAAATGTTCTTATTTTGAATCTTTCATGTTATAATAAACCGAACATTATTCCAAATTTTGAAAGTTGATAATAGGTCAATGTTCTTATTTTGAATCTTTCATGTTATATTAAACCGAACATAACTCCAAATTTTGAAAAAAAGGTGAAATATGCATATCAGGAATCGCCACAATCAGAAAAAACAGCCTCCCCACACAGTCAAGAAGAAGAGAGGGGGAGAGAGCATGGTAAATAAAATAATCAGTTTCAAAAAAACACCACTAACAATAAACAAAAATGAGAACCCGAGGGGTTACCGCCTTGGAACGGTCAGTTTATAATAGGTAAATGTTCTTATTTTCAATCTTTCATGTTATAATAAACCGAATATTACTCCAAATTTAGAAAGTTGATAATAGGTAATTGTTCTTATTTTGAATCTTTCATGTTATAATATTTACACCCTTATTTCCACTGCTTCAATATCCTTTACCGGATGAGTGAAGGTCAATCTTCGATGAACACCGTTAGCCTTATCACCGCGCAATGGTACAGGAATGCCCTGGTGACGTCATGAAATCCCCGCTATTTTTATAATTGTTGCTAATTTTAGAAAGCTCTTCCTGGAATGTTGCTATTTTTAGATTCATTTGAGTGTTCAACCAGGTTATAAGGTAAAACACACATGCTACTTTATCCAGAGACAATAAAATAGTGACTCTATTTTGTCGTAGTATGATTATTTTGATTTGAGTAAATAGGCGGACCAGTCCAAATGCCAAACCCGGGGTAAGAAATGTTTTAAACAACATTTCGAAATTAGTAAAAAGTATATATTTTACACTCAACCAAAGTTCTAATTGGTCATTAAATGTATATGTTTACAATGTATGCTAGTTTCGTTTCTTCCCTACGTCAAGAGAGGTTGTGGAAAGAACTGTTTTGTCTTAAAACCAATTATTTAATGTCTTTTTAATCTTTATTGATTGTTTTCTTAAATGAATCCAATACCATTTACTTACACCGTAGGGTCAAAATAAAAACAGTCTTTAATTGAAAGGGAGATAATTTTTAAATTGGATACTTTGAAAGGGGTTTATTTAAACAAATGTGCTGTTGGTTAATAATATTTTCTGTTTTTCCTACTTATGAGGTGTCCTATTAAAATAAAACAAGGAATTTAGAGCAAATTTATGTTTGCTTGACCTTTTTATGCAAGAAATGCATTTTTAGCAAAATTAAGGATAACTCTCGCCGAACTGTTCCAAAGTCAATTATTACAAGATTAAAGCTTAAGGTGGAGACTGTTGTTGGCATATAATCATAAATAAAGAGTAAATTCAATGTCTTTCTAATAAAAAAGTACTGACAAAAAGTGACCAATTAGAACGTTTGTTGAGTGTATATTAAATTTAGAAACAAAATGATAAAATGAGGTGTAAATATAAGTAATAAATTTCGTGTTTGATAAGTTCACCGGGTCTTGAACGTCATTAGGGCTGGTTAAAGTGTGTGGAGTCCGAAGGACTCCACGCGTGCTTTATCAAACACGAAATTTATTCCTTAAATAAACCGAACATTACTCCAAATTTTGAAAGTTGATAATAGGTCAATGTTCTTATTTTGAAACTTTTATGTTAATAATATAATAAACCGAACATATTAACTATAAACTCCACATTTTGAAAGCTGATGTCAAACATGGACGAGATAAATATTGTAGATGTTGTACTATTGCAAATATTTTACATTTTTATTGTTTCTACAAGAGATTTGACCAGTACATATGTTTAATAGGCCTTTACCCCTACTAGTTTGGAATATTGAAAAAAAAACATCTTTTGGAATCTTTTGAAATGGTTCTGGATTTAACATCGCTTGATTTTTGTGCAGTTATTTCGTTTATAGATCATTAAAAGAGCATCAAAATGTGTACTTGTTTGTTCGTAAAACGTTCTTCAAACATCATCAAACTTAGAATCGTTGGCAATCACATTTAATCCAATGCCTTGTTGTTAATTTGCGATAAGTATATGTATATCAATACACTTACAATAATCAACTTTTTAATTTACAGTAACTAAGCTGCTACTTATAAAGTAAATAAATATATAACTGTTGTTCTCGTTTTGTTTTATTTTAAGGAAAAAACTGGGGAGCCATACTTATCGCCGGTAATGATGAGCATAATGCTGAAAATGCCAAGATTCTTTGTAATGATGTGAAGAACATGGAACGAGTTTTGACATCACAGTCTCCATTAATTATGGGATTGAGGTCAGACATAAGGGGCGCGTCTCAGAAAAGGGGTACCTTCAGACAGTTGACGTCAATCTTTGAAATTACGTCATAAATTTGAGCAGACGACATTATTTATCATGCATTTTGCGGTAAAAATACCATTTTAATGTCAAAATGTGTAACAAAATCACATTTAAGTTTTAAGAAATTGATTTATTGTTGTAAGTTCTTTCTTAGTTTGGTAATAAAACAAAAATGTCACTAAAATGATTGAAGGAACATTTTCCAGGGACGCGCCCTAAAAAACGTTATTTGAAATCCACTATGTACAATATGTTACATGTATTACATTTGTTACAACACTATGAAAGGCAACATTCAATTTGTATGTTTGAATTGTATAGTCTCATAAGTGTGCATGTATTAGCCCCTATAAAAAGCTTTGTATTCATTGCAGTCTATTTACCAACTTGTCAAGGCCCAAGATCATAAATCTAAGATTGGAGAACAGTGTCAAATCTCAAGCATTTGATTGGCTGAAATGGCAACTTAGTTTTAGATCAGGCCTGGAGGTTATAAAGCTGAGATTGGAAACCAGTCTCAAATCTCAAGCATCTGATTGGCTGAAAGGCGACCAGTCACCATTTCAGCCAATCAGATGCTTGAGATTTGAGACTGGTTTCCATGCTCAGCTTTATAACCTTCAGCCCTAGTTTTAATGATATTGGGCCCAGATTATCAGGAGAGATAAAGAGATTAAATGTTTCTGTAATGCTACACAAAAAAGATTTCACAAACACTATAATGAGAATAGGATCTGTGTGGTGAAAGAATAGTTGCAATTTTTTAGCAAAAATGTGTTTGCCTCAGAAACTATTACTGGCCATGCAATGTGTTTTAAAAAACTTTTTTTTTCAGGAAAGAACATGTAACAAAAGTTTTACCAGCGGAACCCGGCAAAAAAGACAATAACCTTCTTAAAAGAGTTGAAATTGCATTTGAGAAATTTCCGATGACAAAAATCCAAACTTTGGTATTTTATTTCTCCGGACATGGGAAAGAAAACAAGTCTTTTAAGTTAGGATCAGATGATGATGTTATGACAACTGATAAGTTAGAACATTTCTTGGAATCACTTATTCAACGCAAATGCGTGCGGAAAGTTATCCTACTGCTTGATCGCTGCTACTGCCCTGAAATCAACTTGAAAGGCAGTGATGTCAAAAAAATCCAAATCAATGCTTGTGCACCGGAAAATGAAGTGTCAGCGAGAAATAAAGAGAGTGATTTTACTAAAGTTCTTATTGAAGGATTGAAGTCAAGCTCGGCAAATAACTGTAAGGATAAAATGAGCACAGGTGGTGATTTTATTTGTGCTTACGACCTATATAGGTATACTAAAAAGCGTTTAAAAGACAAACAAATAGAACCGGTGTTTTCATTTCCCCCTGGTCTTAATACAGAAGAGAGTTTAGAGATAGCCTACAACAATTCCGAGCCGGTTACCATTGATTTTCAATGTGAAGATCGCATCGAAAGTTTGCAATTAGATCTGTTTCAAGATATGGGCAGTTTGAAGTTAGACCTTCTAACAAAGTTTGACAGTAAGTTTACTTTTTTATAGATTCGAATATATGTTGAGTATACATTCCGCTTGGATTACATGTAAAAATGAAAACCCCAAAATGTTCAGAAGAAACCTTGATTAATTTAGAAATCCGGAACCACAAAATTTGAACCGCTTTTTTGAAATTCTGGAACGTGTTATCATTCTAAAATAAAACTAATGCATTAAATATACTTGGTGAACATGAATATGAATACAAACTTACTAAAACGTATGCATTTGTTATATCTTTGTTTCATTAATTAGGGACTGAAGTCATAACTGTTATTCCCACGTTTGTTACAAAAGATTTTGACATGATCAATTATTATTTTTATTTCATTACGACAAATGAAAATGATACACTATTACATACGCGTCAAACCGTCAAGATCATTCTTGATCTGGGTTTCAAATATTACCTGACGTCAAGTCTTGAAATGACGTCATACAGTTAAGCAGCCAATGGGTATATGTTGGTTAAAATACCAATGTATTGTAAAATAAAATCACTTTTGAGAAATAAGAAAATAATAGTCAAGTTTTTTTCAAATATTGTAGCCAATGTTAGAAATGATATTTTCTATTTTTCTATTATTTTCATATTATGACCGAAGACACGTTTTCCCGTGGCATGGCCAATTTATCAATATTGTAGCACATAACAATTCAAGCAATTACCAATGTTACCAATCCACATAACCTCACTGTCGTCTGCTGTTACTAATCCCCATAACATCAATATCGTCTTCTGTTTCCAATCCCCATAACATCAATATTGTCTTTTGTTACGAATCCCATAACATCAATATCGTCTTCTGTTTCCAATCCCCATAACATCAATATTGTCTTTTGTTACGAATCCCCATAACATCAATATCGTCTTCTGTTTCCAATCCCCATAACATCAATATTGTCTTTTGTTACGAATCCCTATAACATCAATATTATGTTGTTGTTACCAATCATCATGGTTGTCTGTTGTTACCAATCCTAATAACATCACTATCGTCTGCTGTGTCCAATTCTAATAACATCAGTTTCGTCTGCTTTTACCAATCCTCATAACATCACTGTTATCTAATGTTACCAATTCTCATAACATCACTATGGTCTGCTCTTTTTCAATATCTTTCCAACCGTAAATTTTAAAGCTCAATTATTTAACTGTTCTTTAAATAGATATTTACAATGCAACCTGTATTTAACTTCTAATCAAATATGTATTTTTATTGAAGAAGACGCAACGAAATATACTGTAAGGATATTTAAAGACACTTTTAAAAAGAAAGACGAGTTGTTAATGCAGAGAAATGAGACAGCAAGTTTTGTTTGCGACAGTGTTGAAAAAGTGATGACAGCAAAAGTACTTGACGAACGACTTAATGTTGTGTTCGAGTCGGTCGGCAACGAAGAACATCCGGCAAAGATGATGAAATATGGTAAACCTACATTTGTTTTATATTATTAAATTGGTTTTCTTTTTAGTCTGTAATGGTGCTACTACAGCCAGTCATGTGGATATGGCATATCTAAATAATAAATAACAAGCATTATGTTGGTACTACTTGTGCACCGCTTATTGCTGATTTGTTTTTATATTGCTACAAAAGAGACCTTATGTTTACAAATGGGTATTATAACTTATGCTGTATATGAAATAAGAATGAATGTATTGATAGTTATGTTATCTGTTTCACAATTATAACTTGTAGATGTGTATAGATATACATGCTTTTGCTGAATAAAAATAATTATAAAAAATATAAGGGTTGGTATTTTCCACAGCTTGCTCGCTTTTCTAGAGCTTGTAATAATGTTACAGCTTTCAATGAAAGCAATCTTTGCATTGCTTCTAAACTTTTGTAACAGGGGTATCGACTCAACAAAGTATAAGCAAACTCAAACTTTATTACCGATGTTCATAAGGACTTGAGCGGGTGTCTAGAATTATCGTCTCATCCGAGGAAACATTCTCGCTTAAAGCCACAATAAACTTGCCAAACAGCATATTTTTTATTAACCAAAACATTTTAGATTTCACCTGTATGAATAATAACACAAAAAATAAACCTTACAATAAGAAAAGGGTATTATCTTATTGATTTACAGCATGTTTTGGGCTTTTTTCGGATCGTTTATTTTGTTTACAAAACAAACAGCGAATCTTTCCGAGCTGATTATCGGCAACTCTCGGCAGGCGAAGGTCGCTAATTATACAGAATGACGGCCCACTTACGGAAAAAAACGATAACTTTTCGCCGAGTGATTGTAAACATTGGTTAGTAATTTTGTGGGCTACAAAAATACTATTCGGACCGGTCTCAATGATTGGGGATTATTTGAGGACATAAATAGTTGGTCATTTATACTTTCTTTTGAAAAGCGTCAACGTGGTTAATTAATTTTCACAATGAAAAATAAAACGTTTTGGCAAGTTTATTGTGGCTTTAATGGCGAATTTCGCATACGTTGACATACCACGGATTGACAAGCTTTCCGATCCGATTGATTTGCGAAAAAAGTCTGGTGTTGTCTTCGGTTCATGCTGCTAAACCTCCCTTTTGCTAGTTTGCAGGGGTGCGTGTTATGGAACTATAAAAATATTTAGGCAGATCCTTGTTTATACATGTACATGCATGATTGTTTTTTATTCTTTATATACAGATTAATAAAATCCAAACAGAATTGTGGGACATGGCCTTCAAGAATGAAATAGATGCTAATCACAAACATGTTAAGAAGAGTAACTATTAATAATCGATTTCTCTATAAAGTCTTATGTAGCGGTTCTAGTCATGATTTGTAATTGTGGCATGGTACCTCTATATAGTTGAAAATTTGATAGTGTGTAACCTTTAACAGATATGGATATTTAGTGTTGTGAAACCTTGTCTTGATGCCGCGGCAATGGTGGAATAATCGTGTTTAGTAGTTGTTTGATGGGCTGAACGAATATATTGTCTACTCAAGAACAAACGGCAGCAGTACACGAGACCCTCAGCAAAGAGCAAACTGGTATTTGCAAGATGACGACATAATTACCAGCAGGAGTAGGATTACACCTTAGGAAAACTGATATCTTATGTAAATGATATGAATTCATCGAATGTTTATCATATATAACATTTTTTAAATTTGTTTTTCAATTTTAATTGGTACATACGTATTAACATTTTATTGTTAAAACTACATGGTCTAAAATTGCAGCAGCACATGATTTACAAATGCAATATTGTAGTTTTTGAAGTCTAACAACGAAAACGTTGCATGAGCGTGCATTCTAAATATAGTACTTATGTGTGGGTGTGTTTAATTATTTTTTATTTTTTTAAAGATGAGTCAGATCAGACTCAACACAGGTAGCTTAGCTTTTGTCAGTCAGTACTGCCTGTAAGAAAGTAAGAGATCTTAAGATTATAAATGGCGGACGTGGCAGGGGTAAGGGGGATCAAACTCGAACTGAGCACAGGTGTAAACCACCTACCGGTATCAATCCATCCTACTGGATTAGATAACTGTATCAGCAAACATATGTTCATTAAAATTGCTAGTGTACATTAATTTATTCACTCTCTTACACTATCGGCTCAATACGTTCAACTCTGTTATGGGCTGGGACTACCTTCAACAACTTTTACTTAAACTCGAAGAAATAGTTCATCAATTACATTTACAATAGCTTGGTTTTTTCAGTTTTAACAAATATTTTGAAGATTTTGTCAATTTTTGTTTACCTCAAGCTTTCAAATTCATACTTTTGGGTGTATAAAATAAGGTTGCCATGTTTGGTAAAAATCTTGACATTGAGCCTTTCGCAGAGATGTAAAGTGCCTGTAAGGAATGACACCTCTACAAAGGAGAGTGTACTTGATTGTTACGGATATTGTTCTTTGCCTGAAAGATTGTTTATTCTTTAATTTCGTGTGATTCTCGCATACATAAATATTAACTATGATTGTGCTGTGATTTTCAATGAATAATTTTCCAATTTTGATGTAATGAAGAATTGTACATACTTATTTTATTGTGTACAAATGTTCATTTGATATTTGATTTTTACGTTTTGTAATAGAATTGCTCAAGGATTGTAAATTCTTTATTTGTCAAGATATTATATGTACACGTGTTGTGATTACAAAAGTCACGCATGCATATCAAGAATAACCACTCTCAGAAAACACAGCCGCCCTACTCCGCCAAAACCGTTGTCTGCACATAAGGATTGATGTTTTTGTATCTTTGATATTTGATTATTATGTCTTAAAGTCATACGTGGGGTGCTCGAAAAGTTATACGAAAGCTATTCCAGGACATTATTGATGAGCGTTAAATAAATGTCTTCTGTCAGCATAACCGGTTGTCTAACAGGCCTGAAATTTCATATACCCAAGTCAAAAATTGAGCATTATATAGAAGTTTTAATAGGGTAAACTAGAGTATACTAGCCAAGTTTTCGGCTAAAGAAAGTATCAGTGTCATGGTTCAGATACAATAAAGAAAAGTAAACAACAGTGCTTTTACATTTTGAATACATCATAAAATAAGGACTTTTATACTTGTTTATTTAATTATAAAACAATTTTTTGTGCTATTCTAGCTTCGGACAACACAACCCTAAACAGGGGAGGTAAAAAATGAGAAATGACAGGGGTTCGTTAAAACACTTGAGGGTAAATATAGACACAGGAATTTAAAAATGTCAAAGATAACTACTCAGGCCGAGTATATCAATAAATAAAATGTGAGGTTTCAATAAATAAATATTAATCTAAACTCTAAATCGAAAAAAGTGTTTTCTTTTTGGACTTGCTAAGACACCGTCATCCAAGTTTTTGCAACTGATAATTTTAATAACTAGATTGTAATAAAGTATCGATAATATAAATTATTTGTTTCTAACAGGAAATCAAAATTTATACAAATTAATAATTTAGAAATAAGAAAAGACGATAAAGTAAACTTGTTTTTGGTTTTTGTCTGGAAAATTCGAAGTGACCTTTATATACCCTAGAAAGATTCGGACACAGCTACTTACGTGTATTCAAAACTGGCCGTAATTTTTAGAATATTTAGAGGAATTGTTGATTCATCTAAAGATAATTTAAAACGTTTGAAAATCGCATTACTTTTCGAACTCGCCTCATACGTCTGTAATATTTTGCTCGCTTGATGAACTTTTAAACTGACAAACGATTGCAGTGTGTTAGTCTGAATGTTGAATAGTACACCTAAACATGTTGAGAGTTACCTGCCCTGCTATTCGTAGTAGAGTGTGTTGATTTCCAAGAATATCCTGTGGCTGTAAAAGTCTCCACGTACAATTCAATCAGTTTGCGAATGCTGACTTTCTGATAACCAATCTAAAGTTAGTTGTTAATATTATTACGGCAAAATAAGCAAACTCAATCAGCTTTTATTTCTACCGAGGGAAATCCGACGAGTACCGCGATAATAGCGCGTACCGGGCTACTGGCTATGAACATGCTAATTCACATAGAGTTTGGAAAACTTTGAGTGTTTGTCGTCGTTGGCTTTCAAAGTTCCTTTTTCATACATTTATAAATTTTGAGTTGCGTATGCATTGGGCAGGACAATGTATATTTTAGTCAATGGTTTAAACTGTAGCATGACTGTGAATATTCTCAATTACACAATTGCATACCTTTTCTTTTTTCTGCACTTTCCAGTAAGGAGTTACCTCAAGTTACCTGTGTTACATTGAGATAACCATTCGGGCGCAGGGTACAGTTTCCGATGCGGCTTTCGGAGTCTGGGACTGCGCGCGAACTATTGTTTACTGAAAATACAAATTTTGTACTGCTAAAATTGTGTTGTTGTATTTTCTGTGTTGGAGGGGGTGGTATCATGTAAACAACAAGCAACTGGTCTACATTAATTATCCTTCAGGATTTAATAAGACCTATAAGCTCACCCCTACCCCTGTTTTTCAACTGCAAATTTGGCTAAAATCCTACATATCTGAAAGCCTGCAAAATATTTCCTGCAGGAACTTTTGAAATAAAACCCCTTTCCTGTTAATATTTAATATGTGCCCAATGCCCCAAGCAGATGGAAAGTGTCTCCCATCCAGCTTGATTTTTCAGCATTTGTCATTGAAATACCTCACCGTCAAATTAATCTCAGATTCAGCCGAGCACACTGTGTTTTCATCCGGTTACTATTCAACTCAGAACATACAAAGCTACCATCCATGCATTTTAGCCACCATGATCAGATTTCTTATTGCACAAACTATACATAATTTAAAAAGAATCTCACATTTTTAATTTAAACAATCATTTTAATGCATTTATTTCAAGGGTACCCCAAATATTTAAAAAATCGACCGGGACCAAAGTGCGAAACTGTACCCTGCCCACTTCCTGCCGACATCGCAAATCTTATGTAAAAACCTAATGTTATTATGTTGTTCACCAATTAACAAGATGTATTTTTGTAACGTTTAATAAGTTCAGACCTCTATGTCGACAATAAATTTATGATTAAAATCTAGTAAATCAAGTGTGTTGATGTTTAAAAGCCCAATTGAACCTGGGGTTCAAATTCTTTCCTCCAGATATTTGCATTTACGAGCATATACGAGCAATGTAAATAAGGCAAATGATACTGGCCCAAGATTATAAAACTGAATTTGGAAACCATTCTCAAATTTCAAGTTCCGATTGGCTGAATTGGAGACCAAATGCTTGAGATCTGAGACTGGTTTCTATTCTCAGTTGTATAACTTTGCGGCAAAACCTTTTATAAATTAAACAAATCACAGAGTAATATGTCAATCCAACTGTATATTTCACCCAATAACATACATGAAATGTCAGTCAAAATCTATATTTTGTTTATGAACCTCATGCATTTACATGCTATGTTTGCTGTAATTGACAGTTTAAAATGCTGTGTTCTGTAATTTGGGGGCCCAGACGTCATTCTATATGTACTCATGAAAAAGAATACGTACAAATTATGTTTTCACTCAGACAAACTTGTCTAATTATCGCGAAAGGTCAAGGTAGGTAGGGGGAATTGAAACTCGGCATGTATGTCATCTGTTTCAATAACTTAAAGCTGCCTATTCACAGTTCATGGTGGAATACTCCGATGTCTCAGTTAAGGTAAATAGCACTTTGACTGATGTGTTATGCCTATAAATGACTGAAAATCTGGGCTGAAGGTTATTAAGCTGAGATTGGAAACCAGTCTCAAATCTCAAGCATCTGATTGGCTGAAATGGCGACTGGTCGCCATTTCAGCCAATCAGAAGCTTGAGATTTGAGACTGGTTTCCATGCTCAGTTTTGTAACCTTTGGGCCTGTTGTGAGTGAATTTTACTGCGTTATGGGGCCGTCACACTTCGATGTCCTGGCCAGCGTTCTACGACGTTTGAGGATTATAAGTAGTCCGAGGTTGCCTGTAGCACGCAAGAACATGCTTATGGTTTTAGGGTTTTCTTGCTTGGTCGCTGTGGTGCGTTAGACTTAACTTAAATTACACGCCAGATGTGTCATCATCATTCTAGAACGCTAAATAATTGAACGATTGAAACGTTCCGATAACGTTGACCAGAACGTCATAGTGTGACGGCCCCTTTAGTAACGCTATAACAACTTTGGTTTTTAAAATATTCACTCGTACTTGAACTGTCTTCCACAGTTCATATTTTAAATGTTGATATTTGAAAAGGTTTAATATTTATGTCCAGATACTTACATCTGACCAGGCACTTTAAAGTGTTCACTGTTTAGTATGTACATGTAGCTCGATTTTGGCCTCTAAAAATCAACTACTGCGGGGTCTTTTTTATTTCATGGGGATAAATTGTCGCGCAAACGCCACCATTGATACGTTCGCAAGGGCATAAATTCGCAAAGTGTTTTTTTTTCTACGAAGAACCGATTCTATTTTAAAAAGGAATTTTTATTTTAATCCTCCATTTGTCTGCTCATTTTCAAATTCTAAAATCTAACATAAATAAGAAAATGAAGCCTTCGTTTTTATTTGTAACCTACACATATTAGGCAAAAAATATGATTGATATTTTAGGTAAAAATCAGTCCTAATTAAAGAGGACAAAATACTAGGTAACCTTACTATACCCTATGTGACTAAGACGCATTTTCATTTAAGTAGCATGTCGCAATCTTGCATAGAATTTTAGAATGAGACAAGTCACACGATACAATGTACGACAAATGATATATATAAAGAACAACAACAACAATTAAATAATTTATGTACATGTACCAAAAAGATCTGAACATGAACAGACTCTGATCAGCCAAACTGATATGCAAGTTGATATGGTCTTACCTTGTCACACATGTTCTCTTCTTACCTGGAAAGAGTAGACATACTTGTGTTTTGCACAGAAAATCCATTACTGTAACACTTAACTCCATATATACGCCTGTATGGCATGGGCAAACAGTGTAGATCTAGATCACCCTGCTTCTCGTTGCTGTTTGGTCAGGATCTGCACTGTTCACTTTCAGATTCATAAATTAGGTTATTTCTGAACAAGATGTAACCAATGTAGATCTGATCAGATGGCTCAAATATTCAGTCTGATCTGGATCTACACTAGAAGCACATGCGATGAAAGATATATATATAGATCTAGCAGAAAGGGGCTCTTGATCAATCATTTTAGTTACACCCTTTATTATGACATTGAGATGGTTTAGGGAAGGGGAGGGGAAAAAAGTAGGGTGAGAAGGGATGAGGGTAGGGGAGGGGAGAGGGTGGGTTGGGGTGGGGAGGGGAGATAGGGTGGTATAGGATGGGGAGAGGAGGGTAGTGGGGTGGATGGGGTGGGGAGGTAGAGGATTTGCTTTGGGTGTGGTGGTGTGGGGAGCGGAGAAGAGGTTAGAAAGTGGGCTGGGGAGGGGAGAGAGGGTGGGGTGGGGATTGGGAGGTTAGAGGGTGGGGTGGGGAGGGGAGGTTAGAGGTTGGGTGGGTGGGTGGGTGGGGAAAGGGTTAGGAGCGGAGGGTATAGGGTTCGGTGGGGAAGGGAAAGAGGGTGGCGAGGGGTGTGGAGGGTAGAGGGTGGGTGGGGGATTGATAGGGTGGGTTGGGGTAGGGAAGGGAGCGGGTGGGGTGGGTACGGAGAGGAGAGAATGTGGGGAAAAGGAGGATAGGAAGAGGGAGGAGGTGGGGATGGGAGAGGGTGGAGGGTGGGGATGATGTGGAAAGGGGGATGGATGTGATGTGAAGGGGAGGATATGTGGAAAAACGGACGATAGGGGGAATCGGAAAAGTTGGTGGGTAATGGAAGTAGAGTGAATAGTTGTAAATTGTTATGCCAGACCTATATTCAGATTGAATAATAAAAAGAGTTCCAGTGGCTTCCAATGGCTTCTAAGTGCCTTTTAAAACACAGTTTTACACATACAGGAAAGTTTTAAGAAAATCAATTCCACAATGTGAAACCTTTTTTCTGACACTTCGCACCATTTCATGAATGTTTTTAGTGCGCAACATGATTACAAATTATTACGCGATTATTTTGTTTGTGAACTGCCTAAAACAACATCAATTATTAAATATAAAATATGAGAAAAGCCTAGTAGTGATAATATTTAATTTCTCGTGGGCAATTGTGCCAAAACGGAGGCAAAAATTACTGAAATGTACTGCCGAGCACTAATAAATTATTCTTTAACTAATTGTGATTACCATATTAGTCTAGACGGCAAAGACCTATAAGTACAATACACTCAGTAAGAAGTTAAAGCACAATCCAGGCTGTAGATTATTAAACTGATATTAGAAAACCAGTCTCAAAGCGTATTTACTGAAATGGCGACCAAACTCAAGTCAAATCTTAAGCATTTGATTTGCTGAAATGGCGACCAGTCGCCATTTCAGTCAATAAGATGCTTACGATTTGAGAGTGGTTTCTATTCTCAGTTTTATAACTTTGGAACCCTGTCGTCCCGTTTTGATTCGGCATTTTATGAGCCAGTAAATAAACAATTAGTATGTTGGGCAGTGGCAGTGGGCAAATGCTTTGCACATGCACGGGACATGAACGACCCCGCTCTTCACACGTTCTGACACCTTGCAAGTCGGCTTTGGCTGGTCAAAGGTTATGGGAGTAAACCCAGACAGAAAACCCAGTACGAAAGATTCCTTCCAGTACTGTAGGGCCCAGGCTGTGTCTTTAGCCCTGTATATTCATGATTATGGGCAGGGCAGTGGGCAGATGCTTTGCACGGGAAATGAACGAATCCGCCCTCCACGAGTTTGAGGGTGCACCAATCTCACACTTGCCCCAACAGGTTCTCGAATCACAAAACAAGTACAAGTTGTCTTGATGAAATAACTCCAACCCACACATCGGCTCAACTATGTTGCATGCAAAAGCACACAAACATATAAAACATAATATAAAACAGAAAAGCTGATAGCATTGCAAGGCTAGGTCGGCCTTGGCTGGTCAAAGGCAATAGGAGTAAATTCAGACAGAAAATCCGGTATGGAGACCCGCAGGCAGATGGCTTTGCGATGACTTCTGGAACCTGCAGCTGCTCTGGCACCGACCGTATCGTCCTGCCTTTCCGCCGGACTTCCAGCGACGCCGAGAGAGAAATCATGGCACTAGGCGCTACAGGATCTTCATACAACTCGTCCAGGCCTACACGAAAGGTTAAACGCTCGGATGCAGACGGCATTGTCTTTAGAGACAGAAGGATGCCAACAACAACAGTAAATCATAATTGATTTGTGGAACATGAACATTGAAGTTTTAAAAAGGAAATGATTTTTAAGAAAATATAGGGTTTGAGTAGTAAGAAGTAAGCCTCAGAAATTACCATTGAAATTTGTTAATTATGTTTTAAAGTTTTCGGCGTTTAAAAGTAGCAAGTAATTTTTAAAGATGGTAAACAAAGTTCCACAAAGACTGGGGAGATACAAATTTGAAAAAAATGCCAAAACAAGTTTATCTGTCATGTTTTAATGGATCTGAAAAGGGTGAAATATGCATATCAGGAATGGCCACATCCAGCAGACACAGCCTCCCCACACAGCCAAAGGGTAGAGAGGAAAATAGAGTATGGTTTTACAATAATCAGTTTCAAAATGGACGCCATACACAATTAACGTAAGTGAGGACCCGAGTGATTACCGCATTGGAACGGTCATTGGCAAAATAATTTGCCACTGGGAGGTTAAACCAGGTTTTAGTTTGCACCAACCTCACACTTGCCCCAACAGGTTCTCGAATCACAAAACAAGTGCAAGTTGTCTTGATGAAATAACTCCAACCCACCCATCAGCTCAACAATGTTGCATGCAAAAGCACACAAACATATAAAATATAAGAAGCTGATAGCATTGCAAGGCTAGGTCGGCCTTGGCTGGTCAAAGGCAATAGGAGTAAATTCAGACAGAAAATCCGGTACGGTGACCTGCAGGCAGATGGCTTTGCGGTGACTTCTGGCACCTGCAGCTGCGCTGGCACCTGATGAGATTTTAATATTTATTATGAATTCTTATTTGGTTCTTTTCAGAAATGTAAGATTTTAAGGGCTTGGCCAAAAAGTAAAAATGTTTGTACGACTTTTATTCTATAGGAAAATCAATTTGCCTCCCAATGAACGTCCTGCATGTAAAAACAGACCCTATTTTTAGCAAAATCATAATTCTTTGAATCATATACATGTATGTAATTAGAATACATCGTGCAAAAAGCACCCGACTAGGTTTACAATATATATCAAACATAATACAAATTGTTGGAAAAGAACATTGAAAACCACCGAACACGACACACCTCAAAATACTGTACGTATTGCAGGCTCGATTTGACTGATGACTCGGTTTGACTGAGCCACCTGTCCATATGCAAAAATGGAACTGCATTATTAAAGTCCACGCTGCCTAGTCTTGGAATGAGCACTACAGAGATATATCTAACGTCCCTTCAGTATGTGAATGATGAAAAATTGCCAATAAAAATATAATAATATTATTCAGACTCATTGCTATCTGACGTTAAAAATGATATCAGATAATTATTTAACAACGAAATGTTTTGCGTTAACACATAAAGCTCCATTAAGTTTTGCGGCCAAGTCAAGTTAAATATGTAATATTTTCGACAACTAATCAGAGATAGTTATCATTTTTGGTGTGTAATCGTAACATGCAAGTTATATTTGTCATTGACTTCCAATCAGTAGATCTTAAATATTAGATCATAATCACTGTACTAAATTAGACAGTATTCTGAATATATTTGAATATAAAAAACAGGTGAAAAACATTAACAATGTTTGATGATTTCGAATGTGTACCCTAACGAAATAGCTCTTTGTTAACGAATGATAATGATAAAAATAGACAATAGTCATTTTAAAAAATGTTCTTTAACCATTTCTAACAAAATCGGCAAATAACATAAATAAAATTCTTTGAAGAATATAACTAAAAAGAAGAATATGAGAAAAATATCTTCATCATCACCATCGTCATCATCATCATCATCATCATCATCATCATCATCATCATCATCATCATCATCATCATCATCATCATCATCATCATCATCATCATCACCATCATCATCATCATCATCATCACCATCATCATCATCATCATCTTCTTCTTCTTCTTCTTCTTCTTCCTCTTCTTGTTTTTCTTCTTCTTTTTCTTCATTTTTTCAGTCACAATCATAGTGATCAAAGCAAAAAGACATTAAAACAACCCTATTAGACCTTGAGCTGACAATAGAGCCCCCTCCCCCCCCCCCCCTAAGGGAATTTTGAAGGGTATGTTTTTCTGAAAGCCTATACCATTCTGCGCATTTTGCAAGTTGTTTGCACTCTGGCGAGTGGGGCGTTTTTCCGTAACGCCTGTTTGAATATGTTACCTTTGAAAAAAAGTTTGTGTAAGAATGAAATACTTGACAATTGTAAAAGTTCTAAAATAAACCTATTTATTCTACACCAGGAAGCTCTAAACTACATCGATATGCAATAAAACATCTGTAACCTAAGGTATTGCTCTAAAATAGTGATTAAGTTATGTTACTTAACATAAAAAACCTAGTAAAATAAGATGTATGAAACATTTCTTACGTGCAGTAGCAAGTAATTTGTGCTTATAAGTAAAATATAGTAAGTTAAATGAGAATTCAGGACAAATGTAATACAGTGATATACATTGGGACATAAGCCCGTTACGCTATATTGAAATATGTTACCGAAAGAAAAGAAAATGGGAAAACATGCCATAAATGTATTAGAACTTGAGCTGCCAATAGACCCTCTCTCCCTGGGGGAATTTTGAAGGGTATGTTTTTCTGAAAGCCTATCCCATTCTTCGCATTTTGCAATGTGTTTGCTTTCTGGCGAGTGGGGCGTTTTACCGTAACGCCTGTTTGAATATGTGACCTTTGAGAAAATTGTATGCGTTGAAGAAATAATTGGCAATTATAAAAGTTCTGAAATAAACCTATTTTTTCCCAGGAAGGTGGTGTTTTTTTAAAATTTTAAATGCAATAAAACATCTGCAACCTAAGGTATAGGTCTATAAATAGTAATTAAGATACATGTGTATGTTACTTAACATCAAAACCTAGTTTAAAAAGTTGTATGAAACATTTTTTACTTACATTAGCAAATAATTTCTGTTTTATTTGCTTAATTCATTAATATAAATAAGAATGCAGTATTTTAATGTAATAAAGTCAGATTGAGACACACTTCTTGTTTAATGTATGTAAATAAATACATATATTTGTAAATTCCAACCAACCAAAATATCTGAAAACAAACAATGGAAAAAACATCTCAAAGATAGCAAATAAAATATTTATAAATACATGTAAAGTAAATTATAAAGAAATAAACTCTGAAAGACATATTGTATGATATAAAGGTAAACTGTGTTAACCACTTTGTTAATATTATCTTTAACTTTAGTTATATGTGACTTTAGTATTATGCTATATCATATACTCATGCCTATGGTTAATAAATTTGAAGTTTTGGTGTAAATGTTTTTGTTTTAAATACACCTCTTCTTGAGTTTTAAAGATTAGTTAGCTTTATATCATAATAAAAATAAATACCATATCATAAATCACCATTTTTAAATATGTTACCCAAAAGAACGTATTTTAGTTACCAACCTTCCTGCACTTTATGTATCTTCTATTAAAATAGGTAATATATATTAAGAATTATGTTACAAAAGGAAATTAAGGTATTGATGCTGGTGATATTAAACAGTAATGAATTTTTAATTTAAATTTAGATAGACTTTAGAGGTTAATGATCTGTGTACTGCTCAATATGTCTTGAAATAAATTTGTATGATGTAGATGGTTCAAGTTCGTCCTATTTTAAATCTTTTCAAATTAACAATAAACCTATCAATATGGCTCAGTGACAACATTGTAATACAGCTTACGTTTGCATTAATCATGGGCTGTTGCATCCAGTCTAAAGCTAAGTCCAGATACTCTCGATTGGTTCTTACAAAATGTAGAAAAGAAAGAATAAACAAAATTAACATTTTTTTATCATGTTATTGTTCTATTTATGTTTTTAGTCATCCTATAATATGTTACCAATTTTTACTTTAATAATCAGCAAAATTAATAAGAAAAGAAAAGCAAGAAACTGCAAATGATTAGTTAATTAACATTTTGATAAATATGTTTATATAATATTATATTATGTTAAAGTTAATCTATAACAAATTTCAAAGCTACTTAATTTAAACTACACAAAAAAGCTGATTAAATTATCTGATGTTCGAAATGTTTTGAAAAGTAGTTTTTTTTTATCTAAAATACCGGTAGTAAGGCTCGGTGTAGAATTTGTTAAACATTGAAACAGCATGAGCATTATATAAGAATTTTTACCTAAAAAAATTATTATACATAAGTCAACGTTAATTTGTCTATTAGCTTATCATTACCTGCATTACACAGATTGTCTTTCAGATAAGGATGTTTCTCTTTAACACTTGTTTGTCTTGTTTGTCTTTAAGAAAAATAACATTCTACAAAGATCTTACGGAATTCTTAACAAATTCTTAAGCATTCTTTGAACAATGGAAAAAATAATGTTTCATTTAGGACAATTTATTTTTCTTATTTCAAATGTTTTATTTAACAGCAATGTCAGTTATTATTGCTCTAGAAGACCAGAACTGGTGCTTTCAACCTTGTTTTTAGTAAATATAGTTTATAGAAAGTTCATATTCACAATTTGAATGACTCTACGGTAATCTAGATACAAACTACCGGGTAAAACACGGTTTTTGAAATTTATTTTCTTTATTCTAAGTGATCTTTCTGAAAAACATTATTTAAATAATTAGGTAACATATAATTAGTTTTAATAATTTTTGTTTGTAACACTTTTCAAAGCAATATTTTTATCTCTTGTATTTTTACTTTTTTTGGAACCAATTCTAATTTTTTTTTAGAATTTAATTAATAAATGCATTGTACTTGGTCAATATTGTAACTTCGGAATTATATGTTATGGAGATTTGAAGGTTTAAAATGGACAAGCTTAAACACTTTAACATTTTAACCACATAACATAACATCACATAGTATACACAAGAAACTTCTTACTATTATTATTTTACAGTTTAATCTAAAATGATTGCATAGTCGTGATACAGTTTTGTAAATGTAATCAGTTCTTTGTACAACTATATCAGTTTTAGAGAAAATACTTCATTTAATCAGTAATATTAGTCACAAAAAACGTCTGTGAATGTAATAAGAAATCTACACAGGGCTAACAAACATCAGGACATTGCACAGAGCACACATAGTTAATTGCTTCAAATAGATATCAGCTAACACTATTAAAAATAAATAAAAACAAGGAAATAAGCCTTATTTTAATAAGTAACATATGTTATGTATGTTGAAAATTTGAAGTCATGCAAGTTTCAAGAACACTTACATTTATAAAGCTCAATAATTTAATTAAACTCTATATTATATGCTTGTTTATCCCAAAACATGAATATAATGTTTGAATTAGCGATAGGGTAACATATAAGATTATGGAAAAAATATTACAATTGCCAGTGTGATTTTTATGAAAATCACACTGTTTTTATATTGTTTTATCATGCAGCTTTCAAAGACTTGTATTATTGCCTAAGTTTGATTACAAATAAAAATCCTACAGGTAAGTTTCTGACTTAAATTTCATCTTTTTAGTGTTATGTATGTTATACACTAAATATGTTACTTAAGTGCAAATATTTTGAAATTAAAACTACATCAATCAACAGATAATACTTCATCCTTATATAAAAATACAAGTTTTATTAAATCGTATCTGGAATAGAGCAGAATTAAAGATTCAAAATCCATATATTTTTTCTACAAATTTTAGGGGTAACATATTAAAACCTCCGTAACACCCTTATGCCCCACTCGCCAGAGTGCAAACAAACTGCAAAAATATCCAGGACATAACAGGCTTTCAGAAAAATCATGTCTACAAAATTCCCTAAGGGGGGGGGGGGGGGGAGCAAACATGTTCCTGGCCACCGGCCTATATCGTTATCATCTTTATAATCGCCAGTTTCGTTAAGTCATAGTCATTATTTACACAGCAAAAAGACATTAAAACATCAACAACAACATCATCGTCGTCGTCTTCATCATTAACATATTCAGACAAAAACTCCGGATTTTTAATGAAGAAGATTTGGCAGACCTGAGTCTAGCAGCCTGGAGTAAACGGGCTGAAATGCGTTATAATAACTTTTTTCTGACACTATAACTAATTTGATATGAAATCAACCTTAATTTCACGTTCGTGAAGTTGGTAGCCTAGCACCCTGCCAGCAGCGTGAAGTTGGCCGCCCAGCAGCCGAGCAGCCTGGCAGCAAGAAGTTAGCAACCTAGCAGCCTGACATGCTTTTATGATATGAAATGAACCTTTAAAACCTTAAAAATCACTTAATCTCTAGGCTGCTGGAATATGAAGTCACCAGCCGAGCAACCCAGCTGCCTAGACTTGCCGATTGATGTAAGAAACTTCGAAACAGCCGGGAATGCAAATATGACCTCTTTTTATGTATACTACAAGTTAATTCGATATAAAATCAACCTTAATGCTTTCCCAATTCTAAGCTGATGAGGAACGTGCATAAAATCTGAAACGGCCAAGTATCGACAGATCGCCATTTCAGCCAATTAGATGCTTGAGATTTGATACTGGTTTCCATTCTCAGTTTTATAACCTTGGAAATTGAACTGCATTATAATCACTTTCTTATAGGGATGGCAACGAGTACTCAAATAACTGAATATCGAATACTAAATCTATTGCTTGAGAACTCGGATAAAAATATTTTTTATTAAAAATGAAATCCGTTTGTTTAGTTTTTAATGCGTTTGGTATACGATAAAAAGGAATTGGCAAGGTGCCGATTAGGAACAAAGTGAGATATATTTAATCTCCGCAATTAACGCTTTGAAATTTTTGTGAGATTGCAAAATGTCAAATTAAGGTCCCAGGTTGCAGTTGCCACTTATAGTCAATTATTAACGTTTTGATAGCACAGATCCTTTACGCTACTGAAGACAAAATCAGGGTCGTCCACTTGACTTCAGTTTTTACTAGTGAATGTCACACACCAATCTATGAATATTAATGAAATAGAAAAGTATAACGGCGGTGTTGTTCAGTATCACATTCTACAAAAAGGTACTTATAAAGTAAACATCGAATTCAAACACATTTTATCAACAGCATGCCTGCGTGGACAGCTGAAGGAAAAACAGTTATTATATGTTTACTATATTTAGTTCAGTTAGCCTACAATGCGGTAACTACCATCTTAGGTTGAGAAAAAAAAAAGACGACCCCGAGAAAGTAAAAAGCCGAGGCCCAAGAATACATGTAGATGATCGGCTTTCAGTATTGTTTTTTTTTCTGATAAATTGGATTAATTGATTTAATTATTTTACGGCATATAAATAATTTTGAACACGGCAAAAATTTACAAATGTGTTTATAATGCGTTTTGGGCCGTTTCGGATTTTCTTTCATCAGTCAGAAAGTTTAGGCTGCTACGCTTCTGGGCTGCTAGGCTGCTAGACTGCTAACTTCTCTTTCATCAATCAGTAAGTTTAGTCTGCTGGGCTGCTAGGCTGCTAGACTGCTAACTTCACATTCCAGCAGCCTAGAGATTAAAATGAATATTTTAATATAATAATGTTAATGGCATATCATATAAGCTTGTATTGTCGTACAAATGTTATTAAAATGCAATGCAATCAAATTCCACCAGCTTAGAAAATTATGATAATTGATACAAGTTAGGTTGATTTGATAGCAAATAAGCTTGACTAGCCGTTAAATAAGTGATTATAATGCATTTCGGACGGTTTCGAAATTTCTTACATCAATATGTAGGCTTGGCTGCTCATTCCAGCACCCTTAAGATTAAGTGATGATTTTAAAGGTTTTAAGGTACATTACCATATCTTTTAAGCTTGTATTGTTGTAAGAGAGTGACAATATTGCAGTTTGGACCCTTTAAGAATTTCTTAGAAAAAAGGAACACATGAAGTTGATTTCATATTAATTAATCTCTCAGTGCACCTAAAAGGTAATTTGCTAGGCTTCTAAGCTGCTCACTTTACATTCCAGCAGCCTAGATATTAAGTAATTGTTAAGGCATAAGGCTTAATGTTTATTTCATATCAGATGAGTTTGTATTATCGTAAAAACGTTTCTATAATGCAGTTCTGGAAATAAGAATATAATTTGGGTTGATTTCATAGCAAATTAGCTTGTAGTTTCCTTAAAAAAAGCTTATATTGCATTTCAAGCCATTTCGGAATTACGTTCATCAATCGGTAAGGTTAGGCTCCTAGGCTGCTAACTCCATATTCCAGCAGCATAGAGATTAAAAAAGGTGAAATATGCATATCAGGATTTGCCACATTCGCAAAAAACAACCTCCCCACACAGTCAAGAAGACGAGAAATGAGTGAGTGGGGAGGGGGTGTGGAAAGTGAATATCAAATGCAGTCCCTGTGGGATGAAAAGATAGCAGTATTGGATGTAAGTACGGAGAGACGTTTTACGGCCGCCACACAGCACATACACAACTACTGTGATTATAAAAAGGTGAAATATGCATATCAGAAATGGCCACATTCAGAAAAAAAAACAGCCTACCCACACAGTCAAGAAGAAGAGAAATGAGTGAGTGGGGAGGTAGTGTTAGTGATTGTTTAAAGGTTTAAGGTTCATTAATATTACATAAGCTTGATGTGTTGTTGCCGAGTCTGCTAGCACGGAAGTGTCACATTGTTTAATTGGTCTATTGACGTGAGTTTACAATTGCTTATTGACGCAAGTATCTCTAATTAATTAAATACAGTAACTGCTAATATGCAAAATAATCGGATCATTCAAGTGTTGTAGCAGGATACATTTTCCCAACTGTTCCTATATAAACAACACAATAAATGAATGTCTTCTCAACAACAAGAATCTACTTCTCGTAATAAATCAAGGAAAACTTCGACAAAAAGGTAAGTTTATTGAATTTTTAATGTATATTGAATATGTTTAATAGAAATTTATTCAAATTTATGGAAATTTATTCAAGCGTTTTAATTTTTTAATCAGGTAACTCAATTGAGATGAGGTTAACAGTCGTTTTAAATAAAATGGTTTATTTTATTATTATTATTTATTTATTTTTATTTTTTTTTTTGGGGTGGGGGCAGTTTTCGCGTTGTTGCAGACAAGGCGTTCCAATGGCACTTAATATTGTTATTCTCTGTTCAGAACAACAAAGTCACTATATGTATCAAACCAAATAAGGGTATATCGGTGTTGCGCATATTTTTATGACATAAAGGATTTCATATCTTGGCATTAGACACATACGGGAACAAACACAAATAATGCGGAGTTATTTTGAACATTACCTGAAATACAAAGTCGAAGAAAAAATCTTTCAATATTTGGGTATTTTAGAATCATAAAATACCTCGTTATATCGAGAATATATTAATTAATAAATATAAATAAATAAATAAATAAATAAATAAATAAAAATGAAAAAATAAATTCTCTTTCAAATCCTCTACCGATTTATTAACACAAATCCATAAAATATGCTATAAATCGAGTTAGGCGAACATGGAATGAAAGAAATATTCTTTCAAAGTTTGAAAGTATTCTGTCTTAAATAAACGGCCGCAGCTACAATACATTAAAAATTGTTAACATTTCTATGTATTTTAAGCATGCTAAATACAAAAAAAACGATATACACAGTCCGTTTTGGAAAAATAGATAGTTGGAATTTATTTTGTAGCAAGATAAATCTGTTTATATCCCTATGACTACCTATTAATTTAACTTTCTTTCACCCTTTTGACGATTTCATTTTACTTTTATTTGCAAAGGTCATTGAATCAATGATTATTTTTTAAGAAATCAAATTTTGTAAAAAAAATAACGCGGTTTGAAATCGACCTTTTTGAAAGCTTCAAAAATACAGAATCGTAAATACGGATTTTTTGAAAACGATTTTCTTTTCTCACTATTACGGTATCATTGTGACCACAACGTTCTTGTTATGTGTTAAAATTGTCACCGAAAAGCAGTTAGTATCAAGTTTTATTTTCGCTTTGTAGGCACTCGTTTGCAGGTATTTCTTAAGTCGGGCAATATAGCTCGACAAAAATATGTACAGGCATTACGTTGCTATAAATTGAAAAATAGGACTGTGTAGCACGTTTGGAGTGATGACCAGGTGAAGGTAAATGTTTAAACGGGAAAAGTCGAAACGTTTTGATGGACACACAAAAAATTCAAATTTGAATTATTGGTCATTTAGAACGCATCAAGTTCAAAACAAAATATAAAAAATAAATGAATTTATATGAATTAAAACTAAAGACGTATAATTTTAATACATACTTAAATTTGTCAATTGTTTGTGGTGTCTTTTTTAAATAAATATTCTTTAAAACACGCGCTCTCTCCATTATCCTTGCATGTCGCGATAAAGTTTTCTGGTTACGATATATTTTTGTTGTGTTTTTATGATGGGAGTCTATGGGAAATGAATTACTGTAGTCTAACCTGAAGTCAACGTTATATTAACATTAACATTAGAAATCATTTAGTTATACCAGTACATCAATAAGGCCACCCATGTAAAAAAATGAAATATGCATATCAGGAATGGCCACATCCAGCATACACAGCCTCCCCACACAGCCAAAAAGTAGAGAGGAAAAGAGAGCATGGTATTACAAAAATCAGTTTCAAACTGGACGCCACAAACAAATAACGGAAGTGAGAACCGGAGGGGTTGCCGCCTTGGAATGGTCAGTGGCAAAACAAATTGCCACTGGGGGTTTAAACCAGGTTCTAGGGTGCACCAACCTCACACTTGCCCCAACAGGTTCTCGTATCACAAAACAAGTACAAATTGTCTTGGTGAAATAACTCCAACCCACCCATCAGCTCAACAATGTTGCATGCAAAAGCATACAAACATATAAACATAAGAATTTAATAGCATTGCAAAGCCAAAGGGCAGGTACTCAATGCTCTTACAGAGACCAGAGCACCTGGAGTAAAATCAGCAAGAACACGATGACAGGGATAAAAGAAACAAATCGAGCTTCTAGGTTCTTTTTAGAAAAGATTTCCCCAAAAACTTTCATAAACTCTTAAAACATAATTATCTTGAATGACTGTCGTACAAACGAGGTTAAATGGTATTTTCATAGTGTTTAACTTAAGCTGCATACATTAGAAAGCAAATACAAGTTATCTAAAGCCTACTTTTAGTAACACTTGTATAGATAGATGAAACCAACTACAAAGACTTAAGAGATACACGTTAACTTAAAACATTTAAATCTTAATTGAAATGGTTCCTTAAATATAATGAGTAAAATTATAAGTCCTTTGCAAAAGAGCCATTTGCTAAATAATATACTAAATTTGTTCATAGGGCCATTTGTACAAAGGACATTTTGCTAAATAATATACTGAATTTGTACATTCGATCAGCGCTGTTATCAGTTACGTCCTTTGAATGTCGTTGAGCACGATACTTATGTTATATGTCAAAAGTACTTCCAAAATTGCTTTTATGAATATTGCTGCCAGTTTAAAGATGGGTTGTTTTAATATCCCAGCCAATATAGATTCGGATATTGTTCAATCACCCCAAGGATATACTTCTTGCTTTTTAAAGTTTGCATACATGTTGGAAGTAAAATTCATTTCCATTTCTGCCCATGAACAGGCTCAATCAAACCGAGCCTGCAATATTCTCATATTTGGGGCGCGTCACGGGAAAAGGTACCTTCGGACAGTTGACGTGAATACTTGAAATGACGTCATAAAGTCGAACGGGCGACATTAATTATTATGCATTTCGATGTAAAACTAACATTTTATCGTCAAAATGTGTTACATAATCACTTTTTAGTTATGAGAAAATAATATATTATTGTAAATTCTTTCTAAATATACTAACAACTAAAATGTCACAAAATATGACCGAATGTACCTTTTCCCGTCGCGTGCCTCATTTGTCGTGATCGGTGGCTTTCAGAGTTCTTTTTTCGTCTATTTGTATGTCTGTCAGTTTGTTTGGTTCTGTTCTTAAAATATAAATAATGTGAAACTAGGTTAATTTTTTGCAAAAGTGTTATTGTTTTGACATTGTATTGAATGCATGTCGTTTTGCATGTTGCTGTTGTTTGTACGATGAATTCTGAAGGCCTTTGCGAAATTGTCTAGTACTAGTTTAAAAGTCTTAGAGACTCTGGTGCATTTTATACCTTTATCGAAGCTTTAAATCATAGAATAACTGGGTATTAGAACTAGCTTTTGTTTCACCAAAGCCCAAGGTTATACAACTGAGCATGGAAACCAGTCTCAAATCTCAAGCATCAGATTGGCTAAAATGGCGACTGTTCGCCATTTCAGCCAAATTAATCAGATGCTTGAGATTTGAGACTGGTTTCCAATCTCAGCTTTATAACCTTCAGTCCTGATGAGACCGAATTATTCGATAAAAAATACATGAATGTCGCAGCTTTGAAACTTGTCATCATAATCGATATAATTGGCTAATATAAAGCGTTAGGATATCAAGAAGGTACTACTGACAGTTACTGATTATATCATGAGCCATTTGTTGACGACCCTCTACTTTAATTGTCCATTTAATTATTGAATACTAAGCATTAGGGTGTTATGTAGGTACAGTTCTACAGACAGTTACTGAGTATAACTTGCTTCATTTGTTGACGACCCTCTACTTTAATCGTCCATTTAATTATTGAATACTAAGCATTAGGGTGTTAAGTAGGTACAGTTCTACTGACAGTTACTGAGTATAACTTGCTTAATTTGTTGACGACCCTCTACTTTAATCGTCCATTTAATTATTGAATACTAAGCATTAGGGTGTTAAGTAGGTACAGTTCTACTGACAGTTACTGAGTATATCTTGCTTCATTTGTTGACGACCCTCTACTTTAATTGTCAATTTAAATATTGAATACTAAGCATTAGGGTGTTATGTAGGTACAGTTCTATTGACAGTTACTGAGTATTTCTTGCTTAATTTGTTGGCGAACCTATACTTTAATTGTCCATATAATTATTGAATACTAAGCATTAGAGTGTTACGTAGGCACTGTTCTACGGACTGTTACTGAGTATATCTTGCTCCATTTGTTGATGACCCTGTACTATAAATGATAAATTGACTGATGTAAATCGTTAGGGTTAGTTAAGGCAATTACTGAGTATATCTTGCGCCATTGTTGACGACCCTCTACTCTAGAGTGTATGCGTTAGTTTATATAACGTTTGAAAAGGGCTCGACATTTTTGTTTTCGACTCCAAAAAACTTATTACTTTATGAATTAGGTAATCATGCATCGCACAGTTCTGTTGGTGGTTGTGATACTGGCATTATTTTCTTTGACCGAAAGCAGTTCTCATTAAAATCAAGATTATCCGTGCTTCTGCCATTGTTAGAACGTCGGTTCTTTATGCACAAGTTGGTTTTCTGACTAGCCATTTCTGCTACAGTCAAGTGACCGGATGTAGACAATGATGCGACACACTCTAGGCTATGATCTCCCTAGAATGAACAATTCTGCTTTGACTGCAATAAACATGTATCGCAACGTAAAAGACAGCTAATGCAGCGAAAGAAGTAAAACAATATTTGCTATAGTAAATGTGTATTCAAAATGACATAAATACGACACCGGTGTTACATGTTCTTTTGTGTTTTTTTTGTGTTTCACACTTATGGCCTTAAATACTAGTACATTTAACTGTTTAAATTCTTTAAATTCCTTTTTTGCAAGGGATATGGGGACATTTTGTCATCTTCAGTTATAATTATCTGAGAAACAACAGAGCACTAGATACAACCTGCATTTATCTTTTTGAAAATTCTTTTGATTTTAGTACATTTGACTTTGTATAATTGGTAATTTAATTATGTTTTAGAACAAATGTTTTTTGAAACGTTCAGATCGTATAATTAATATCAAGTTCAATAATAAAAATCCGCATTCTTTTAACAACATTCGCTTACAATTCCAGCTAAATGGATTCATAAACTGCAGAGAAAATATTTTATGTCCTAAGATGATAAAACTGAGAAAGAAACAGTCACAAATATAAAGGTCGCCATTTCAGCCAATTAGATGCATGAGATTTACCATGTTAACATGTCGGTGCCCAAGGTTATAAAACTGAGCATAGAAACCCGTCTGGTCGCTATTTCAGCCAATCAGATGCCTGAGATTTGAGACTGGTTTCCATGATCAGTTTTTTAACCTTGGGCACAGATCTAGTTTTGCTGAAGATTTTAAGGGCTGTCATCATTTAACTGTATTTTATAGTGTTTAACTTAAGTTACACCCGACATGTGTACGGTCCGCTGTATACGTGTACCCGACATGTCCCGACAGGTACCCGACATGTAACCGACATTTGTAAGGTCCTCAATCATAACTTTCACTTGAAAAAATTGAATGTTTATGACTGAAAGTAAGAAGGCATTTATCGGATGCATACATTCAAAGATATTTTTGGCAAATATTAGTTTCACAATTATGAACATGCTCATTTTAACATTATCCCATACAAATTCTTTATAAAGCCTGAAAACACATTGCAGTTAGAAAAAAACATTTGACTATAAGATATTTGTTTATCAATAACTAATCAAGTGCGAAAAACGATTAAAACTAATAAATGGCCTATAGCAAAATATATGTACAAAATATTCTTGGTGCTTAGCAAACTTTGAATAGTATACTTTACCAGTCGTTTAGTATAAAAAAACTCATAATTATTTGACCCTATCTTATAATATGTGGTTCAATTTTATTGTCAAAATCAAAAATATGAATTTAGATCAACTACCCGCAAAGACATAATACCTACTTTAACCAAATACAAATAATTTAAGTTTATATTAAAGCAGCATTCCCTGTATAAGTGGTATTTTCCAAATTTATTCACTCTGTTTTAGATCGGTTTCTTTGCAAATCTGTCTCTCCTTAAACTCCATATCACTGATTTAAAAGCCTTAGAGACTCTTGTGCTTTTTATATCATTTTGGAAGCTTTAAAACGTCAGGATAAATTATAAAATTATTTTTTATTCACCTGGTGCGAACGCATTATTCGATAAAAATAAATTAGTGTTAAAACTATGAAACTAGTCACCATACTTGATATAATTGACTTGACTTATATAAAGCTTTAGGATATAAAGAAGATACTACTGACAGTTACTGAGTATAAATTGCGTAATTTGTTGAACTATTTAACTTTTAAAGCGGGCTCGACATTTTTGTCTTCGACTTCAAAATACCTGTTTTACTTTATGAATTAGGTAATCATGCATCGCACAATTCCTTTGGTGGTGGTGATACTAGGACTGTCTGCGTTGACCGAAAGCTGTGTGAGCCTAAGCCGATGTCACTGCAATTGTGAGAACATCGCTTTTCAATGCGCACGAGGCTGTCGTCGTAACTGTTACTTATTCTGCCGTAGTCGCGAGATGATCTGTAAACAAACATGCGACAGGCTGCTCGAGGGTGTATTCTCCACAGAATGAACAATTTTGCTTCGACTGTAAACATAAACATGTATCGCAAAGTAAAAGACAGCTTATGCAGCGAAATAAGTAAAATCGATAATTTTCTATAATAAATGTGTATTCAAAATGAAATAAATACAGCACCGGTGTTACATGTTGTTTGTTCGTGTGTGTCACACTTATGGCCTTAAAAACTCTTACAACTGTTTCGTTAAATTCCTTTTAGCAACGGATACGGGAACATTTTCTCATCTTCAGTTATGTTGATATAAGAAACAACAGAGCACTGGATATACCTGCATTCTTTTCAGCATATATTTGTAGTTAATCCACAACCCAAAAGTCACAATAAAATGAAATAACAAACCATTGTATGTAAATGTTTCCATACTATTACTTTATCTACTATATTACTATGTCTTTGTGCCGGTTAGATCAGTCGGTAGCGTTGTTGGAATTAAAGGGCTAGGCGCTGTCGCCGTGAAGGTACGGCTTCGCTCCCCACTTGAGGCAGTATCATTTTTAATCATTTCAATTTTCTTTTATTTCTCATTGGAAACATTATATAGAGATCTAAAAGGACCGATTGAAAAGTTGTTAACTGTGGATTAATAACATTCTTTTTTACATATTAGATCAATTTTAAACCTTTACTACATATATAAAAGATTTCTCGCATGTAGGATACCAGTGTAGATCCAGATAAGATGCTTTATTATACTGCAAAGAAATTTGCTTGAATTTGATTGGATAATTTGACGTTGATGTATATTTGTATTTACGGCTCGGACGTAGATATGAACGCACGTGCCTTAATTTCCCCCTCTGGCCTCCCATCTTTTCGTTGTCGTCCGCCATTTTGTTTTTAATTTCCGGAAAAATACATAATTTAAAGCCTATCTTGTAAATTATAAAGCGGCATGTTTAGGGATTACTAAAATTGTTACAGAAAATATTTGTGTTTTGTTTTTAACGTTGAAAACGATAAGATTAATCTCAAATTTTGTAAATAAATATCAAATCGATAATCCATTCAATTTCTATAGAAGTGACGTCATGCAGGTAAATTAATGACGTCAGACATGTAATTATTGAGGTTCTCAGAGGGGAATTAAGCCGTTCGGCATTAAATAAGCGAAATAAATGAAAAAGCGATATTTTCTAATTATTTTTGTCTGAAAAAGTCTTTGCAGTATAATAAAACAATTATTTGGTTCCTTAAAAGGGTATGTGAGGATATATTGCCGGTCTGGGTGTCATATTATCCTTCGCCTGCGGCTCGGGTAATATGACACCCAGACCGGAAAGGTCAAGGTCGCTTTCAGGAAAGGTCAAGGTCGCTTTCATGGAGGAAGGACGTGTTTTTTCTTCATCCAAAATTTATTCAGAAATTAAATGAGATATTCAATTGAAAAGGATTTTGATATCTATAAAAGCAGTTAAATACTTACATTTAACAAACAGACAAGCAATAAAATGCTGTTTTGAAGATTTTGTTTTGAAAAGAAGGCATTTATGTAAAACTTAGATTTTGGTAACCTGTTTTCGCGAGTGTCCACGCATGACGATAATTTACCAGCAGGAAAGCGGTTGTGAATATTAAATGGATATTATGTGTAGAGATGTGCTTTAACTTGGATTTATGAGAATTTTTAATAATTATAGGAAACTAACACTTCTATCGTGAGTATACTTTTGAACATAGAAATTAGAAAATGGCGCCAAAAACAGACAAAGACAAAGAGAAAGAGACTCTCAAAGAACAAAAAACCAGAAAAGTTAAGGGAAACAAATGTTCTGAGACCAATACTTCAATAGACAAGAGCGTAGATAGCGAAGAGAGTAGTTCGAATGTCGAAAAGTCAGAAAAACAGGTAAAGATTGACACTATGCTTTCGCAGATGGCGAAGAGTGTAAAAGAACCTCAGGTCGACGATATTGTAGCCGTGTTGAACGTCTTTGACGATAAACTTAATAAGCTGGCAGCGAAGGAGAATATAGACATAAGTCTTAGAAAATTAGTGTCGGAAGACTTTGTTAATCAGAAGTTTGAAAGTCTGAAGGAAGACCTTAGTAACAAAATAAAAGTGGATTTAGACAAAGTGTATGAGCAGATTCGGAAAGTTAAAGAGACAGTGGACAAATCTATCAATGAAATTGAGAAACTGAAGAACTCAAATTCTGATTTGGAAGTGAAGGTCAGCAGGGTAGAAAACGAAAACAAAGAAACTAAAAAGAAAAATCTTGAGTTAGAAGAACTATTACAAGAACGAGAAACGCGCCTAAAGTCACATGAAATCATGATTAACAATTTAGAACAATATACCCGTCGAAACAGCATTAGGATTTATGGTCTACCTGATGACAAAAATGAGTCAGCTGAAGTAGTCGAGAACAAGTTCTTAAGATGTGTAGTGACAAACTGAATATCAGATTATCGCCGGTAGAAATAGACATCGCCCATAGACTCGGAAAGTACACCGCCGACGGAAACAGACCAATTATATGTAAATTTACAACTAGAATGAGGAAACGGTCTATCATAAATGTAAGGAAGCTATTGAAAGGTTCATCAATTGTTATTAGGGAGGACTTGACAACCAAAAATGCTAAATTACTCGAAAAACTTTCAGCCAGAGACGATGTCTCAAACGTTTGGTCCGACGAAGGGAAAGTAATCGCCCTGCTTATAAACGGCAAGAAATTAAGGGTGGACCTACTCACAGATCTTAGTCGATCGTTCATTCCACAGGACGAATTGGAGAGACTCCTCAGAGAAAAGCAACGTTCAGCTAAAAATAATTAGCAAATTCTTTGTACATAAGCTGTTATTTGCAACACGTGCTTGTTTGTTATGACAATATTCAAATTAGGAAGGTGTGGGTAAATAACGTTAAATGATTGGTACTAAATATTTGTATACAAAAACGATTAGAAGATGTTTCTCTTTTGGTAAAATTGATTGGCTTATAAAACGATGATAGAGTAATAAATAATTCGATTGGTTACTAGATATAACATATGACATTGCTTGTGCAACAACAATATTGATTCATGATCACTCTCCCACCATTGTACATTGACAAAGATTATTATATTATTATATAGTTTGACAATAGTTTATTACTAAAATACAGTCAATTGTATGGAGCCGCATAATCGAAATTTGTCGGAATGCAAATGTTTGTTTGTTATGATATAAGCGATATCCACACGTGAATGTCAACTCTCAAATTGGAAATTTTTTTAGGTCAGCGTACACTATTGCGTTTCCCTATATGTTCTATATAGAGTCTTGGGAGTCTCCTTGATTTATTTATTCTTAGACAATATCAGGCATGGTCTTCTGATGAAGTTTGAATATAAATCTACATAAAAACATAGATGAAATACCACCATGACCGTAGGTTTCTACCTCAAATTTCACTTTGAAGACTACCACCCTTGCCTATTGACTAAATTTACTTGTGGCTAACCTGTTTGTAGGCATTATTTTAAAAGTAATTTTTTTCTTATCCAAAATGTTTTGGATAATGATTTTTGGTTCCAACAGCTGCAGAAATACACAATTTCTATTTTTTAGAAGGAGTTTTATTTTTTTCTTAGCTATATTGGCCAATCAACTAATGTTTCTATAGAGTCTTACGGGTTTCCCCTAACTTTTTTTTAACCAACCGGGAAGCAGCTTTTATTTAGTGTACGCTGATCTTAAGCATCACATATTATTTTTAGTTATATTCAAACATTGTATAAAATGAAGAAATAAATAATTCCAAAAATTAAAATCCATGTTTTGTTTGTTTTTGTCCAAATCTGAACTCACAGCCCTTCTTCAAGTGTAAGCAGTTGGTGACAGTTCAGCCACACTAAAAACACAATAAACAGATTATAAACATTCATAACAAAAAAAATCAGGAAAAATAGAATATTCCAGTTTATGTTATAAAACTTGACCACTGAAGACTCACACACAGGCATGATATTTTAAACAAGTAATTTTTTGGCTTGGCCTTAAATGCTTCTATACAGAGTCATTTTTGTATCCCCACCCCATGTTAAAATACAAAAAGAAGACATTTTCTAGCTATTATTTCAATAAATTTTCACTACCTGCAAGATCAAATTCCTGAATTTTACATTAAAAGCAGCTATAAACATATTTATTCATGGAAACACAGTCTATTTAGTATCATTCTGCACTTAATATACACAGCCATGACTTTTGTGGAAACCAAGACATAGTGAAAATCCAAAAGAAAATGACATTTTGATGCATTTGGAGTGGAAATCATTCATTTCATGAGACTGTTTTTTACTAAATTCTTCCAGTTGTCATATAAAATGTGTTTTTATGCATGAAAATAAACAATACACCTTGACTGGACACTGCTATTTACCCAGGGGCTTGTTTTTGCCCTGAAATGCCTCTATGATGTCACTCCTCATAGGTAATCCTATATCAAAATCCCATGAAATAAAGAATTATCAGATCCAAAATGCTTTAAAAATAGTCAATATGCATGAAATAATTAAATTATTATGTAATTCAATTGCTCTGATTGTATAATAAAGCATATTTCATTAAATGATTTTTCTGTTTCAATTTTCTTTGTTGAAAGGGAGACAACTCATGTTCTCTTAATAAGTCTAATTTGCTATAACTTACAATTTTGTATGTATTAATATAATAAACATATTTCTGCTAAAATTATTTTCAAAAAATCTCAAGCTGGTGCTACAGTTTTGAAAACAAAAGTGTCAAGCAGACAATGTTTAAGGCCCCATGTTAAACAATTTCTAGTAAACATATATGCCAGATTTAGGTCTGTCATAAAATCCATGGTTTTCTGGGACCAGACTCCCAAAAGAAAACCAGTTGACCACTTTTACAGAGAAATACTGCTATTCTCTGTTAAAAACAAAATTTAAAACTATTGTATACCCCAATCATAGTAGCAAATCAGTAAGTGAAATGCTTTACACAGTCAGAGATCTATTTAACATACCCGGTGGCATTTTATGGTCAAACTTATCGCAACTTCCAGGAACAGACTTTAAATTATTTGTTCGCGAAATAATTTACTGCTTCGCAACTGAAATCCAACTCATACCGAACAAAAGTCACACATAAAATTCATTTTTTCTCATTTTGCCTTTATTCTATTACCAGTTTTAATATACAGCCACTCTACACTGTTCAACATTAGGCATCAAAAACATATCTAACAAATCTGAGACTTACTGAAATATTAAGAAAGACTTCTAAAAGAGGAAAAACACAGTTTTTGTGTCTAAAAGGCAAATCTAATTCATTATAAAGTCACTTTTTCCTAACCAGAATTAAATCAAAGCTACACTTTTGATCCAAATATACCTTACAGTGAAAACCACCTCTAAGTTTCATCAAATGCAAGCATTATCCTCAAAATCTAGCAACCTTTTTATACCAAAATAAGCAAATGCATAACAAAAAATGCACTCCCATGTATAGTTTTACAACAATCCAACCTTAAAAAGTGACAATTTCTATACTTTTCATGGGAAATATAATAAAGTGCAGGTCTCAACAAAGCTACAACACCATCTCCCAATCTGAATATAGTGAATAAGGCTATTTTCAACACTATCTTAATTCAGAGGACCCTTTATTAACAACTTACAATCAGACTGACCTTCTAACTGCTGCAAATGTATGCAGAAATTCTTTAGATTTGTCAATATTCACAAAATTAACAAATTGTATACAAAATCAGTTTCAAACAAGGCGCTCAATAGATCACATACATCCAGAGTCTTGCTGCCTTTAGGTCAGCGTACACTATTGCGTTTCCCTATATGTTCTATATAGAGTCTTGGGAGTCTCCTTGATTTATTTATTCTTAGACAATATCAGGCATGGTCTTCTGATGAAGTTTGAATATAAATCTACATAAAAACACAGATGAAATACCACCATGACCGTAGGTTTCTACCTCAAATTTCACTTTGAAGACTACCACCCTTGCCTATTGACTAAATTTACTTGTGGCTAACCTGTTTGTAGGCATTATTTTAAAAGTAATTTTTTTCTTATCCAAAATGTTTTGGATAATGATTTTTGGTTCCAACAGCTGCAGAAATACACAATTTCTATTTTTTAGAAGGAGTTTTATTTTTTTCTTAGCTATATTGGCCAATCAACTAATGTTTCTATAGAGTCTTACGGGTTTCCCCTAACTTTTTTTTTAACCAACCGGGAAGCAGCTTTTATTTAGTGTACGCTGATCTTTAGTAAGTGGTTGACGGTATAATAAGTGGTTCATGAACCCTTTTTATTCTTTGTAATGAAAGCAGAATTACACCAGGTTTTCAATAATGTTGCTGTTAGTATTTATAATTGTAAAATAACACTATAACCACGTCGACGTTGTAGGCTACTTTCGATTTTGAAACTTATTAGTACAGTAGTACTTAATTTAAGTGTAAGTGGTATGTGGACTTTGAGGAATATTTTTTAGGAACGTAGATTTGTCCAATCAAGCCATACATGTTTTAGAGGATGTTACTAGTAAATAATTATGCATAACTATATAAATATGATGTAATTGAATATGAAGTTTGTATACTGTGTCACAGTGTGTGCTAATCTTTTAGATTTAATAGTATACTTTTAGATAAGCTGAACTGAGGAAAGACAAACAGAATACAAATGTCCGGTATATGATAAACAACTGTATCATGGAGAGGGTATACTACAAATATTTCTGTTAATGATAAAGTACACGGTAGTTCACCTATAAGGTATATAGTGAAATGGAGCTTATAATTTTGGACATGTGAATATTAGTTATTTGAAAATTAAGTTGAACACTAACATTTCGTTAAAAATACTCTGCATGATATGGCGGTTTAAGTATAAATTACATACATACATTATATTAATAACTAAAATAGGTTGTTTTTATTCTGAGTACTTGCATTGCGGGAGAGTTGTTACTCCACATTGAAAAGCACAGCAAAATTACTATAGTATTACGAATTTATTGCAAATACGGCTGAGCAGCCAACTTGTCTAAGCTTAGCAAATACACTATGTTCTGACTTGCTATTGGTAAAATCAGAATAAACGGTTAATCACATTTATTACTAATACAGGCCTTCTTTGGAAACTGTTATCTCTTGTTTTTTGGTTTGTTTGTTTGTTTTTTTTGTTTGTTTTTTTTTCTTTTTTTTTCTTTTGTTATTGCTTTTTTCCATATGACTCTGTATCTAAAATACAAAAAATTATGTTTTCATTTGCTTATCTCTTTAATGATAACTCCTTTTTTCTATCCTAATATAAGGCTGTTTCACTGGGGGGTTGTTTGGGGGATGGGCTTGGGGATGTTTTTTCTGGAGAGAGCTAGGGCCAGGGATAGATTAATTTACCCATTACATGACTGTTAGTCTGAGAATAGCTTCTATGAACGTGCAGGGTCTTGGGGACAAACAGAAGCGTAAGGATGTTTTTAATTATTTAAGAAATAAGAAGTTTAACATCTATTTTCTACAAGATACACACTTTGTCGACAAAGATTTTAAGTACATAAGAGCCCAGTGGGGGTATGAGTGTTTTGTTAATAATTTTAACAGTCAGTCGAGGGGCGTAGCAATACTAATTAATAACAATTTTGATTTTAAACTTGTTGGTATTGATAAAGACAATAATGGTAATTTAATTATAGTACATTGCAAAATAAATGGGAGAGATTTTTCCCTCTTTAATATATATGGCCCAAATAAGGATGAACCAGACTTCTATATTTATGTCAAAGAGAAACTTTCTCAAATAGAAAACGAATGTATTATGGCCGGTGATTACAATTTGGTAATTGATCCAGAAAAAGATTATTTTAACTATGTAAATGTTAATAACCCAAATGCACGAGACATATTGCTTCAGCTGATGATAGAATTTGATTTAATAGATTGTTGGCGAGAACAAAATTTAGAAGTTAAACAATACACATGGTTTAAAAAGAATCCAATTAAAAAAGCCCGGCTAGATTTCTTTTTAATATCAAGTACTCTTTTTACAGATTTAGACAGCACTTATATTCTCCCAGGATACAGGACTGATCACTCAATGGTAGTTCTTAATTTGGAAATGGGAAAATTTAAAAAAGGTACTTCTTACTGGAAGTTTAACAATTCATTATTAAAAGATTTAACATTTGTGCAACAAATAAAAGAGTTAATAAAAGATATTAAATTAAGATATGCATCACAGCACCAAAACTCAAATCTGACATATGAAAATATACCTGACAGTGAAATAATTTTTTCCATTGATGATAAGTTGTTCTTTGAAACATTAATGATGGAAATAAGGGGAAAAACTATTGCTTATTCATCTTTTAAAAAGAAACAGGAAGATAAAAAAAGAAAAAGAATTAATTGCTGAAATTGAAACTTTGGAAAAAGCTAACAGTTTTACAGAAAATTTAGAAAGTAAGAAAAGAGATTTAATTGAGTTGAGAAGAAAAAAAATTGAAGGTTCTTTTGTTAGGTCTAGAATTAAATGGGCATTTGAAGGTGAAAAGCCAACTAAATACTTTTGTAATCTTGAAAATAGGAACTTTGTTTCAAAATATATGGCAAATTTATATTCAAAATCAGGTGATTTATTAGCAAATCAAAATGACATTTTAAAAGAGGCTTCAGAACATTATAAATCACTTTATGCATGGAGAGATGTTACTGATATAAACTTAAATACATTATTTGAAGATGGTAATTATAAGAGACTTACAGAGCAGGTAAAAATTTCATTAGAAGGTAATTTGACATATTCTGAAATGCTTGCAAGTTTAAAAAGAATGCCCAATGATTCTTCACCAGGCAGTAAAGGATTCACAACTGCCTTTTTTAAATTCTTTTGGATTGATGTAGGAAATTTCTTGTTGCGTTCCATAAATTATGCATTGCAAACAGGGGAATTATCAGTAACAGATAAACAAGGAATAATAACTTGTATTCCAAAAGAAGATAAAGATGAATTGTATTTAAAAAACTGGCGACCTATTACTCTATTAAATGTGTCTTATAAAATAGCCTCAGCAAGCATTGCAAATCGTCTAAAAACTGTTCTTTTGAATTTAATCAGTGAAGACCAAAGCGGATTCCTGACTGGTAGATTTATAGGGGATAATATAAGATTAATATATGATTTAATGTTTTATACAGAACAACAAAAGATACCAGGAATGTTACTTTTAATTGACTTTGCCACGGCCTTCGATTCAATCTCATGGTCATTTATGTTTAAAGTACTTAAACTTTTTAATTTTGGAGAAAATTTTATAAATTGGATAAAACTGTTCTACAACAATATACAATCATGTATCAATATAAATGGCCACCTATCAGATTGGTTTTTTTTATAAAACGTGGTTGTCGACAAGGTGATCCTTTGTCCCCTTACCTCTTTATTTTATGTGCAGAGATTCTATCCTTACTAATCAAACAAAATAAAGCTATTTCCGGTATTAAAATTAATAATATTGAATTTTTAATTTCACAATACGCGGATGATACAACCTTAATACTAGATGGGACAGAAAGGTCATTGTATAATTCCTTAAAAGTGTTAAAATTCTATGCTGAAATCTCTGGGTTACATGTAAATGTTGATAAAACTAAAGCTATATGGATAGGTTCAATGAAAGGTAGTGAAAACAAATTATGCCATGATATTCACTTACAATGGGAAAGGGATCAATTCAAACTATTAGGTATACAATTTTCTATTAATTTAGATGATATGATAAATTTAAATTACACACCTAAAATCAATGAGATAAAAAATCTACTGTCTGTTTGGTCAAAGAGAATTTTAACTCCAATTGGTAAAAATGTTGTTATAAAATCATTAGCACTAGCAAAATTGAATCATTTGTTCATATCTTTACCCAACCCAAATATAGATATAATTAAACAAATACAGACTATGTTTTTCAAATTTATTTGGGGAGATGCCCCAGATAAAGTAAAAAGAACTGTAATTATCCAAAATTATGAAATGGGGGGCCTAAGAGTAACTGACATTGAGAAATTTATACATGCACTTAAAGTTACATGGCTAAGAAGATTTTGGAAAACTGACAATAAATATTTTTCTCTTGGTATAAAAATCTGTCCATTCCTATTAGATTTCAGTAATTTTGGAAGCGATTTTATTATACAGAAAAGGGGGATTATTAAAAATGCTTTTTGGAAAGATGTGTGGAATGCATATATAGCTCTTCTACTTGTAAAAGAACCTAGTAGTTGGAAAGAATATATTTCCCAACCTATTTGGTTAAATCACCACTTCAAAATTAGTGGGAAGACATTTTGTTTTTATAATTATCAGGGTGGGGAATCACGTGACAAAAACATGGCCGCCAACCAAAAAAATTCTCTCGGTTCCAGGTAAGTTTTTACCTGTTTCTCGCTTATTCCAGGACCATTGTAAATGAAATAAACACTAAAGTACCCCGTACACGAAGACAGATTGCATGATGTATTCCATATTTTGCCAGCTTTTGTAGTTTATGCGGTATTTCGTGTACAGTGTTTGGCAGCTTGCACTGCTCGGGGATAGGGTACACTTGGATCTTGATGAAATTGTTCTTCTGGCAAGTCTTCGCAAGTGAGCTGATTGTTGCATGAAAAATTTGTTATATCCCGACAGAAAAAATGATGCTGGCGCAAAAATATCCAGTTTCTGTATCCAACTTATGTGAAAAACGAAAAAATGAAAATGATAGGGAACACTGGTCGCGACGTGGAAGATAGGGAACACTTGCATTTTTCTGAGAAGCAATCTGTTTAAATTGCCAGTCCTAGAGATCAGTTCGCGAAACGTTGTATGAGTCCGTTGTATTTTTTTTTCAATAAAACATGGATATTTTGTTTCCTTTAATAAATTCTTTTGATCAGCTACGAAGTTGTTAGAAAGAAGTATTATTTATTACAGGTGAGTCTTGCATGGCTAGAAACGTTTGCAGTAGATTTTAATGTCACATATTTTGAAGATTGTTTTCATTTTTACAAGATCTGATGCCTCAAGCAGAGTAATGTCTTGAAAACCAGACTTACGAAATTTAATGTATCGACGTCATGATGCACGTGACTTGTTAAATTCCACACTTTGCAGTCTTGAATTAAAAGTGTATGAAAAGTTCGCAATTTTATTGCTTTGTACGTGTGAGCAGTTGACCGATACACAGTAAAACATGTTTAAAGGCTTTGTGCCAATCTGTATTAATGCCACGGCTTATTGTATTGCCGTTCTTACATTTAGAATCATATGCGTAATCTAGAGCATGAAGGGCACGGGCACATACAGCTGTTTTCACACTAATTTTCTTAAAACAAAACAACATCAATATTTTAGACTAGCTGTTCTTGTCTTCAGACATGTCGCCGATCAAACACATTAGGGATTGGGGAAGAAACGCATTTGTTCACGCGTTCAGCAACAATAAAATCTTGCTGAGCTTCGACAAACACTGACTGATGAATGGAATAAAATGCCCCAAGAACAAAGTCTTAGTAGCGTAACCTCCGTGTTGTAGGTCATTGGGTGGGAAGATGCTTCTTGGGACATTTACAAACAAATATTTTTTGAAAAGTCTCGTCTGTCCCCGATTCATTTTGCGTTGGAAACTTACTTGCAGATGTTTATTAGCCAGCCTAGGGAAAGTTATAGGCTCTTACAAAGCTTAATAATAATAAAAATGATGAAACAGATTTTATTTGTTTGAAATCACACCGGCAAAGGATTTATTTCACATCAATAATATATTTTAATACATTTAAAATAGAATTAAATGAAACATTCAAAGATTCAAATATTCCCAGCTAGTGCCTACAAAACGGAGGTTAAGCTACTACGACTTTATTAATCAATTCAACGTCCCCCGACTTTTTTATCAAGAGAAGGAAACTCTTTTTAATTAAATTAGTTTCAAAATGACTTTGCTTCTGGAAAAACACAGTCGTTTTATGACTGCCTCTAGTAGTGCCTGCTCGTTAATGTGGGTTCGTGTCATCATGTCCCGAAAACATGCTTATATAAAACTATAATAAATATCAAAGCATTTGTCATGTTTGGTTAGTAAATATTCTAAGAACCGCGGGCATCGATATTTATTGATGTCTGAAGCAAAATAATTTTTTATTATAACAATGTCTATACTATCCTATAATTCACCAGGATTCAAATATAAAATACATTATTGTAGGATATCTCGCCTGTATAAAATATATGAATATATTCTCGGTGTCCAGATTCTTTACTTCATGACTAAAAAGACAAAACACATTTCAATATCTACTCTTTTGGGATTGCGGAAATAGAAAGTCGTTTTAATAATCGGAAATCGAAATTTCAATCTAATGTTGCAAACAAAACACCCTGGTTTGTTTTTTACACTATATTACACTAAAACTGGAAAAGTTTGTGTTTTTTATATAAACGTTCGAACTGTAATCATGATTTCGCACATATGTTGTTTTCTGGCGCATCATCATAATTCACAATGTTCTCTATTTCATTTATAATCTTCAGAAAATCTGCTTTATACAAATTATGATATATTTTTTCAGTGTTTTGTTTCATAAATGCAAATGTTTCAAAGATTTACATTTCAAGCTAAGCAAGACTGTTTTGTTAAATAATACTTCTTTCTAACAACTTCGTAGCTGATCATAAGAATTTAAACACAGGAAACAAAATAACCATGTTTTATTGAAAAAAATACAACGGAGGCGCTCCGTTTCGCAAACTGATCGCTCGGACTGGCAAACAGTTTGCTTCTCAAAAAAATGCAAGTGTTCCCTATCTTCCACGTCGCGACTAGTGTTCCCTATCATTTTCATTTTTTCGTTTTTCACATAAGTTGGATACAGAAACTGGATATTTTTGCGCCAGCATCATTTTTTCTGTCGGAATATAACAAATTTTTCATGCAACAATCAGCTCACTTGCGAAGACTTGCCAGAAGAACAATTTCATCAAGATCCAAGTGTGCACTATCCCCGAGCAGTGCAAGCTGCCAAACACTGTACACGAAATACCGCATAAACTACAAAAGCTGGCAAAATATGGAATACATCATGCAATCTGTCTTCGTGTACGGGGTACTTTAGTGTTTATTTCATTTAAAATGGTCCAGGAATAAGCGAGAAACAAGTAAAAACTTACCTCGAACCGAGAGAATTTTTTGGTTGGCGGCCATGTTTTTGTCACGTGATTCCCCACCCTGATTATATTGAAAGGGGGTATACTTTGTAAATGACCTGTTAAATAATTCTGGAAGATTCTACACATTTGAAGAATTTCAAGAGAAATTTGAAGTGAATACAAATTTTTTAAATTATCAAAGTGTTATACACTCATTAAGACATTACTTAGATCAGTTAAACTTCAATCATTTGGCAATAAAAGAACAGAATCCAATTCAACCAGTAATATGTAAATTAATTATGGCTGGAGAAAAAGGATGCAGGATAATATATGATGCACTCGTATTTAGTAAATCATTACCAAAATCTGCATTTAAATGGCAAAATGAGTTAAATTTGAATAACATGAATTGGCGTGATATATACAATTTGCCTTTTAAATCTACAAAAGATACCAAAATCCATTGGTTACAGTATCGAATCAATCATAGAATTCTCGGGACAAATTACTTATTAAACAAAATGAGACTAAGGGATAATAACCTTTGCACTTTTTGTAATTCATATCCAGAAACATTAGTTCATCTTTTTTGGGATTGCCAAACAGTACAAGTTTTCTTACATAATGTGAAAAGGTGGATAAATATGTGTTGTCCTTTCATATCATTAGAGTTAGAAAAAAAGGTTTTTATCTTGGGCTGTCATCATAATTTAGTAATCAACAATATCATTCTACATTTGAAATATTATATTTATAAAAGTAAAATGTACTCTTCTGTCCCAAACCTAGGTCTCTTTAAAAAACAAATCGCGTCTCTATTTAAAATGGAAAAAATGAATGCCTGTAAAACGTTTACTGTGGACAAGTATGATAGAGTTTGGGGAAAATTTTCAGCTTTATCACTAGGCTGAGTTATGAAAGTTCACCTTTTTCTGTGACAATTTTATGCTGTCTCTCTCCCCCATCCCCCGGCCCCTTACCATCAGGCCCCCACTGAAACAGCTGCCTCATTTCTCCAATTTCCATTTGTTGGTCTTTCATATTTTTTTTTTATTTTTTATTTTATTTTTTTTATTTTTTTTTTCTCTTTTGTGTTAGTTTTTTTCGCTTCTTGTTTTTTTTGTTTTTATTATTAGTAAAGTATGTAGCACTTTGAAAACATCCTCTCAGACTTCCTTGTGCCTCTAGAATTTCTACTTTGTTATTAAAAATAGCCAGAAAATTCAATGATGTGAAAAAAACTAGATAAGTATGTATATGTGTAAATGTATATGTATATATGTATGTATGTGTATGTATATGTGTATGTATGTGATGTGGATATATATATGTGTGTATATGTATATGTGTATGTGTGTATATGTATGTATGTGTGTGTATGTATGTGTATGTATATATATAGAAGTTGTGGCATTTATGGGGTGTCTATATAGAACCTAAATATGTGGTGCACTTTTAAGACCCAAATGTGTGGCATATATAATATATATACTGTATAACATTTCCGAAAGAGCTTATTTGTTGGTGTTGTTGTTGCTGAAGTAGGAAAAGTAGTAGTAGGTGCAGCAACAATAGCAGTAGAAGCTGTAGTAGTAGCAGTTGTAGTTGGATATTTTATTCCCATTTAAACCCAAATGCGAGGCATATATTATATTTATATATATTTGCCACATAAATCGGTAGCAAATATAGATAGCAGTTGTTCCATTAGTATCAATTATCTAGAAGAATATGGTTACCATATCGTTTACTATCAATATATTTAATGTCAAGAATATTCATGTCGTGGTCTTTTTTGTGTCAAAAGTTTCACAAGGAACTCGATCAGTATTTAAGATCATCAGCCAAATAAACACTAATTTACTAAATGGGCATCACTGTCAATAGAATCAATTTTTTTAAATCAAAGAGATTTGGTCAATTATGGGGAAATTTTGATATTGAACCTTAACTGTGGGGTTTGAAAAAATTGTGGTGTATATAAAACACCCCTTTTTTCTGAGAATGTTTTTCATGAAGGAAATAACATAAGACATTATTTGGTAAAAATAACATAGTAGTAGTAGTAGTAGAAGTAGTAGTAGTAGTGCTAGTAGTAGTATTTGTAGTAGTAGAAGTAGAAGTAGTAGTAGTAGTAGTAGTAGTAGTAGAAGTAGTAGTAGTAGTAGTAGTAGTAGTAGTAGTTGTTGTTGTAGTTGGAGGAGTAGTCGTAATTTTTGCTGTCGTTGCTACTTCTGAAAAGCAGAAGTAGTAGTAGGATCAGCAACAATATCAGAAGTTATGGAAGTTATAGTAGTAATAGCCGTAGAAGTAGTTGTAGTTGTTATTGTTGTTTTGTTATAATTATAGTTGTTGTTGCTGACCTTGTAGAGATATTAAACTTCCGTGTATGCTTTTCGTGTAGCAAATGATTTAAGGTAAGATCTGGTAAATATAAAAACTGAGTTGTTGTGGTGGTAGTAACTTATTATCAATAGAAGAATTAGTAGTATAAGTAGAAAATGTAGTAGTAGTAGAAGTAGTAGAAGTTGTTTTTGTTGCTGAAAAAAGCAGAAGTAATAGTAGGGGCAGCAACAATAGCAGGAGTAGAAGTAGTAGTGGTAGAAGTAACAGTTTAATAGTAGTAGAAGTGGTGGTAGTGGTTATTGTTGTTGTTGTGGTTTTGATAATTGTAGTATGTTGCTGTTGTTGGTGTTGCAGTATTATTGTCTTTTTTTACAACTGAATTCCTATCATCAAAAAGTAACACAAGGAACTTTTAAATCTACACAAGTTTACCAAATAGGCATCAGTGCAAATAGAAATTTTGGACTTTTTTATTTTTAAGCAGTAAGATGATGTTTTTGTTGCTGTTGACGTTCAACACATGTGCTTATTCCGATTTAAACCCACATATGAGGCACACATTTGTATATATATGCCCCATCAATGAAAAGCCCTGACTGTTTATATTAAATACACATAGCAAAGATAACTAAGAGATCCGGTCAATTACGGGGCATATTTCCATATTAAACCATTACTGTGGGGTGTACAAAAATGGTGTTGTGTATATAAAGCACCCCTTATTTCTGAGCATGTTTTTCATGAAGCAAATAACATTAGACTTGATCTTGTAACACTGTCGTTTAAGAAGTAGTAGTATAAGAAAAAATTGTCGTGGTTGTTGCTGCTGCTAAAAAGCAGAAGTAGTATTAGGAGTAGTTGCAATATCAATAGTAATCATGGTAGTCATAGTAGTAGTAGTAGTAGTAGTAGTAGTAGTAGTAGTAGTAGTAGTAGTAGTAGAAGTAGTTGTAGAAGTAGTAGTAGAAGTAGTAGTAGTAGTAGTAGTAGTAGTAGTAGTAGTAGTAGTAGTAGTAGTAGTAGAAGTAGTAGTAGTAGTAGTAGTAGTAGTAGTAGTAGTAGTAGAAGTAGTAAAAGTAGTAGAAGTAGAAGTAGAAGTAGAAGTAGTAGTAGTAGTAGTAGTAGTAGTAGAAGTACTTGTAGGAGAAGCAGTACTAGTAGTAGCATAAAAAGAAGTTGCTGTTGTTATAATTGTAGTTGTTGTTGTTGTTGTCTTTAATAAATAATATATAAAACACCAATTCTTAACCATGTTTTTACGTAGCAAATGATTTAAGACATGATCTTGTAAATCTTTATTTGAATATCTTTATTGAACATAAGGCCAATGGCTGTGAGTACTCTATAATATACATATTTACAATACCAAACATGACACATGAAATGAAATGGTCAGTGGTCAGTTGCGGTCATATTAAATATAAAAATTCGACATTAACAAAGCCTGGAAAATCATAGAAATGATATCAGATAATACATACAAATCATGTATATCATTTTCAATGTTAAGACTAAAATATAAAATAGTCCTTTTCTTGGAGTAAAGAGACTTTAGTTTAATATAAAAATTCATTTCGATGTCAATGTGAATTGCCAGATTCAAATTAATTGATAAATCCTGGCATGAAAACAGTTCAATAAATTTTGGAATGTTTGTTCTTTTGCGGAAATATGGTTTTATCGATCTTTATCAACACAGCCTGGTACCCGCTCTCCCATGTACTGTTGGCACTCCCACATACAGCTCACGGTAAATAATTTTAGAGGAAAGGTGAGGGTATTTCGTTTATATATCCGGAAAATCTAAATCTTCTAAAAAATGAAACATATCAGTGCTCTGGTGAATTTATTATGACTATATTCTGCAAGTGTCACAACATTTCATCTTGAAATAAACAAACTACGGCGAGTTAAGCGCGAAAGTTTGACTCAAACAAGTCAAATGTCAAAATAAAACGTAAAATACTCAGTAAATATTGCAAATCTATTTATTTCTGATACAGTATCATATTGCACTGTCTTCCTACAACAACCAGTTCAAATTCCAAGCTTTGATCTGTTTTATTTAATGAAAGACTCGTTTTTAAAGATAGCCAGTGGTTTCAAAACGGCACTCGCATCGCACAGGTGCCGAAATGTTTGGCACTCACCAAGTACAGCTACCGAAAAGTCGTCAAAAATTAAAGAAATGGTCAGTAATTTAGTTTTAGTATATGTGGAAGGTCGAAATACTCAAAGCAAATCTAAATAATTACTATGTGTCTCAATGTTCTAATATGTTAACACTTGTCTAAATTATTAAAAAACTAAATTACTGACCATTTTCTTCAAATTTTGATGTCTTTTCGGTAACTGTACTTGGTGACAGTCGATGTATTCAATTCTGCAATCCAGATATGAGTAAAATATCTTTCAGTATTTGCTTCACTAATGATATAAAAATATTCTCGTTTCCACCTTCTTGAAACAACCATGCATAATTCAAGCCTAAATTTTAAAGAATGAATCTACCCGTTTTTACCCACTTTGAAATATCATCATTTCTTTCGATATCGCTTAACATCATGTTATATATGTTTGTTTAATAAGTTTAACACTAGCACATTTAATAATATATGCCCTATCAATTAAAAGCCCTGACTCCGTTTATATTTTATACACCTAGCGAAGGTAACTAAGAGATCCGGTCGATTACGGGGCATTTTTCTATATTAAACCATTACTGTGGGGTGTGAAAAAAAGGTGGTGTGTTTATAAAGCACCCCTTATTTCTGAGCTTATTTAATTTTTCATGTAATAAATATATAAAAGACATGATCTGGTGAAAAAAAAACTTTGAATGTACTAGTAGTAGTAATTGTAGTTATAATAGTAGTGGAAGTTGTTGTTGTTGTTGTTGTTGAAGTAGAAGCAGAAGTAAGAGTAGGAGCAGCAACACCTAGCGAGCGTTAACGGTAACGAGCGCATTGTTAAGAGAGTTAACCGAAACTCACCCAACCATCTAGAGGCTAAAAAATTCTTTCGGAAGTTGACACAGGTTAAATAGAAAGGTGAAATATGCATATCAGGAATCGCCACATTCAGAAAAAACAGCCTCCCCACACAGTCAAGAAGAAGAGAGAGGGAGAGAGCATGTTTAATAAAATGATCAGTTTCAAAAAAGACACCACTAACAATAACAAAAATGAGAACCCGTAACGTCCCTTTACCATGCGTAGTGAGCCCGTTTCGTCATCATTATATAAGAATGTGATACCGAGGTCAATGCATCACAGATCAGGGTCCAATACATGACAAATGCATTGACGAATGATCGCTTTTTCATTGCAAGTCTTCTTATTTATTAAGATAAAACTCGATCCAAAAATTAAGGTTAATAAGCTTCTACATTGTTTCAAATCTAATATCATCGCAATAGACAAAAACCGCCGTAGGCGTAGCGATTGTTGGTGTTTCATTTGATTGTTGACATGGGGAAAAAGCAGTAATGATGCGTTGAATCAGAGATAAAATGTAGTGATCGGAAGTTAGACATAAGAAATCAAACCAGCCAGCTAACAGGATTAGGGTCCATTTATTTTAACGCGAAAAAGGCATTTAATGGTACACAACGTTGTCAAAACTAGTCACCGGACCGATTAATTTCTAATGCACAATAGAAACAATCTGAAGAAAGACTTTTATTATAGAGAAGTGCAAGATATGAGCAAATTCTATTAGAATCATTCAGTTAGAAAATAAAAACAGTTATTGTAAAGAATATTTGTACATTTAGCAAAGATTCTTTATAAATTTGTTTTTATTAAATTTGTATTTCAGTTTGATGTATTCTGTTATCTTATGAAAGAAATGTGACATATTTGGTTCAAAGAACCTGTAACTGGAATAGCAGAAAAAGAAGACTACTGGTATATTTAGTAATGTTAATTCACTATAAAATATACAGTACACGCACAGCAGACTTTGCGCCCTTTTCACACGACCGTGGCATTTTTATAATTGGAGTTGTAGAAGTAGTTATAGTAGTAGTAGTAGTAGTAGTAGTAGTAGTAGTAGTAGTAGTAGTAGTAGTAGTAGTAGTAGTAGTAGTAGTAGTAGTAGTAGAAGTAGTAGTAGTAGTAGTAGTAGTAGTAGTAGAAGTAGTAGTAGTAGTAGTAGTAGTAGTAGTAGAAGTAGTAGTGGTAGTGGTAGTAGTAGTAGTAGAAGTAGTAGTAGTAGAAGTAGTAGTAATAGTAGTAGTAGTAGTAGAAGTAGAAATAGTAGTAGTAGTAGTAGTAGTAGTAGAAGTAGTAGTGGTAGTGGTAGTAGTAGTAGTAGTAGTAGTAGTAGTTGTTGTTGTTGTTGTTGTACTATTTGTTGTTATTGTTGTTGACTGGTAGAACTAGTTGTTGTTATTGCTGTTGACGTTTTTGTATTGTTTTGGTAAGGTACAGATAATGTAGTTAATAAAGTTTTTATAAGAAAGAGATCTGGTAAATTACGGGGCATTTTTCTATATAAAACCTTTACTGTGGGATATTTAAAAATTGTGGTGTATATAAATCACCCCATAATTCTGAGCATGTTTTACATATATCAAATGACATGCGACATGATCTGGTCAAATAACTTTGTAGTAGTAGTAGTAGATGAAGTAGTAATCTGTTCAAATAACTTTGTAGTAGCAGTAGTAGTAGTAATAGTAGTAGTAGTTGTAGTAGTAGTAGTAGTAGTAGTAGTAGTAGTAGTAGTAGTAGAAGTAGTAGAAGAAGTAGAAGTAGTAGTAGTAGTAGTAGTTGTTGTTGTTTGTTACTTTTGCTATAATTGTAGTAGTAGTAGTAGTAGTAGTAGTAGTAGTAGTAGAAGTAGTAGTAGTTGTTGTTGTTGTTGTTTTTGTCTTTTTAACACTGTATAAACATCCCTTTTGAGCATGTTTTTTTATGTAGCAAATAACATAAGACATGATCTGGTAAAATAACTTTGTAGTTGTAACAAAACATAACAAAAGAACTGATAATAAAGAAGAAGAGAAAGTTATTGATCTTAAGTTATTGGTCTTAAATTGTCTTAGCAGTAGTGAATAGGTTTTATTGAATTTAGATCAACCATTACATAGTTAATTGTCAGGAAGATAGTTCTGGAAACGAAGAAAAAGTTATCATGCACTAAAATGCACGAAGTTTAACATAATCTCGGAATGGGTTTGAATATTGTTGCAAGCGGCGTATGGGCCAACAATTATCTTCATACTTGTATGTAAATAAGAAGCATTATTACGGGAAAACGATGCACAGTAGTCAAGTATACATAATAAGAATCTTTCTAGTGGCTTAAACTGTTTGCATAGCCAGATTTAATAAAGTGATATTTATCATTCTGAAGTGTCTCAATAGTCTATAAACAAACATCATATGCAAAGGAAGAATTACTGTAAAGCAGGAAAAACAACAACAACAAGAACAATCACATTTATTGAACAAACACAATGTGCTTATAGCAAACAGAAAAATTATATTAAATGGTAGACATTTAGAGGCATAGTACAACTGAATGTTAACAATATCATTTTCAAAATGTTATTGGTTTTCTTTTACAGCTGAACAAATACACTTCGCAATATTATAAGTCGTTTTCAAATTCCCTGTCATAAGTTTTTTTAAATTTATTTAATACTTGACCAATTGTTAAAATAAGGCTTACAATGTTTTATTCGTTAATTTCTATTATGTAGGGCAGACTAAATTGAAATGGTACTCGCTTTCGTATTTGTTTCATGTTGCAATACTAAATTTTCTTTCTGATATTGGTATGTCTTCCTTTTTCAATTTCCTTGTCATACGCTGATATGTATTTTTGTGTTAAAAGATCTAATACGAATTTAATATTTTTTGAATTATTTATTCGAACATACCATTGCTTTTATGAATATCTAAAAGTATTCGCTTAATCGGTTTTACATCATGTATTTGCTTCCAGTTTGTAACTAGCAAATAGAGCGGCATCACCTGCGAACATTAGAATAAACATTTTAATTTCATCTATTGTAAATATACCTTTAACATTTGAGTTTATTCAAGGCAAAATATCATTAAGGAAAAATACGAATGTAAGACGGGAAAATCGTATCACTTTGTTTCAATTTTTTATACGAGCTAAACATTTCAGAATTACTTATATCTTACGAACGCTTGAAAAACTTCCTAGATTGATTTGGTTGCTTTTATAAATCATCTTTGTATTTAAATTTTCATTGATAAAGGTAAAGTTAAAGTAAAGTTTTCAAAGAAATTTCCTATTTAACCAGACTTGTCAGTACAGTCTCAGCATGCTATCAAGTTCATTGCCCTCTGATTTGACTTTGAAGGATCATAATGCCACCGTCTTGTTTCTATCGCTAGTCTGTGCAAAGATAATCTTAATCTTGTCATCGCTGATCTATATTTGTGAATTTTAACTTGTACTCAATATTTTAAGAAATTAAAGTTTGCAAAAAGTCTAAATGTTGAGGCTCTAGTCGATGTCTTCAATTCTGCCATCCAGATATGAGTAAAAATATATTTCAGTCTTTGCTTCACTAATGATATAAAATATTCTCGTTTCCTACTTGAAACAACCATGAATAATTCAAGCCTAAATTATGAGTTAAGCAGTAGCACAATTAATAATATATACCCTATCAATTAAAAGCCCTGACTCCGTTTATATTTTATACATATAGCGAAGGTAACTAAGAGATCCGGTCGATTACGGGGCATTTTTCTATATTAAACCATCACTGTGGGGTGTTAAAAAAGATGATGTGTTTATAAAGCACCCCTTATTTCTGCGCTTATTTTTCATGTAGCAAATGATATAAAACATGATCTGGTGAAAAGAAATTTGAATGTACTAGTAGTAGTTATTGTAGTTATAATAGTAGTGAAAGTTGTTGTTGTTGTTGTTGTTGTGGATGTTAATCAAAATATGTGCTTATTCCGATTTGTACCCACATATGAGGCATACATTTGTATATTTATGAATGTGAATATCTTTATTGAACAAAAGGCCAATGCCTGTAAGTAGACGATAATATACATATTTACAATACCGAAAATGACACATGAAATGAAATGGTCAGTGGGCAGTGGCGGTCATATTAAATATAAAAAGTCGTCATTAAAAAGCCTGGAAAATCATAGAAATGATATCAGATAATACAAACAAATTAAGTATATCATTTTCAAAGTTAAGACTAAAATATAAAATAGTCATTTTCTTGGAGTAAAGTGACTGTAGTTTAATATATCAATTCATTTCGATGTCAATGTGAATTGCCAGATTCAAATTAATTTATTGATCTTCGCATGAAAACAGTACAATAAATTTTGGAATGTTTGGTCTTTTGCGAAAATATGGTTTTATACGAGGGATGATCCATAATAACGTAGACTTTTGTCATTGCATCTTAATTTGAAACACGTTCGCAATAAATTATATACTAAATTAAATCAGAACACAAACGTTACAAACTGAGTTAAAATATTCATATATTTGATCGATTTCAAAAGCGCGTCGCGTATTTGAATATCCATGGTAACACGTAGGCGGCGCACGCCGTTGCCAATATACCTAATAAGAATATACATGTACCTGTCAATAAAAATAAAACTACTAGTGGAAAAAGAGCCAAACTTCGCAACGTCAAAGCACGGTATACAAATGATGTCATGCCGAAATTTTACGTCATTCTGACTTTGCGATTTAAAAACAGTCAATATTTAAGAGAGCTATCACTTACGTTAAAACGTCAGAAATGTCGCTATCAGATCGCCCGGAAATACGCGCTATTATAAAATTCTGTCATGTTCTTTGAAAATCACCTCACCAAAAGCTAAAATAATTTAGCAGACGCAAATGAAAACTTCCGTTAGCCGAGCTCTAGTCTTTAAGTGGCACCAGTGTTCACATTCGAGTGAGAAATGAAATTCTTCTTCTAAACTATAACATAAAATGCATTTGCGTTCATTTCGAGGTATCGCTTGCGGTTTATGCCACCGTCTTGTTTCTATCGCAAGTCTGTGCAAAGATAATCTCAATCTTGTCATCGCTGATCTATATTTTTGTATTTTAACTTGTACTCAATATTTTGAGAAATTAAAGTTTGCAAAATGTCTAAATGGTGAGGCTCTAGTCGATGTATTCAATTCTGCCGTCCAGTTTTCAGCAAAAATATCTTTCAGTCTTTGCTTCACTAATGAAATTCTCGTTTCCAACTTCTTGAAACAAACATGAATAATTCAAGCCTAAATTATAAATAAAGAATTTATCCGTTTTTACCCAATTTGAAATATCATCATTTCTTTCGATATCGCTTAACATCATGTTATATGTTTGTTTAATAAGTTTAGCACTAACACATTTAATAATATATGCCCTATCAATTAAAAGCCCTGACTACGTTTATATTTTATACATATAGCGAAAGTAACTAAGAGATCCGGTCGATTACGGGACATTTTCTATACTAAACCATCACTGTGGGGTGTGAAAAAAAGATGGTGTGTTTATAAAGCACCCCTTATTTCTGCGCTTATTTTTCATGTAGCAAATGATGTAAAGCATGATCTGGTGAAAAGAAATTTGAATGTACTAGTAGTAGTTATTGTAGTTATAATAGTAGTGGAAGTTGTTGTTGTTGTTGTTGTGGATGTTAATCAAAATATGTGCTTATTCCGATTTGTACCCACATATGAGGCATACATTTGTTTATTTATGAATATGAATATCTATATTGAACAAAAGGCCAATGCCTGTGAGTACACTATAATTTACATATTTACAATACCGAAAATGACACATGAAATGAAATGGTCAGTGGTCAGTGGCGGTCATATTAACCATAAAAAGTCTGCATTAACAAAGCCTGGACAATCATAGAAATGATTTCAGATAATACAAACCAATCAAGTATACCATTTTCCATGTTAAGACTAAAATATAAAATAGTCCTTTTCTTGGAGTATAGAGACTTTAGTTTAATATATAAATTCATTGCGATGTCAATGTGAATTGCCAGATTCAAATTTATTGATTGGTCCTGGCATGAAAACAGTTCAGTAAATTTTGGAATGTTTGGTCTTTTGCAGATATATGGTTTTATAGATCTTTATAAAGTTCACATTCGAGTGAGAATTGAAATTCGTGTTCTAAACTATAACATAAAATGAATTTGCGTTCAGTTCGAGGTATTGCTTGCGGTTTATGCCACCGTCTTGTTTCTATCTCTAGTCTGTGCAAAGATAATCTTAATCTTGTCATCACTGATCTATATTTTTGAATTGTAACTTGTACTCAATGTTTTGAGAAATTAAAGTTTGTAAAAAGTCAAAATGTTGAGGCTCTTAGTCGATGTATTCAATTCTGCCATCCAGATATGAGTAAAATATTTTTCAGTCTTTGCTTCACTAATGATATAAAAATATTCTCGTTTCCACCTTCTTGAAACAACCATGCATAATTCAAGCCTAAATTATAAAGAATGAATCTACCCGTTTTTTCCCAATTTGAAATATCATCATTTCTTTCGATATCGCTTAACATCATGCTATATATGTTTGTTTAATAAGTTTAACACTAGCACAATTAATTATATATGCCCTATCAAATAAAAGCCCTGACTCCGTTTATATTTTATACACCTAGCGAAGGTAACTAAGAGATCCGGTCGATTACGGGGCATTTTTCTATATTATACGATTACTGTGGGGTGTGAAAAAAGATGATGTGTTTTTAAAGCACCCCTTATTTATGCGCTTATTTAATATTTCATGTAAAAATGATATAAGACATGATCTGGTGAAAAAAACTTTGAATGTACTTTTAGAAGTAATTGTTGTTATAATAGTAGTGGAAGTTGTTGTTGTTGTTGTTGAAGTAAAAGCAGAAGTAAGAATAGGCGCAGCAACACCTAGCGAGCGTTAACGGTAACCGAAACTCACACAACCATATAGAGGCTAAACAATTCTTGCGGAAGTTGACACAGGTTAAATAGAAAGGTGAAATATGCATATCAGGAATCGCCACATTCAGAAAAAACAGCCTCCCCACACAGTCAAGAAGAAGAGAGAGGCAGAGAGAATGGTTAATACAACAATCAGTTTCAAAAAAGACACCACTAACAATAAACAAAAATGAGAACCCGTATCGTCCCTTTACCATGCGTAGTGAGCCCGTTTCGTCATCATTATATAAGAATGTGATACCGAGGTCAATGCATCACAGATCAGGGTCCAAAACATGACAAATGCATTGACGAATGGTCCCTTTTTCATTGCAAGTCTTCTTATTTATTAAGACAAAACTCGATCCAAAAATTAAGGTTAATAAGCTTCTACATTGTTTCAAATCTAATATCATCGCAATAGACAAAAACCGCCATAGGCGTAGCGATTGTTGTTGTTTCATTTGATTGTTGACATGGGGGAAAAAGCAGTAATGATGTGTTGAATCAGAGATAAAATATAGTGATCGGAAGTTGGACATAAGAAATCAAACCAGCCAGCTAGCAGGATTAGGGTCCATTTATTTTAACGCGAAAACGGCATTTAATTGTACACAACGTTTTCAAAACTAGTCACAATATGTTAAATCACCGTATGAAATGAAAAAAATCAAATTTCCAGCCAGCCACGAAAACGTGTTTGACGAGCGTCGTTGACGTCACTGCAGAAAACTTGCATTGATAGCTAACTTTGAAAGTAAATATCTAAACAACTATTGGATTAATAAAAAACTGTTTGCGGATTCATGCCGGGGTCATCGTCAATAAATACCATACCAAATTTCATTAAAAAATTCGAAAATTCGTACCTTAAGATGCATTTGCTCTGCCAAACAAACAGCTGTTACAAGTTTAAATTGAAACACAACAAAGTTTCTTGACCATAAATGAAATTCGGTAATTGAATAATTCTACATTTGCAAGAAAAAAAGACTTCAACCCTTTAATGCATTGAAACACCTTTATTGCATGAGTGAACAGAGTAGATAGATCTAGATCAGACGACAGATCCTTGCAATCTAATGAGGATCGAAATTGCTTTTCACATTCATTAGATTATTTCTGATAAAGCATCCATGCCAGATGATCTGGATCTACATTGGTCGCACATACTTTCAAATAAGTATATATGGAGAAAATGGTGAATAATATTTTACACTCTGAAATATTTTAAATTCTTACCATTATATCGAAAGGAGTTTGTAATATCATGATCCTTCAGAATGGATGTTGGAACAGGCATATTGTCGACAAAAGAAATGACAACGGGCTTTTTCACAGCCACTAGTGGGTAAAACATACATGTTCGTCGATCTCAAGACAAAACGCTGTGCACAGTTTAAAGTTTTGTGAGGCTTTAGTAGACAAGTCTTGGACCGGTTGTTTTCTAATGCACAATAAAAACAATCTGAAGAAAGACTTTTATTATAGCGAAGTGCAAGATATGAGCAAATTCTATTAGAATCATTCAGTTAGAAAGAGCAGACTTTGCGCCCTTTTCACACGACCGTGGCATTTTTATAATTGGAGTTGTAGAAGTAGTTATAGTAGTAGTAGTAGTAGTAGTAGTAGTAGTAGTAGTAGTAGTAGTAGTAGTAGTAGTAGTAGTAGTAGAAGTTAGTAGAAGTAGTAGGTAGGTAGTAGTAGTAGTAGTAGTAGTAGTAGTAGTAGTAGTAGTTGTTGTTGTTGTTGTACTATTTGTTGTTATTGTTGTTGACGTTTTTGTATTGTTTTGGTAAGGTACAGATAATGTAGTTGATAAAGTTTTTATAAGAAAGAGATCTGGTAAATTACGGGGCATTTTTCTTTGTAAAACCTTTACTGTGGGATATTTAAAAATTGTGGTGTATATAAATCACCCCATAATTCTGAGCATGTTTTACATATATCAAATGACATAAGACATGATCTGGTCAAATAACTTTGTAGTAGTAGTAGTAGAAGAAGAAGTAGTAATCTGGTTAAATAACTTTGTAGTAGTAGTAGTAGTAGTAGTAGTAGTAGTAGTAGTTGTTGTTGTTGTTGTTATTGTCTTTTTAACACTGTATAAACACCCCTTTTGAGCATGTTTTTCATGTAGCAAATGTCATAAGACATGATCTGGTAAAATAACTTTGTAGTTTTAACAAAACATAACAAAAGAACAGATAATAAAGAAGAAAAGAAAGTTATTTATCTTAAGTTATTGATCTTAAATTGTCTTAGCAGTAGTGAATAGGTTTTATCGAATTTAGATCAACTATTACATAGTTAATTGTCAGGAAGATATAGTTCTGGACACGAAGAAAAAGTTATCATGCACTAAAATGCACGAAGTTTAACATAATCTCGGAGTGGGTTTGAATATTGTTGCAAGCGGCGTATGGGCCAACAATTATCTTCATACTTGTATGTAAATAAGAAGCATTATTACGGGAAAACGATGCACAGTAGTCAAGTATACATAATAAGAATCTTTCTAGTGGCTTAAACTGTTTGCATAGCCAGATTTAATAAAGTGATATTTATCATTCTGAAGTGTCTCAATAGTCTATAAACAAACATCATATGCAAAGGAAGAACTACTGTAAAGCAGCAAAAACAACAACAACAATCACATTTATTGGACAAACACAATGTGCTTATAGCAAACAGAAAAATTATATTAAATGGTAGACATTTAGAGGCATAGTACAACTGAATGTTAACAATATCATTTTCAAAATGTTATTGGTTTTATTTTACAGCTGAACAAATAAACTTCGCAATATTATAAATCGTTTTCAAATTCCCTGTCATAAGTTTTTTTTTAAATTTATTTAATACTTGACCAATTGTTAAAATAAGGCTTACAATGTTTTATTTGTTAATTTCTATATTTAGGGCAGACTTAAATGAAATGGTACTCGCTTTCGTATTTGTTTCATGTTGCAATACTAAATTTTCTTTCTGATATTGGTATGTCTTCCTTTTTTAATTTCCTTGTCATACGCTGATATGTATTTTTGTGTTAAAAGATCTAATACGAATCTAATATAGTTTGAATTATTTATTCGAACATACCATTGCTTTTATGAATATCTAAAAGTATTCGCTTAATCGGTTTTACATCATGTATTTGCTTCCAGTTTGTAACTAGCAAATAGAGCGGCATCACCTGCGAACATTAGAATAAACATTTTAATTTCATCTATTGTAAATATACCTTTAACATTTAAGTTTATTCAAGGCAAAATATCATTAAGAAAACATACGAATGTAAGACGGGAAAATCATATCACTTTGTTTCAATTTTTTATACGAGCTAAATATTTCAGAATTACTTACGAACGCTTGAAAAACTTCCTTTATTGATTTGGTTGCTTTTATAAATCATCTTTGTATTTAAATTTTCATTGATAAAGGTGAAGTTAAAGTAAAGTTTTAAAAGAAATTTCCTATTTAACCAGACTGGTCAGTACAGTCTCAGCATGCTATCAAGATCATTGCCCTCTGATTTGACTTTGAAGGATCATAAAATGAACATTAGGTCACTCTGACCTGTAAATCTGCAGATCGTCTGATAAGCAACTGCTGTTATGAAAGTTATTTCGTGTTCAATATTCTACAGCTACATCTGTTTAACTTTCTTACAGACTGCTAATACGAAAACAAATAATATAATAATAAGTCTTTTGTGAACAATGATAAAATGTGCAACTTTTGACTCTTAACCTTTTGTCTAGTGGTTCTTGTGCCTAAAGCAAATGGTGCTCTTATTCTTTTTATTTCTTTTGAATTTCAGTTATGTATTATTTAAGAAAGAAGTGATTAGTGAATTGGAAACTGATTTGTATATTCAAGTTACAATTTAAAACATATATTTAAAAATATCACTATTCCTAATATTACTTTTATCTTGATTACCACGATAACAATGATATTCTTAAGAATGCACAACAAATTATCACCGTACTGTTCCAATAAGTTAAACTCATTACGAATTTTATAAAATTCTATTGTACAATGTTCATGTATCACAATAATTATTTTAGAATCGGTGTTTTTCCCAGATATGTTTCAATAATATAGATATATGAAAAGTGTTCATTTCAACAAGTATGCTCACTCAGAAAAGCCCATGATGATACTCAGACACCCAGAAACCCTAAATTATCTATCTAGTTGTCTTCTACTAAACATATCCTTTTAAACAAAGTTTATTTCAGCAAGATATCACCATAAATAATGATTGAAGGGTCAAACTGTTGGATGGAACAAGTCAACAAATTGAAAAGTGTTCATTTGGACAAGTGTGCATCACACAGAAAAGCTCATGGTGATACCCAGATACCCAGAACCCCTAAATTATCTATCTAGTTGTCTTCTTCTATCCATATCCTTTAAAACAAAGCCTATTTGAGCAAGATATTACCATAAATAATGATTTTAGGGGTCAAACTGTTGGATGAAACAGTTCTAAAACTTGACAAGTCTTAGTGTTCATTTCGACAAGTATGCATCACACAGAAAAGCCCATAATACACCCAGATACCCAGGAACCCTAAATTATATAATATCTAGTTGTCTTCTACTTTACATATCCTTTAAAACAGTCTATTTTAGCAAGATATCATCATAAATAATGATTTTAGGGGTCAAACCGTTGGATGAAACAAATCAACAAATTGAAAAGTGTTCAATTTGACAAGTATGCATCACACAACAAAAAGCCCAGTATGATACCCAGAAACCCAGAAACCATTAATTATCTATCTAGTTGTCTTCTACTATACTTATCCTTTAAAACAAAGCCTATTTCAGCAATATATGACCATAAATAATGATTTTAAGGATCAAACTGTTACTTGAAACAAGTCGACAAATTTAAAGTTTTCATTTTGACAAGTATGCATCACAGAGTAAAGCCCATGATGATATCCAGATACCCATATTCCCTGAACTATCTATCTAATTGTCTTGAGAAATGATAGAAAACTTTTTTTCATGTTCTGTGTTTTTTTTTTATAATTTAAAAATAATATTGCGGGCATATTTATGCATATTTTTCATTCCGGTTTTCTTTCCTGTCAAGTTAAATATAATATCAAAGGAACACTATTTACAGATATTAAATATCTGCGGTAGAACAAATATGACGTTTGTTCAAATCTGCCCACCCATCTTTTTGTGGTCAAATTTTAGCCCAGCACAAACTTAATACATGACAATGAACAATAAAAGACATGCACAATATACTTTTTATAATGGTTCTTTTTGCTTTGATATAACCTACACAATGAATATCATTTTATAGATATATAATCACATTAGAAGCCATGAGAAGACATAAACGTGATGCTGGCGGTGAAATTACCGCGAATTTCATTTTCCGCGTTTTTAATTAACATTTCAAAATATTATTACGGACCCATTTTTTTCACCTTTTTACATCGTTTTTTATGTTTTATATGTTAGTAAATAATATTATTTACTTACAAATGATTTGGTCTGTGAAGGTACTGATATCTAATTAAAGCAGCTCACCCCTCATTTTGTTAGAAGAAAAGCGCGCATTACACAATTTATTATTTTATTTGCGAGCTTGTTACATGCAATAATATTATGTTTCATACATCATTATTTGGGGTATTAATGTAGCTTTGAAAATAAGTAAAAATAAATGATTATATTAAAACAGTAGCGTAGCAGGCATCGGAAACCTAATGTCGCTGATTTTGCTTTGTTATATATTAGGAATTCATATTCTTTTAATTTTCTGTTACTGGTTCATCATATAATCGCAGTCAGTGAACAATTACTACATTTCTAACGTTTTACCTAAAGTTAAAATTTAAAAGACCACGGTAACTGAAGGCAGATTTAACTGTTGATATTATAGCATCATTTGAAAGCTTACATCTATGTCTTCAACATTTCATTTTTATTTTGCATTTTCGTGAGTGTATTCATATTATTTAACTTACCATTTAGATAAACATAAAATGGACCTTAATCTCTGACATGTACATTGCAGAGAAAGAAAAGCACAATTTAAAGTACATGTGTAATGTTTTCATTGCATTCCTTATATTAAACTATAATTTTTAAACTTGGAATGAAGACGAATACATCGTGCTCCTGTTACTCAGCTGAACGTTTAGAGCGGGTGAGGTCTGCTCATTTTCATACATGATTTTAGTATGGTATGATATGTGCACGTTAACATTTGCATTAAGAATAAAAAAAGATCTCATAAAAAGTTTACACAAATCATTCATAATTTTAATATAATATTCATATGACATTTCAATTGATTGAATAGTAAAACATTGGATAAAAATATATTCTGTAATTATATTGTTAAAACAACAACATTTCAGTTAGTCGTAAATTAACTATATATTGTGTTTTTTTCAAACCTGCAGTAAACAAATGAATTTAAATAACCAAAATTAAATGCATCTTAGCGTCCAGGTGATGAATTACACCGAGCAGCGCATTCAGTTATGCGGTGAATAATGATGGCAAAAGAATAAGAATTTTGAAATGGTAAAAGTAATTATAAATGCCCTTCTAATAATATTATTTGCTTTTGTTTTATACACATTCAAAATTAGTTATTATTATGGCTACAAAAAGTACATTTACTGTGTAGAGAATAAATGTAAGCAGCAAAAACAATAATCTAGTGGCATGCATGTGCATCTATTATTCAGTACAATAAACCAGTCTAAACTTCCCCGAATCACTCGGATTTCTTATCTGCTAGATGATCAGTATCCATGAAATTATAATAACATGCTTGACCCCAGGAATCATTAATTTGCCCAGCTAATGCTCGCTCTATTAATGGCCGTATCAAATTACAAAGTAAGGTGTACTTGGTCAGTTTGGAGAATTTATCTAGTAAAAGAAATCATTGAAAGAAACAGATGGGATATTGATGATTTATTTTAATCCTTTCCTTCGTGTGTGTATATATGCTTTTATTGCATGGGTGAAAAGTGTAGATCCAGATCAGCTGGCATATCCTTACCATCTGAACAAGATCTACACTGTTTGCTTTTTTATTTTTTTTTTCAGTTATTTCTATTCAAAATATAACCAGTGCAGATCCCGATCAGATCGCATGAATGTGCAGGCTCAGTTTCAGTTTCAGGCTGATCTTCCAACCACGTCTTTGCAATGGCGTTTGTTTTTACGGCATTTTCACAATACAAAGATTTTTTCATAACCATGCTTTCGTAAATTCATTAACTAAATTTAGCTTTTGAGATCGCTTGAAATGATTTTCAAAGAAACAATTGTTCCATTCATATTCGGAAAACTCACTTTTATAGGCTATATGAAGAGTTTCAATTTCATCTTCGGTTATTTTTATATTTGACAAGAGCTCTTTGTCGAAGAAATCCGCCTTTGACATAACCAATATATCCTTCACACTGGTGAGCATAACTGGACTATCAGAATGATTTGTCATAAGATGAATTTGAATTTCTTTTGAAATGTTCTAACAGACATAATAATTTTCTGTGTGAGCAAAAAGAACTGAAGCACACTTTTCACACTAAATACTGGCTTCCCATATGTATTCTGGGCAGATAAATCCTTTTATGTATGAATAACTATTACTCGGCATTTAACCCGTCTGTCAGTATCCATAAACAATTAATGATCAAAAATTATTGCTTGACATTTAATCACTGTCAGTATCCATAAACAGTTATGGTTTACAGTACTATATTAACATTCCTATTGATTTCTTCGTTTAAAAAAAATCGGTTCATTTTGCATGAACCGCATGACCCGTAATGACGTCAGTAACGTCATGGCTGTTACTATTGAAAACTCCCACGTATTACTCCCCCTTTTCACTTAATACTAATTTTTGAAAGCGTTCGAATTAAGTTTATTTAAAGAAAAAAAATGAATAAAATGTAAATATAAGTAATGATTCTTATTTTGGTGCGGTTCATGCAGATTGGACGTGCACGCGAGAGCTGGCAAATCCATAAAGCGCGCTATTTGCCAGCTCTCGCGTGCACGTCCAATCTGCATGAACCGCACCAAAATAAGAATCATTACTTATATTTACATTTTATTCATGTTTTTCTTTAAATAAACTTAATTCGAACGCTTTCAAAAATTAGTATTAAGTGAAAAGGGGGAGTAATACGTGGGAGTTTTCAATAGTAACTGCCATTACGTTACTGACGTCATTACGGGTCGTGCGGTTCATGCAAAATGAACCGAATTTTTTTAAACGAAGAAATCAATAGGAATGTAAATATAAACAATTAATGATCAAAAATTATTGCTTGACATTTAATCACTGTCAGTATCCATAAACAGTTATGGTTTACACACAAAAAAACAGCTTGACAATCTCTTCAGCAGACGTTCAAGTAACAGACAATAAAATAAATATACAAGTTTACCACTTCAAGCATTCGTCTCAGGTTTTATGCAGACAATTAAACATTATCAAGTATATTAATAATATTAACTTAAGTTTAATAAACATTTCGTTATACTACTCGAACAGTTGTTTTGTTATGACTGGGGAATTATTTGCGACTATGTAAGATGTGACTTGAACGAAAAGAACCGTCATGCACTGCTAAGTTTTGGGCAAAGTGTCACCTCTCTAACGAAAACAACCGTGTTCCTGGAAATCAAGCTTAAACGCCATCTTCAGTGGTAATTGCACATTCTTTGATAAAAACATTATATTAAGATAATACCTCCCCTTTTCATCTATCTCTAAAGGTAACATGTAGTCCAATAAAACTTTTTTTACAAATATATTTTATCAATGTATATTTTACATAAGTTAAACTATAAGAACAGCAAATTAAAATAACTAGATCCAAAACTGTGTTTTCAATATCAACGCAAAAATTAGCGATATAAATTCACGTTCATTATAAACACTCATTCATAACCGTATTACATTCGCTTAGCCATGTAATATATATAAATATTCATTTTGGTAACTACAGCCAAAATTATGCTATCATGTTAATAATTTACATGACCTGTAACATAGTAATTATGTTAACACTTTAAATGACATGTTTATATAATTAGGCTCATGTATACTGTAGTTGTACCTGAGTTGTGCATGTTAAGGTAGTTTAACTGTAATGCTTTCCCGCGCATAAATTTGTGATGTCGTCAAAAATCGGCTCGCTTTCGGTATATTTCTTTTTTGGTGATTACAACAATAATATACAGGATTTGCTACATGGTATTAAGTTAATAATATACAAGATTTGTTCATTAAGATACAACTTTGATAATTTTACAGGATCTGTAACATGGTATTATGTGAATAATTTACAGATATTGTTTATATGTAGTTGTACTTGAGTTATGCATATATGTACAAGTTTTGTACTTTTGTGAATAAAAATAGTTATAAAAAAATATGACTACCAAACCGGCAATATATCCTCACATTCCCTGTCAAGAAACCAAATAACTATATAGTACCCATGCCATCTGTTTTGTAAACTGGTCAGTTCTTGATCAGAAATATCATAATGACCTTAAAAGATTATAGTGTAGATCCTGATCAGACGGCACACATGTTCCAACTGATCTGAATCATAGACAGGCGCGTAGGAGCGATTCAAACATTGGGGCCGAGGAAGAGATGATATCGGCTGCACAGCATTGATATGTCAATATAATAAGTTTCTTATTTTATAAAACAATTATGTGTAGTCATTGGTGTGATTTAAACGTTTAAATCACCAGATTCGAGTTCTGAAATACTGCAATCAACAATAAGACCACAGTTCGTAAATAAGAAGTCTATTATTTTAATAGTATATAGATCGTCATATCCTTTCCACAACCATAACGTATTTAAACTTGACAAAAACCGACGCTGATTTACTGGAGGACGCCCGAAACGTATTTAAACATATAAAAAACTTGTTTAAAAACAGACGCTGTTTGTCGTAGAAACCCGAGATTTTTATTTCAGTTTATAAAAATTCTTTGGTGGCTATTTAAGAACACGGAAGAACACGGAATCATCGATCTGTATGTTTACACTATTAGTCATTTGAATGCATCGCATATTTTCTCACAAACACCATATAGTTAAAAACTCAAGTGTTTACATGTGACAAAGATAATTTGATAAGAAAATTTAGTAATTTAATTGAAGTCCATTTTTAGAAAGCAAAAATCAAATTACAGAGTTGCCGTTTCTTCCTCCTTAATTGTCAATATAACAATGGCTCAAAACAGTTTTCCTATACATGTGTATTTTAGAAAATACAACATATCTACCCTGAAATTATTTCACCTTTTTGAAAACACATTGCAGTTATAAAACACCTGTCAATATTGGTTTATAAATAACTAATCTTGTGCGAAAAAACAATTAAAACTAATAAATGGCATATAATAGCGAAATACTTTTATATATCTACAAAAATGTTGTTAAAAAGCAAACTTTGAATAGCATACTTTACCAGTCGTTTAGTATACAAAGCTCATAATTAATTGACTCAATCTTATTAAAGTTGCTCGATGTTATTGTCAAATAAGCAAAAATATGAATTTAGATAAAAAAAAAAACACACGCAAAGACATAATACATAAGCAACCAAATACAAATTATATGAACGTACTTTTGGTTACACTTGTATAGAGACATGGAACCAGCTAATAGTGGAATTATGGGATAAACATAACTCAAAGGCATTATGCCATTATGTATGATTGGAATTTTAATGAGTTACCGTGTCTTAGTAAAAATTTATTTTGTATAGAGACAACACCGGTGTTACATGTTGTTTTTTTTGTGGTCACACATATGACCATATGTACTCGTACATGCAATTGTTTCGTTAAATTCATTCCCTTTTTGTAACGGATATTGGAATATTTTGTCATCTTCAGTTATGTTGACATAAGAAACAACATAGCAATGGACACAACCTATATTTAGCTTTTTCGCATTCTGTTAACAACATAAATACTTTATATTTGGAGTTAACCCATAACCCAAAAGACACAACACATGAAAAAAAACATCAACATGTCGCATTTTTAACTTGTTGTGTCTTGAAAGTTATAAACTACGTGCAAGTTTCTTTTGTCGGCTGATTATGATTCCTTGTTATTGCAGAAAGCTAATAAATATACTTTTACTTCTAATCTCAATGCTGGTTTGCTGCCAACTTCACGAACTTTAAATTGTTGTGAGTTGTTTGAAAAAATTAAACAATCAACAACACTTCCTAATAAATTGTGTGTAAGTCACGTTAAATCAAAAACTGTGTTTCTAAAAACTTAAGTATTAAACGTTTTGATAATTAATTGGCGCATGCGCTGGCCAAGTTATGTAGAGGCAAAATAAATGCATGGGTACAGGTACAGACAAAAACTTGCTACTTTGATTTTAAATGATGTTGTTTAATACTTCTGACTGTTAGTGCTTTTCAAAATTTCAGCCTGTGTAACTTTGTAAACTGACCACCATAGAATAATGACCCTGTCATTATTTTATATAAAAATGAACCCTTTCTATAAAATATTGAGCCCCTTATAACATGGGGCGCGTCACGGGAAAAGGTACATTCGTTGATATTTTTTGAACTTTTTAGTAGTTACTCGTGGCAAAACGTGCGCGCTCGGCGACGTCACACGTCAAAACATTGAGCAATGTCCAATAAATTATGAACGGCTCTGCTGTAGCCACGCCTTTTAAAATTAAACGTCACACTGTTTACCAACAGAAATTATGATCCGTTTGATGAATAAGACTTTATCGTAGACGACAAAGTTGAAATGTAAATATAAAATATTGACCTCACGGTCATAATATACTAAACAAAAATAAAAAGTATCCACTTTTTATGCTTGTATTCTCATTGACATATTTTCATTTAATCAGGGGCGCTTGGAAAAGTATTTTATTTATTAATTTCGTTTGTTTTCGAGTTCAATTTCTCATGAACATAATTGTCATCAACAAGAACCGGACAAATGCTTAACGAATAACAACTGATAAAGGATTTAAAGACATTATATTTTAATTTAAAGGGAGGTAATTGCAAATGGTTGGAATTTCTAGAGGCATTTATCGAGAACTAGTTGTTTAACATATAATTGTTTTGTAATTTTATGGACCACAAGAACTTGAGAAAATGATTTTATTCTTATAAATGTAAATATTGTTTTGGAATCACTGACTTCTTCCAGAAACCCCTATTATTATAAAGGAAAAGATAACTAAGTTGTGTCTGCACATTTTAAAGAAAACTTTATTTCCTTGAAATGATTACAGAAATGCAAACTTGTTCAAAGAAAGAATTTCGATTTTGCTTTTTCTAATTTTACAAAATTTCAGGTAAAAAAATGATACTTTTTATTTTGGCTGAGTATATTATCGCCCCTTTATTATAACATTACGATCCCCGGTCATAATATTATGACATCCCGTTCATAAATTTATGACCCCGGTCATAATATTACTGTTATGATATTAACTTGATAACTGGATAAATATTTTTAAGCAACAGTACATGTAACCGAGAGTCGTTTTTTGTGTTACATCACTTCAGCTAGAACGAAGAGTAATTGAAATAGAATAACGATATCGTGGTAATCTTTTTAAGGAAAAACAACCGATTTTCTGAGACATACTGACTAAGTGAAATGATCCCTTTAATAACACGATTTCCAAATGGATTACTAACGGAGTATTAACGGTAGTAACCTAAGAAATCCTTCTATATACTTGTTATTTTCTAGTTGTTGGCCGTTAGTACTGGACTACATAGACTCTACATGGACAAGTTTCAAACCTGATTTAGATGTCATCAAGAAAAAATCATGTGACAAAAGTTTGGACAAGATTGCGTCAAAATCGAGGTACAGTCAAAAAGTTCACGGACTGCCATGATATCTTTTTTATTTTTCCGTACGATTCTTTAATTAAATATGGCATAAAAATATAACAATTCCACTGCAAGAACGAATAAATATATGTGAAATACACAAACACAAACATGTTTACTGATTCATTAGAATAACCCACTATGTCATGTACATGTACGGAGCACTTCCGCGACGTCGATGACGTTCATATGAAGTTCATGTCACAAAAAGAGCTTACCGTCATGTTCGTGCTTTCTCAAAATAGTAACCACCATTAACAGTCGCTCAAGGTGACTATTTTATGGACAGTTACATAACTAAGCCCGACAGTGTCAGCAATTATATCTAGAGTCCGGCGCCGATCAGTTGCAAGAACGTCCTTAATCTTTTTGACTTAGCGCGCATCGTTGCCCGGCCTTCCGCTTCGCGAATTATCCACGATATCCGCCCTACTATATACTATATACCTTCCCGGAAACACTTGTGCCACTCAGACAAAAGAGTCCTAGAACAAGTAATAACACCATCCTTCTGTTTCATCAATTTCCAAGTATCCGTCAGGGTCATAGCAGACATCGCACAGAATTTAATCACTGTCCGCTGCAGAATTTGTACACGGCGGAAATTATACCAAGTCTTGACAAAATTGCGATAAGTCAACCGATCACGCTGAAATTTTCTAATTATTATCTAGTAACTTTCCGTTGATGCAATGCGGAAAAAATCAAAAGTCAAAAATGGCGCCGTTATTTTGAGAAACTTCAAAAAGAAAAAAAGTCATTGTATATACAAAATACCAAACGTAACAAAAGGGCCATATGCATGTATTTATACATAGATATAAATATAGAACAGAAAAAAGTTACAGGCCATAACTACCGAAAATGTGGACAATTTTTCATAATTTTCTTTGTGCACAAGAAGGTATTGGTGGTAGTAATCCCTGAAAGTTTAATTCATCTCCGTCCAATAATGAATAAAGAATTGCATTCACAATATATGTTGCACGTACTCACGCACAGACTGACGCACGGACGGGTGCCAATACCGTATTCTCATAAGACGCCTATTGGTAGCGATAATTATGCTGTACGTTTACATGTACTTTAGATGGATTAGGTTTTTTTTTTGAAAGAGCATTTGTATAAAAAATATTACTTGCTCTGTTGAAAGGCATAAGATCATTTTCGCCGGAATATTATAAAATTTTGTTTTAGTATAAACTTGTTGTCTGTAAGTATACAATTTCTGAAGTGTCGTTTTTATTTTCCGTTTTAATATTTAAGCGATAAAATGTTTAATAAGCTTACATTGTTGTACAAGTTTTCTTAGAAAAAGTGAAATATGCGTATCAGGACTTGCCACATTCAGAAGACACAGCCTCTCCACTCAGCAAAAAAGAAGAGAATGAGAGGTTACCGATTTTGGAACGGTAAGTGGCAAAACAATTAGCCACTTGGGGTTAAACCAGGTTTCATGGTGCACCAACCTCACACTTATCCCTTCAGGTTCTCTCGTGAAGTGGTTTGTTGTCGAGTCTGCTAGCACGGAAGTTCACATTGTTAAAATGCCTATTGACGTTAGTTTAAATTTGCTTATTGACACAAGTATCTCTAATTAAATATAGCAGGTGCTAATATGCATGTTAATTGGATCATTGAAGTGTTGTAGCAGAATACACTTTCCCATATGTTCTTATTACAACAGTAAATGAAAGTCTTCTCAACAATAAGAAACTATTTTAATAAATATATCAAGGAAAACTACCACAAAAAGGTAAGCTTATTAAATTGATTTTTAATGTATATTTAATTAATTTTATGGAAATATATTCAAATTTATTTAAATTTATTCAAGCGATTTATTTTTAAATCAGGTACATTGTAACTCAATTTAGCTAAGGATAACAGCCATTTCAAAATAGTTTCTTTAATTTATTTATTTTTTGTAAAGTTGTTTGCGTGGTTGCAGACAAGGCGTTCCGATATTACTTAATATCGTTATTCTCTGTTCAGAACTACAAAGTCACTATTTTAATCAAACGAGCAAAGAAGGGTATGTCGGTGTTGCGCATATTTTTATGGCATAAAGAATTTCATATCTTTGCATAAGACACAATACGGAAACAAACACAAATGATGCGGAGTTCTTGTGAACATACATAAAATACTTAGTCGACGATAAATCTTTCATTATTTTGGAGAATTATGATCATTAAATTCCTTACAGTAAGATTAAATAAACAATTAATTAATTTAATTCTGTTTTAAATCTGCTACCGATTTATTAACAAAAATCCAGAAAATATGCTATAAATCGAGTCACGCAACGCAAACTTGGAATAACAGAAATATTTTTTGAAAGCTTTTTTTTACGGAAGCGTATATTTGCTTTTTATTTATTTATTGTCTATTTACTTAAAGCAATATTAAGCTTATCGTTCGGTTTTCTTAAAGGTTATTTATATTTTACATATTTTATTTATTGAAAAGATTTACTTATACTTTTCTTTGATCTGTTTTGTACCGTTTTAAATATTGCAGTTTTATATACTGTCCAAGTAGTTACTATTTTTTTAATTTATATTTTTCATAAAGGAGTCTCAATCATTCAAAGTTCCTGAGATGTGTTATTTTAATCAATATGAAAATGACTATTATTATGCAAATTATAATGTTAATTGTTAAAATGTCAAAAAATATACTGAACAAAAATTGAAACTTATTAAATACCAGCTTTTAAATTCAAATTTTATTTTGTTTATTTAAAATGCATTTTACTTTTCATTTAGTTATTGGTATTTGCACATATCTGGACATATGTCGTTTATATAAGTGAAACAATATTTAACCACACTTATTTCATTTTAGTGAACAGAAAGATATAAGGAAATTTATTCGGTCTCTGCAAAATTGTCTCTCCAAAAACTCCATAGTAATGGCTCCAAGGTTATAAAACTGAGAATGGAAACCAGTCTAAGATCTCAAGCAGCTGATACTTGAGATTTGAGACTGGTTTCCATTCTCAGGTTTATAAACTTAGGACCTGGCTAAAAGGTCTTAGAGACCTGGCTTAAAGGTCTTAGAGATCTAGTCATTTTTATCTTTATCGAAACTTTGAAACATCAGGATAAATTGTTAATTAAATGGAGCTTATATAGCGTGTTTTCCCACCGTGGGGTTCACATGGTTGCCGACACCTTTGACCCAAGAAATTTTACACATGAATTTGACTCGACCCTGATCATAAATCATCTAAGTTTGAGAGATACATGAGCTTTTAGCATAAAGTTATCGATTACCCAATACAATATATGCATTTTAAGCTTGTTTCGCCTATAGGCTTATAACGTGCTTACCTACCTTGGGACTCAAATACTTTCCGATACCTTTGACCCATGAAATTTGGCACACGAGTTTTACTCGTCCCTAAGCATAAATCTTCCAAGTTTGGGAGATACATGAGCGTTGAGCATAAATTTATCGCTTACCCAATACATGCATTTTAAGCTTGTTGTAGCGTGCTTACCCACCTTGGGACTTACAAGGTTCCCGACACCTTTGACCCGTGAAATTTGGCCCACGAGTTTGACTCGTCCATGAGCATAAATCCTCCAAGATTGAGTGATACCTCTGCTTTGAGCATAAAATCATCGCTTACCCAATAAATGCATCTAAGGATGTTTGCTACGTCAACATATTACAGACGTTTGCTGGAGCTCGAAAAAAATTGAGCCTTGAGATACGAAAAACTGTATTGCACGAGTCGAGAATACTCGCGGGTCGTGTTTCTTGGATTGTTGGCGACCTAAAACATGCCCGATGGAGCCAGTGCAATTAAATATAGTTAACATAAGTTGGTTTTCAATGGCCTTGTTTTTGCAATTTAGGCTTAAAGCGTGTTTTCCCACCGTGGGGCTCACAAGGTTGCCGAATCCTTTGATCCATGAAATTTGGCACACGAGTGTGAGAGATACCTGAGCAGTGAGCATAAAGTTATCGCTTACCCAATATATGCATTTCAAGCTTTTTCCGCCGATGGGTTTATAGCTTGCTTAACCATTTTGTGGCGCACAAGGTTCCCGACCCCTTTGTCCCATGAAATTTGGTACACGAGTTTGACTCGTCCCTTAGCATAAATCCTACAAGTTTGAGAGAAATCTGGGGTTTGAGCCTAAAGTTATCGCTTACATGATTTTTGCATTTTAATCTTGTTTTTGTTTCCAATAGTCTTTCAGCGTGCTTACCCACCTTGTGGCTCACATGGTCCCCGATACCTTTGACCCATGAAATATGGCACAAGAGTTCACACGGAGCATAAACCCTTCAAGTTTGAGAGACATTTGAGCACAAAGTTATCGCTAACCCAATATATACATTTTAAGGAAGTTTGCTACGTTAACGTTTTACATTCGTTTGCCGGAGCTTGAACTTTGAGCCAAGAGATAAGGAAAGTTGTATTGCGGTGAGCCAAAAATGCTTTCGTGTTCCTTGTATGGTTGGCGTGCTAAGAACATGCTTGAATGGAGCCAACGCACTTAGATGGAGCTAACATTTGTTGGTTTTCAATGACCTTGTTTTCGCCTGTAGGCTTAAAGCGTATTTTCCCATCGTGGGGCTCACATGGTTGCCGACACCTTTGAACCATTAAATTAAATCAGGCCCACCATGGAGTGTGACTCGTCCCTGAGCATAAATTCACCAAGTTAGAGAGATACCTTAGCCTTGAGCATAAAGTTTTCGCTTACCCAGTATATGCATTTTAAGTTTGTTCTGGCCTATAGGTGTATAGCTTGCTTACCTACCTTTGGGATCACATGGTTCCCGACACCATTGACCCATGAAATTTGGCACACATGTTTGACTCGTCCCAGAGCATAAATTCACCAAATTTGTGAGATACCTGAGCTTTAAGCATAAAGTTATCAATTACCCAACATAATTATGCATTTTAAGGATGTATGCTACGTAAACGTATTACAGACGTTTGCTGGAGCTCGAACTTTGAGCTAAGAGATCAGGAAAACTGTATTGCAGTGAACCAAAACGACTCGCGGGTCGTGTTGCTTTGATGGTTTGCGACCTAAAACATGCTAAGTTGGCATTTCAGCCAATCAGATGCTTGAGATTTGAGACTGGTTTCCAATCTCAGCTTTATAACCTTCAACCCTGCATGCTGTTATCAAGCTACAAAAACAGTAAAACAATTGTTTGTTTCTTCTAACTAAACTGCTACAATGTAAACACATACAAAGAAACTCTTTTTATATTGAGACACACAGTAGAAGAAAAGTAAAGCATGGTATATTGTAAACAATTATACAAGGAAGGATCAAATAATCGAAAAATATGTGGAAAGATTAAATAATCGATAAATATGTGGACATCGTTTTACTCTTATAACAGTTGTCAGGACATTAAAGCTCACCATATCTCTTGCATAAAGATTACTATGGGATACAACATGCTGCAGAATTACATAGAGGATATTTGATTTTACCAGTGTAAGATAGAAATATATTTCACCGAGTGAGCTCCGGAATTCGTATTATCACTATCTGTCACGGTAAAAAACAAATTTTCTTATTATTTTATGCCTTTAGTGCACATTTTATGTGAATTTGACAGAAATATAACATGAAATGTCGCCAAAAATGTATGTTTATGACGTGACGTCATGACATCATATACCTAAACTTGAGTCCGTTTTGTAAACCTTCTCATTCGGAATGTAATGTACGTTTGGGTACCAACGTGAAAAAAGAACAGGGAAAATAAAAATGATGTTCCACTGTTTAAACACATTGAAATACCATTTTTATTTCACCGGGAAAATTCTATAATTCACCGAAAGGCATAAAATAAAAGTCATCAAACAATTATGAATGAAAATCGGTAAAATTATAGCTTAAACGTCATGTTTCTGTCATGTTTTTCCCTTACATCGATACTATGCAATACAATACAGAGTGTCAACAAATCTTTTTATTCACCGTCATATGCCCATAGCCCAAAAGTCTGTAAAAACTGATAATGACTCAGAAAGTGATATTGCCCACACCCCTTTTTTCTCCCACCCTTTTGTCTTAAATCAAAGGTAAAAAATATAACAATTCTAGACTTTCGTTTTGGTCAACGTGTAGTTTTCGTGACCTGGCTGAAACTAATATTTACCGAGCGGGTTCAATAAAATTACATCAAGATTGAAACATAAGTCTGTAATTGTTTAGTAATCTTAAATCTTAATTTCATATTAGATAAGCTTGTAGTGTCCTTTAAAAGTGATTATAATGCATTTCAGACAGTTTCGATTTTTTTTACATCGATCACTAAGTTTAGGCTGCTTAGCTGCTAGGCTGCCAGGCTGCACACTTCAGACTGCTAGGCTCCATAAACTTCTAAATTTGACAGTCAAATATTCTGTTTGAGACCTTAATGTTAAAATCATCGATCTCATCAATATGTAGAGGAGATAACCTTGACTTTTGTGTAAAAATAACAACTTCTTCCCGCTTTATCAAATGTCTAGATATATGCAAATACCATATATTTAATGAAGGATATACTATAACATCACTGAACAAGTTTTTAAATTTGAAAAAAAAGAAAGTGTTATTTTTATTTTTGCTCGGTATATTAAAAAAATTCAAATATCAATATTTAAAATATAAATTTAAAATATAAACTGTAGAAGACAGTCGATGTACGAGTAAAAATATTTACAAACAAAGTTGTTATAGCGAAACTGCGCAGTAAAATTCACGAACAACATGCCATATAATGTATTAGTCAAAAATTTAAGCGAACTTTTCAGTCATTAATTGGCAATAACACATCAGTAAATGTAATATTTACCATAACTGAGACATAGGGGTATTCCACCATGAACTGTTAAAAGGCAGCTTTAAGTAATTGAAACAATGACATACATGCTGAGTTTCAATTCCCCCTACCTTGACCTTTCGCGATAAATAGACAAGTTTGTCTGTGTGAAAACATAATTTGTACGTATTATTTTTCATGAGTACATATAGAATGACGTCTGTGCCACCAATTCACTGAACACAACAATTTAAACTGTCAATTACAGCAAACATAGCATGTAAATGCATGAGGTTCGTAAACAAAATATAGATTTTGACTGACATTTCATGTATGTTATTGGGTGAAATATACAGTTTGATCGACATATTTCCCTGTGATTTATTTACTTTGTAAAACTTATTATCTTTTGGCTTTTTTTTTTTTGAAAAAAAAGTTAACCAAGACTGAATTTGTAGTGATGTAGACAAACATTGCGATATTATTTTACGATTTACCACTTAAATTTACGACAAAACACATCTGATTCATCTCTGCAGACATTTTGTTGCATAACTACTGTCTGGACATATTTTTGCCGACACAGACATCTAGTCAACAAAAATCCTTTTTAGATATCGTACCTGTCGGCAAAGTCCTCCTGTCAAGACAAGCATATTTAAGTGGTCTTTGTCGGCAAAGCTTCGTAAAGTTACAATATGTAACAAACATGCAGTTCTAACTCTTCCTAATCTTGAATTTTGTTTTATCAAAGGACGATGCATTTAAAGTTAAAAATTCATTATCTAAATACTAGTGTTGTTATAGTAACACAACTAACAAGAAAGCAACAAAAATCCCCGTTTCATTTTAACTTCATCGTCATTTTTTGTTTACATGTAGCAATGTCTTTGATGTTTTGGGCTTTAATTAAAATTAATTAAATATTGCATGTCTCATAATGAAATACAACACCGTAACTTAATAAGACGCTACTCTACGCTGCAAGTTATAAAAAACAAATTTATTTCATGTTTGCCATAGTTGACAGCAGGAGGTTGAGTCATATAATCGAATTTTTTTATGAAATCAGAAAAATGACATTGATTCGTTGTGTAACCGTCTATTGATTTGATAATTTAAACTTTAAACATACTTTAGCAATACAACCCTTACATAAGTTGTTATGCTGTAGACAGCTAAAATGTTCTAATGTATGAAAAAAGAACAGGATTCGCCAATAATACAAGCTTTTAATTCTGGATTAAATCGCTATCTTAAACTTAATCTTTAACCCTTAGAAGGCTATTGGTTCTTTGCCTTTGATGTAAATGAGAATTTTCTGAATCTCACAAATGTACTTTGTCTATTGATTTACGTGAGCGCAAACTTTCATTCTTGTTTCATCTAGAAGAAATGTGTAGAACTCAAGAACATACAAAGTTTACAGTTTTATTGTTACGATTCGTTTTAATGCATTTCCAAATGTCATTTGCTATTTTAATTGCTTCATTCCTCTTTTTTTAATGTTTCAATAATTGCAGAATCATCCACATGTACTTAAGCAGTAAAGACTTAAAGAATCCATCGTGTATGCAACTTTGATAAGGGTCTGGACTACTTGATATTATACTATCGTTATCTTGATGATTTCATTAATGCAACCGTTGGTGTCTGATTGATTTTAGTATCGATATTTATAAATCAAAAACAACTTTGTAAGCCTTTAAGACTTTACCCGACAAAATATGAGAACATATCGAAACGCCTGTTCACAGGCAGTCATGGATATACATTTTATTGCCCACGCCTCCTAGCCCCGAGTTTAACAGAGATCAATATTTTCACAAATAAACAGTACGTTTTCGACCAATCACGAACATCGTTATAAAGTAGCAGTATGAAAATATTAACATTCCTAGGTATCTTGCCCGACAATTTCCAAAGTAAATTTTATAACAATGTGCATCTAATGTTTACGTGCCTACATGCATTAAACATTGTCGCAGTAGTAGACGGGTTTTGTAATTAAAATAATAAACAAATCTTTTTTTCATTTTCGTGTATAATATATAATTTTAAAGCAAAATGATGCAGGCTTAAATTGGAAATGGATCCAGTACAGCTATGACCACACATATTTAGTCACGCTATCTTCGACACGAACGGCGTCATGTCTTGTAGAGAGTTTAATCACGCGGACATCAGTCACGTGCTGTAATTTATGGCATGTCAGTTTGTGTTCACCGTCGCGTAAATCCCTTAAGACCTTCCTTCATAATTATATACTTCTTTGTATGTGCGACCTCGCCATCTATTCTGGATCTTAAATTGTAGTTTCTTGGTCAGAAATAACCTAACTGATCTAAAAGCACGGCACGGCTGATTCCGATTTGCACTGTTCGCACATGGAAAACAGCCATATCCAAAGGAGTAAAGGGTAAACAAACTAATCAAGATTTTGTAACGTTGTGCCTAAATCAAAATGACAAATACTCCAAAAACCGGTTATTCACTGGATACATGTAAATTATATTGCATCGACAATCGATAGAGGTGTTCAGTTATAAATGTAATTAATTTTGAAGTTTAATTCCCTGTGGAAATCGTGTGTTGTCATTATAAACAATACTTTTGAAATATCTCTTGTAATTCATGCTAAAACTAAAAACAAAAAACTAAACATGAACTATTATTTTCAAAAGCGATTTTTTTCAAGTATGACAGCACTACATTACTTCTAATTAAATGATTTAATACCTTACATGTGGTTTTTATAATGATTTTTGTTTAGAAATTAAAGAAGATTATTGTTCAGAAAGACATCATAATTAGTAGTAATGATCGGACAAAGGGGATAGGGACCAATTTTTCTATTCGTTATGTCGTCTTGTATTGGTAATATAAAACCAGAATCACGTTGACTCCAATGGAGAAGGGTGTATCAAATTACTCAACAGGTTTTAATCATGCATGTTTTTTATTGTCACACATCACCATTTTGTCTGGTTCAATCCATGTGCTCTAAATTTCGTCAAGTTACACCAGTTATTCCATCGTCATCATTATCATCATCATCATCATCATCATCATCATCATCATCATCATCATCATCATCATCTGTCTGGTTAAAAAAACACCTTGAACAGAAACAGCAGTAAACTGTTGCCATCCAATGTTCGCTTACAATAGATAAATAGAATGAAAAGTGAACTTTGAACTCCGCAAAACACGAATAACTTCAAAAAATTGCAGACTAAGTTTGATTGAGCCTGTTCAAGGACAGTAAAGGAATCTCATATTATAGTTCACGCCGTCTAGCAAAGGGTTAAGCGCAATTTATTTTTTTCACAAATAAATGTATTAGCACAAGGGTCTTTAAAGGGCGTAATTGATAACAGAACTGGATGGATGTACGTGGAATCATTTTACAGCCGCCCCAAGGCACAAATAACGTTTCTGTGATGTTTAAATAGACGAGAAGGAAATGATGAAATATAAAAACAAGACAGAATACTGCAATGCATATTACTGTCCACGTTGTCTAGCCCAGGCTAGATCACAACTCAATATTTACAAAGATAAATCGCGATATCACAATTCAATATTTACACAGATAAATCGCGATATCACAACTCAATATTTACACAGATAAATCGCGATATCACAATTCAATATTTACACAGATAAATTGCGAAATCACAATTCAATACTAACACAGATAAATTGCGATATCACAATTCAATATTTACACAGATAAATCGCGATATCTCAATTCAATATTTACACAGATAAATCGCGATATCACAATCCAATATTTACACAGATAAATCGCGATATCACAATTCAATATTTACACAGATAAATCGCGATATCACAACTCAATATTTACACAGATAAATCGTGATATACATGGAAACGCATTTTACTGTTGACGCCATTAGCGCAACTCAATACTGACTAAGAAAGTACCGTGCTCAAAGGACCTCTTATGATATTGCATCTTCCTGGGAGCGAACACGCACCGTCATGGCGACGGCGCCAGGCCCTGCAATTCGGACCACACAACCTATTGAGCTAACCGGGACATCCCCCCCCCCCCCCAAAAAAGGTTGATCGGATAGCCCTGATATCCATCATATACGTTATCATTACAGCACGACATCAAAGTACGTAGTTGATCACAGCACTGATTGAAAGTACGGCATGACCTTTCACAGCCACCAAGCGGCAAAAACAACGTTGCTGTTATATAAGATGAAAGATAAAAGAAAGGGAACCAAGGTTTTCAAGCATCGACTATAGCAAACGCAGAGGAGGTTGTTAGGCGAAAAAAAAGTTAAAACATGATATCCTTTGTGACCACATCCAGAAGACACAGCTTCTCCGCACAGCCAAACTGTAGAGTTAAAACATGAACATCCTTTGTGACCACATCCAGAAGACACAGCCTCTCCGCACAGCCAAACTGTAGAGTTAAAACATGAACATCCTTTGTGACCACATCCAGAAGACACAGCTTCTCCGCACAGCCAAACTGTAGAGTTAAAACATGAACATCCTTTGTGACCACATCCAGAAGACACAGCTTCTCCGCACAGCCAAACTGTAGAGTTAAAAGATGAATATCCTATTTGACCACATCCAGAAGACACAGCTTCTCCGCACAGCCAAACTGTAGAGTTAAAACATGAATATCCTTTGTGCCCACATCCAGAAGACACGGCTTCTCCGCACAGCCAAACTGTAGAGTTAAAACATGAATATCCTTTGTGACCACACCCAGAAAACACAGCTTCTCCACACAGCCAAACTGTAGAGTTAAACATGAATATTCTTTGTGACCACACCCAGAAGACACAGCTTCTCCACACAGCCAAACTGTAGAGTTAAAACATGAATATCCTTTGTGACCACATCCAGAAGACACAGCTTCTCCGCACAGCCAAACTGTAGAGTTAAACATGAATATCCTTTGTGACCACACCCTGAATACACAGCTTCTCCACACAGCCAAACTGTAGAGTTAAACATGAATATTCTTTGTGACCACACCCAGAAGACACAGCTTCTCCACACAGCCAAACTGTAGAGTTAAAACATGAATATCCTTTGTGACCACATCCAGAAGACACAGCTTCTCCGCACAGCCAAACTGTAGAGTTAAAACATGAACATCCTTTGTGACCACATCCAGAAGACACAGCTTCTCCACACAGCCAAACTGTAGAGCTAAAACATGAACATCCTTTGTGACCACATCCAGAAGACACAGCTTCTCCGCACAGCCAAACTGTAGAGTTAAAACATGAATATCCTTTGTGACCACATCCAGAAGACACAGCTTCTCCACACAGCCAAACTGTAGAGTTAAAACATGAATATCCTTTGTGACCACATCCAGAAGACACAGCTTCTCCGCACAGCCAAACTGTAGAGTTAAAACAAAAAATATCCTTTGTGACCACAGTCAGAAGACACAGCTTCTCCACACAGCCAAACTGTAGAGTTAAAACATGAATATCCTTTGTGACCACATCCAGAAGACACAGCTTCTCCGCACAGCCAAACTGTAGAGTTAAAACATGAATATCCTTTGTGACCACATCCAGAAGACACGGCTTCTCCGCACAGCCAAACTGTAGAGTTAAAACATGAATATCCTTTGTGACCCCATCCAGAAGACACAGCTTCTCCACACAGCCAAACTGTAGAGTTAAAACAAAAAATATCCTTTTTTGACCCCATCCAGAAGACACAGCTTCTCCACACAGCCAAACTGCAGAGTTAAAACATGAATATCCTTTGTGACCACATCAAGTAGACACAGCTTCTCCGCACAGCCGAACTGCAGAGTTAAAACATGAACATCCTTTGTGACCACATCCAGAAGACACAGCTTCTCCGCACAGCCAAACTGTAGAGTTAAAACATGAATATCCTTTGTGACCACATCCAGAAGACACAGCTTCTCCGCACAGCCAAACTGTAGAGTTAAAACATGAATATCCTTTGTGACCACATCCAGAAGACACAGCTTCTCCGCACAGCCAAACTGTAGAGTTAAAACATGAATATCCTTTGTGACCACATCAAGTAGACACAGCTTCTCCACACAGCCAAACTGTAGAGTTAAAACATGAATATCCTTTGTGACCACATCAAGTAGACACAGCTTCTCCACACAGCCAAACTGTAGAGTTAAAACATGAATATCCTTTGTGACCACATCAAGTAGACACAGCTTCTCCGCACAGCCAAACTGTAGAGTTAAAACAAAAAATATCCTTTTTTGACCCCATCCAGAAGACACAGCTTCTCCACACAGCCAAACTGCAGAGTTAAAACATGAACATCCTTTGTGACCACATCAAGTAGACACAGCTTCTCCGCACAGCCAAACTGTAGAGTTAAAACATGAATATCCTTTGTGACCACACCCAGAAGACACAGCTTCTCCGCACAGCCAAACTGTAGAGTTAAAACATGAATATCCTTTGTGACCACATCCAGAAGACACAGCTTCTCCGCACAGCCAAACTAAAACAAAAAATATCCTTTTTTGACCACATCCAGAAGACACAGCTTCTCCGCACAGCGAAACTGTAGAGTTAAACATGAATATCCTTTGTGACAACACCCTGAAGACACAGCTTCTCCACACAGCCAAACTAAAACAAAAAAATATCCTTTTTTGACCACATCCAGAAGACACAGCTTCTCCGCACAGCCAAACTGTAGATTTAAAACATGAATATCCTTTGTGACCACACCCAGAAGACACAGCTTCTCCGCACAGCCAAACTGTAGAGTTAAAACATGAATATCCTTTGTGACCACATCCAGAAGACACAGCTTCTCCGCACAGCCAAACTGTAGAGTTAAAACATGAATATCCTTTGTGCCCACATCCAGAAGACACGGCTTCTCCGCACAGCCAAACTGTAGAGTTAAAACATGAATATCCTTTGTGACCACACCCAGAAGACACAGCTTCTCCGCACAGCCAAACTGTAAAGAAGAAAAGAGAACATAATATTGGGGCGTGTCACGGGAAAAGGTACCTTCAGACAGTTGACGTTAATCCTTGAATTGACGTCATAAAGTTTAGCAGACGGCAATAATTATTATGCATTTCGCGGTAAAAATATCATTTTATTGTCAAAATGAGTAAGAAAATAACTTCTTAGTCATGAGAAACTAAAAGATAGTTGTACTTTCTTTCCAAATATAGTAATTACTAAAATGTAACTAAATATGTCCAAATGTACCTTTTCCCGTGACGCGCCCCATATAAAGTGATCGATTTCAAAAATAAAGCAATAAATAGATTAGATAAAAGATGAAGGTAACAAAAGTTTTCACTCTCCTTCTATAATATATAATAACAAACGCAAAGGAGGTTGTTAGGCGAAAGAGTGAAAAAAATGCATTCCTGGAATAACCACATTTAGAAGACCCTGTCTCTATACACAACGAAAAAGTAGAAAGAAAAGAGAACATATTAAGTGATCAATTTCAAAATAGACACCAGAAACAATTAACGAAAATTTAAAATGAGAATCCTATAGGTTACCGCCTTAGAACGGTATGTGGCAAAACAATTTGCACCATTTGCCACTGGGGGTTAAAACCAGGTTTATATACTAGCAGATTCGTATATAAACAAACAAGTGCAAGTTTCGTTGGAGAACTAAATTCAACCCAGCCATCAACTCGACAATGTTGCATGCAAAAGAAAATTAATTTTGTTTTGACCAAGAAGGGTATATAATAATAGAAACATAATGACAATATGCAGTCTTTAGGTTCTGTCACGCGTGATATTATTTACACACGCAAGTCGAATGGTACGATCCTTCAGTTTGCATACTATTTAAGTATTCTATTTGTATAAGCAACCATGTACTTGTTAGTCTGGATTCTTGCCAGCCTTTTATAACTTATATATACTTTCCTTTTTATTTCGTTAAGAATTAAAATTAATAATTAGCTGATGATATGGGAACTTGAGAAAATGTCTTATAATAAATCAAAAGACCGATGACATGATCAATTTTAAAATAAACACCACATACAACGAAAATAAGAATCCGATGGGTAACCGGCTTGGAAAGTCTTTTGTAAGCTACTCTCTGACAGGCTTGATTTTCTTTCTACATTTGAGTATAAGATGTTGAAATTCACCGGTCTTCTGAAACTGTAAATAATGCCTTTGTAACTACATTTCATTTCAGTCTTTCAATATTGCTGTATTTACATAAATACTAGTGTTTACTTCCACAGCATTCAGAAAAACTTTTTAAGTAGTGTAGCCATTTTTATAGACAGTGATTCATTGTGAACAATAAACCCGCTGGTTCTAGTTTAGGCATAGACAAATATAACCAGATTCTTTCCCATTCCATTTCGTTATCTAAAACAGCAATATTTTCTATTTTACATAAATCGTTGACAGTTTTGAAAATGCTACAAAGCATTACATGCCATTTTTCTCATTCAACTATTGTCTACTTAGAACATGGTTAAGAAATTCACATCCTAGATTTGGCAATCCCAGAAAGCATACAAACCTGTCTGGCTTCCTCAATTTAAACTGCATCATATTTCTTTAATGTCAATGAAACTGGCCCAAACATTCGCCGGATAGATACAGTTGAACCTGCCTTAGCAGCCACCTGCATTCAGCAACCACCTGTCTTAAACAGCCAAAATGAAAATGTCTTGAACTGACGTTTTGTTCTAATTTTTACCTGTCTTTAACAGCTACCTGTTTTAAGCAGCCACTTTTTGTTACCTCCTTGGGTGGCTGCTTAATACAGGTTTGACTGTTGTTTGTTGGTGTACCAGATCAAAACTTACCACGTCGAATCTTGCTTTGGTATTGACGAAAATCCTAGCTTATTTGTTTTAATTTTTCCTAATTGCATACAGAGTCGACACAGTAATATCTGCAATACGCTTATGGTACTTTCTATATTTTTTTCGTGTGTGTTATTTGTAAATATAACCGCAAACCTTCCTTTTGTTGTATCGAGTAAATCAGATATTAACGTAATCAATTTGGAAAATAACGTTTTAGTTTTGGAAATGACCTCATTTCTGCTGTTTATTTATTTATTTTAAAATATTATTATTTAAGAAATAATTTTTGTTGTTTCTATTTGATATTTTAAAATGAAAATTATAGTTTTCTGCGCAAGACGATCTCTAATGGTATCTTCAGTCAAGGTGAATAAAATTTGGCTGAACTTGAAAATGTCGTTAAGATTGTATTATCTACGGAAGCCCTGGAGGGCCACTTTTGATTTTCGACTTTTGGATTTATTTTACCGCTTTCTTTTGACTTTTGATTTATGAATTTTGACTTTTGATTTATTACTTATGGATTCCGTAATTGTCCCACGTGCTTGCCGCATCATTTCCCAGGAAAATGGCGGATTCTAACTACGTTTTAGACGATGTAAGTTCATTTACCTAATCTCATATTCAAGAACAGTATATTTTCTATTTAGACCTTTTTATTTAATTCAGAAAAAACATAGTTTGCTTGCATTACATAGTATTTCATTAGGTATCCTTTTTTATCTATTTCTAGAATATGGAATCATTGCTACATTCGTTATCTCAAATTGACATACAGCGTACAGTGTATAAATCAAAGCTTCATTTTTTATATGGGGTCGAAATAATTTTAAACCCAATTAGACTAACATTGTTGTTTATTTGTTGCAGTTTCATTCGAAGGAAGAGATGGTATATACTAATTTTTTTACCAAGTGGGGAGAAACACAAGGTACAAAATGTTATTTGTCATTAAAAATATAAACGTCAATTTCAAAATTTGCAGCTTTTCTTGTCAGCGCATAGAACATGTAAAATGTTGTTAGAACTACAAACAAACATAAAACTAGTTACATATGAAATGTTATGGCAAAATTTAATAATAATATACTAATGGTTTTCTATCCATTCTTATTATAAGGACCACAGCCCATCATGATAGGTTCAATACACATTGTACCTCAAAAGGTCTACTCCTGCTGTTTAAAGAAGGCTAAGTAATAAGTATACTTTAACATGCAATATCCCTTCTAATACTACTACTAATGCTGCTACCCTACTACAACTACTACTACTTCTACTACATGTACTACCTCTTCTTCTACAACAACATCAGCAACTACTACTACTACTACTACTACTACTACTACTACTACTACTACTACTACTACTACTACTACTACTACTACTACTACTACTACTACTTCTACTACTACTACTACTACTACTATTACTACTACTACTACTACTACTACTACTACTACTACTACTACTACTACTACTACTTCTACTACTACTACTACTACTACTACTACTACTACTACTACTACTATTACTGCTACTACTACTACTACTACTACTACATTTTTCTTATTTAGGATGCAGAAATCAGGGAAAGGGAAAACAGAAAGGTAGCGGCCGTCATACTATGTACAAACTGCATATTGGAGGAAGACATTATCGTCAAAGTGAATATGGACAAATTTCATCTAGACGAGGTCGGGGCATTCGGAAGACAGCCTCAGACAGTGGAATCCAGAACTGAAGTCGAAAAACGTCTTTTTTTCATTTTATTATGTTTAATATATTGTACATTCTACAGGTACATTGTTGCTTTACATACGAATTTCTTATGCAAAATAGCACTAAGAAGATTTAGAAATATTTGGTGTTTGTTATCTGTTTAAACGAATTTATTCCAAAAAGTGTTTGCTCTAGGTTTTTCGGCCAATCACATGCCCAGAAATTAAAACTTCTTAACATGTTATTTCACATTAACAGTTGATGTTAAATATTCACGTGACACAGATCAACTATGACATGAACAGATGAATAATACTGATAATTCTATAGCAAACATTAAACACTTATTAGGCTAGTGGCTAAATGAACCAACATTATATGACTTAAATATCAATCTCGGCTTCTGTGCTTCTTTGCGTTTTGATTATTTGTTATTTAGCCTTAACCTAAAACATGTAAAATGTAATGTTTGTACCAAAGCAAAGAGTAACAGCAAAATACAAAAGTTATAAGTTAAAAGTCACAAGATAAAAGTCATAAGCAAAAAGCTTTAATTAAAAAGTAATAAGGCACAAGGCAAAAGTCATAAGGGAAAAATCATAAGTGAAAAGTCATAATTCCCAAACCGCAAAAAGCGTAACATAAAGTCAGCATCAATCACAATGATCAATAAATATTTTTGCATCAACTTTTTTTATATAACTTTTCCCTTTTAATTCCATAATGTTGGTTGAATGAATTACTCGTTAAATCTAATAAAACAGACTTGTAAGAGTTTAAGAAGGTTTATGGGGAAATCTTTTCTGAAAAGAACCTAGATATATTTCATACAGACCTGGTGCAAAAAAATGCAAAAATTGAATTGAAGCAAAAATTTTAATTTTCACATTGTATTGGGTCTAGTTCATTAAATATAACTGTATCGCGCAAGTCTTTGAACAAAAATCCACTAATGGATTCCATTTTGTCGTAATGTACACCACATTTTATATGCGTTGGTTAGATGTGATTTTTTTTCAACTACAATGTTTCGAGCCCCAGCAAACGGGTCTGTAGAATCGTGTCAGAATTATTACTGCAATAGTAAATAAATGAAGTTTTCTGTTCCACCATCACGGCGATGTAATCGAGAGCATTTTGATGTTCATTCAATGCGTCTGAAAAGTACCCGTTCTTTTATCTGGGGACCATACGCCGCTGAACATGGAAAGGTATTAATCTGAAAATACTGCATTGAAGGTTCACCGCCATATGCATACGATCGTTTGGGATGGATCAAAATTGTGCTGTTTATTGGTGCAAATATTGAGTTGCGCTCAAACCGGAGCTTGGCGGCGTGCGCAGTAAAAAGCATTTCCATAACAGCCCATGAACAGGTTAAATCAAACCGAGCTTGAAATATTTCATATTTGTCGTGGTCGAGGGTCTTCAAAGTTCCCTTTTCATCTATTGCAATAACGTGTGGGTCGTTATTCAAGTCCGAATCATCTAAGTTTTTACCTAACCCATCTACAGCACCACGGATACAAAATTCATATAGTGTTTGTTTGTCATAACCATCAATATGCCATGTAAAACTGGGTTCTTTGGCGCAGTATACGCGCTGGAGAAGACGATGTGCTTTGCCCGGCTCTACACCAATTGGATCAAGCGTTCTCAAAACTGCCAAGACGTCGTCCATTTTGACGTACACATGGTGATCCAACATTAACCTACGCCACATTGTACAGTAACCTATGCATTGTCCACAAAGTTATGTTTGCTAAAGAAGTAGAGAGGGAGTGCCTCGGCGCAGTAGCTTTGGTAATGCCGAACAGTATAGTGATGAAGACACAGATCGACATCAAGGTTTTCATCCTCATTATCTTTCATCCAGTCGTTGTGTCTGAAATGCAAGTTTATATTCTATATAAATCTGTATAAAGTTGCGGTATAAAATAGGTAAATGTATTATCTGCGTTTCATAAAGACTATTGAGTATGAAAAGTTAGATGCGAAAAGCTTGTCACTTTGAAATGCTCTCAAGATAATTTTTACTCTCGAATAGTTCTATATCTAATTTTGTTCTCATGTGTTCTTTTCTAAATTTTCGGAAAATACCACAAAATGAGACATAAGAGCTAAATGCAAAATGAAGCTCAATCACATTGAAAAGTCAGCTTTGTACGTGTATTCTCTGTCGACCTACTTGTTAATATACAGTTTAAAATTGAATAAAACAAACAGTCACTTGTGGAATTACAGTCTGTGATAAATACTAACCTTATAAGCATATATAAAATAACATTAAATCTCCCCTCCTAATGACATCCTCTTCTCAATGACAAATCTCAATAAAATTAATAAAAAAAGTTTAAAGTTTAGAAAACATACCTGAAACCAACGTTGCTGCTCTCAGCTTCTAGAGCACGTGTATAATGGGTTTGCCAGAAGTCATAAGTCGCAAGTCGAAAGTCAAAAGTCATAAATAGAAAGTCAGAAGTAAAATATCCATAAGTCGAAACTCAAAAGTGGCCCTCCAGGGCTTCCGTAATTATCTTATAAAACATACTCATTTCTTATCTTTGTGGCTCTGTAAAGTCCCTTTACAACAGAAACTTATATAGTGTCGCGTTCTGAACTTTCTATGTTTTAAACTTATACATCTGTTTTTGATTCTTAAAACTGATATAAACATTAAAACGTTTTAATGTTGCTGCATGATTAAATTGTTACAGAAAAACAAAAACAACAACAACAACAGCAATAACAAGAAAGCCAAAAACTACCAAGAAAATTTCAAAACATTGTTATTTCGCACAACATAGTTCATCCGAGGATTTTTTTTCAATTTAATAGCTCTACAAAATTTTAACTTTAAATGCCAGGCTTTAAAACGGGTTTTTAACATTTTTTTAATATAACTACAATGTCACGAAGACACAATAAAAAGTATTACAAATTAATTAAGGGACAATGATCTATCATTATATCATCTTGTATTCGAAATACGAAACTTAAATTACATGCAATCAAATGGAGAACGGTGTATCAAGTTCGCTCAAAAAGGTCTGATTTTGCATGATTTTCTTGTTGACAGTAATGTCATTCGTTGCCGAACAACCGTTGACAAGTAATGATTCAACACACCTTAATAGTAACAGGGGATTTTGTAAACGACTTCATCATGAATAATTTATACAGATTTTCCCCATTCAACGATTTAGCACAATGTGACAACCTTCTTAAATGTTTAACCAGTTAATCACTAATTAAAAATTAATAAATAATTTATTTTATCAATTGCAGATGAAAAATCTTTTTTTTTTATTGCATATGTTGACAATGTGTAAGAAAAAGATATTATAATTGTTGTTAGCTCGTAAACATGTTAATGATTGATTCGCCCTCAGTGGCCCTACTTAGTCCATATTATTTATGTGCATATGCTAGAAAAAAGGATATGATAATTTAAATTAAAAAGTGTAGATTTAAATAGAGAATTATTAAATAAATTTACATTTTGGAGTTTAAGCAGTCACAAACCATGAGCTACAAAAACAAATCAGTGTTAAGTATCAATCAATAATTTACACAATTAAGATATGCATTAAATTTTGACAAGCGAAAGAAGGAAATAGCATAACATATTTATGCTCAAGCATAACATATATTATTTGGTCTGGATAACTATTTTTTTCTTAGCATTACAGCCATATATTATTTGCTAAGAATACATTTATTATTTTTCGCAGCATGATAAATATTATTTAGTCAGCATTACAAATATATATATATATACCCAACAAAAAAAGTTCTGCACACAAGTGCTCTTTTGCGTTAATTTTATAATATAGCAAATAACTGGTATAAATACTTACATTTATATAAAAATTAATTGTTTGCGGAGTTAAAGACAAAAACAGAATTAAAATTTGTTGGTAAATAAACGAGAACTATCATTTTGAGTACGAGAGGTGTCAACAGTCAAAAGTTGCAAAATTTGCTGTATCGAGGTATAGGTGTGAATTCTATGAAATCAGTCAACATTTCACTATTGTCTGTTCTATGCCATTATCGTCATGCACTGTGATGCGAGTAACAGGAAGTAATCAATAGTTAATACCAAGCCATTTCCAGAATAACACTCAAACATAAGATTTTATTAATTACATCACATAATATCACTTTGTCTCACTCATTGACGTAAAGGTGTGTTAACACAGTTTAGTGGTGACTCGAACAGTTTTCATTCTGTATTAATCAATCAAAGCATCTTGTTTATTAAGTGTATAAAAATAACCAAATAATTCAATCAACACCTAATCTTAGAGAAAGACAGATCTGCATTGTTTGTTATTCAAATTAATTTATTTCTCATGGTCAACAAGGAAGATTGTCGTAAATTGGACCTTAATGGCAAATGTTGGACCACACCTGCCACCTAGACGTCTTTCTAAAGAAGACAGAGCGCGTGAAGCAAGTCAGTTCGCTGTTCTACCCAATTTTCTTGTTCATGAATGGATCCTAATTCCACAATTGAACATTCGTCATCCGGTAAATTCCGTGACAAGACGCTGAGGATACCGGATTCATCGTGGTGTATTTACTCAGTATAAGTCTAGCGATTTTTGCAACTTTTGAGTTGTAACCCCCAGTGGCTTCAACAATGAATTGCTTAAAAAGTAGTGATCGGATTTTATTTCTGATTTTTGTTACATTGTTAACTATGGATTGCTAATTTATTTGATATGTACCATTTTATTGTGTTTAGTGAAATTAAAAAGATATTTTATAAAATGTCCAACTGTGCAGAACTTTTTTGCCGAGTATATATGCTCAGCTTATATATTTTTTCAGTCGCTCTGCAAAACATCTGTTATTATGCTCTGAATAACATACAATGTATTTGTTTTGCTCAGCATAACATAAAAATTCAATAGGATATATTTAGAAAATAGAATATGTTTTAATCATGGTAAATATTTCGAAATGAATATGCCTAGTAAGAAAATTATAATAGATTTGTTCAACTTTTGATGGAAAAAAAATTCTTAATGTATATGTATCAACAGCGGCCATGGAAGTGTTTGCAAATACAAAGTTTGTAATCTTAATACACATACTGTGTCAATACCGTTTAAAAATGATACTTCTATCCATCTGACAATTTCAAGACGGTAACCCTTCATTATTTGTGTTGCCTTTTTTTAAAATCGATTTTTTTTATAAACCCATGTCCTCTATTTCCTCTTGGAATTTTGGTTGAGTTGGGAGGCTTTGTCATCTGGATGTGGCCATTCCAGATATGCATAATTAACCTTTTTCATAATAATTCGTGCGAATACCGCAATTCTAACAACGTCTGTTTCCCTGGCAATACCATTGTATTGCCCCCTGACAATACCAGTGTATTGCCCAGCTTTAACTGCTTACCTATGAAATGATACTTAAAGAAGTTTTACAACTTTCTCAAAATGTAAAACGAGATAACATCTGTACTAAAACTATTTTATTTAATCTGACATAGTATCATAATATTGCGTTATTATTGTATGCACACATTGGACAAATTTATTTTTTAATTAAAAATTATTCCAAAAGTAACTTTACACCAACTCAGTTCATCCATAATGCATTAAACTTTCTCTGCCTAATCAGTGCTTCACCTTCGTTAAACATAAAACTGACATTTGATCCTGGAAATATTCAAATTTAAACAGAGACAATAAATAGAGTTAAATATAGAAAAATATGTATACCAATGTTTGATATGAATTCTGTTAAATTCGATCAAAAACTATATAACTAATGAATTCCCGCAAAATATTCATCTGTGCGAAATTCAATGATACCATAGAAAATAATGAATAACTAAATTGAAATATTTTGTATAAAATTTTCCGCCAAACGACGTTACGCGCCTTTCACGTTAAGTAAATAAGTGAATTTTAATCGTTTTTGGTATTGTTATTACTTCATTTTGTTAAATTCGATCAAACATTGACTTGTAACAAAATTCAATATGGCCGCCATGAGAATTTACATTCATTTAGGTGCTGTGATAATTGATTAGTAGAATTTCATGAAATGAAATATGACAAAAATATGAAGTATAATTGTTGTCGTTTTATTGTCAACAACAAATTTTATACAACATTTAATAACATCAAACATATAAACTTTCCCGAAATTGGGTCATATCAGATTTGCTTTTTGAGGTCATATGACTGCTTTTGATTTATATTGAACACACTTTAATATAAAACTTCATACGTTCTGGAAACCGCCTGCAACTCGTTTATTTCAATATTGGGGAAATGAGCAATCACCGAAGTATTAAATCAGAAATGTGAAACCCATTTTAAGTAGAGTATGTCAACATTTTACCTGAAATATGAAAGAGAAAACATAAAGGACTCAAACTGTTAGGATCAGCATGGACGAAATAAAATGCTCAAATGTGTTCGGTTTCGTTGTGCTATCTTGAAAGCAATTTGCTGGCAGATCAGAACCGACTGCTTATATACCCATTAGCTTCGTCTGATTCATTGGTGTAGTCCGAGATTGAAGGTTATAAAGCTGAGTTTGGAAACCAGTCTGAGTTTGGAGACTAGTCGCCATTTCAGCCAATCAGATGCTTGAGATTTGAGACTGGTTTCCAAGCTCAGTTTTATAACCTTGGGCACGAGTTTTTTCAGAGCTCATACTGAGGCTGTTTTGAGTACATGCGCCCTTTCTTCATGTTTTAAAGGGATCAACTAAATTTTATATTATTTAGAAACACAATGAAATAAAACAATAACTTGTTTTAAAAGTAAAACACATTTTTGTAAAATTCAAATTAACTTATAAGATTTCTTGAATTAAACAATATCACTATGTATATTAAGGTCAATGTAAATAAACTAATGTCTTGGTTAATTTTAAAATTCATAAACAGTTTATAACTGTAAAGCATTTTTTGCCATTATGTTACTTAAGATATAATTATTTTTCGGTGTTAGCTGTCTAAGCTCACTTTTGACCTAGTTTTTCGACCAATGAACTGTTGTAAATAATACTCGTATTCAATTATTATGCAGAGGGAAAATGAAATAAACTATTTCGATTGGTCGTTATTTACACCAGAGAGGCATCTAGCAGGGTGGAGAGGTAACTAGTGGGATTTTTATTATTATGCAGGCAAAAATTAAATAGATTATTTCGATTGGTTGTTAGTGGGTGTTGTATTGGAGAAAAACATATTTACGATTTAAATAACCAGTTAAGTCAATATTGATGTCTTAAATACAATTTTATATGAAATATTCTTGTGTGTCAGGTAAACACTTGCATACAATACACAGTGTAAAACGAAAGAAAAGTGTAGATATTTCTAGTTCTTACTGGTTTCTTTCTAGTTCCATTGATACTGATTGTTAATTTCGAGTACAAAATACAAGTTCATTGTAGTGTAGTGGCTAACACTCTCGCCACTCAAGCGGAGGCCCCGGGTTCAATACTCATGGCGGACACTTTTTTTAAGTTAATTTACGTAAAAGTTGGTAGATTTCGCTCTTGTAAGGCCAGAGAAAATAAATTATTAGATTCTCATCCGGATTTTGGGAAAAAAAGGGCGGGTGGGCACTTTTTAATTTTTATTTTTTATTAACGAAATACCTTAAGAAGGTATTTCGGGATGGTCTAAAACCAGTTCTGTCCAGAACACAATATGTTTCGATTTTTTTACCAATAATTTTTTGGGGGGGCGGGTGGTTTTGGACAGGGGCGGGCGGGGATGAGAATCTAAAATACTTTTTTTCTATTGCCTAACAGGCTGTTTTTATTTATTTTTATTAAATTTCTAGAACATTTATTCATCTTGAGTTCTAACTCTACAAGATATATTTTATTGAAACCGATTAAATGTAGATCAAGACTTAATGTAAGACATTGCTTATTTAATCGAATCGACTTGTTATCACTTTATGAATTTTTTGCCACAGCCTCCACAATTTATTAAAGACACTTTCAATGAATTTATGAGTTGTCATGATTCGGTCGCTTAATCTCTAGGTCATACTAAGAAGGCAGAGGCTGTTCTTCAACAGCTATAACAAGTAAAATAAAATAACTAAACTGTGTCTGCTTCGCCTCTCTGTATTTCTTTCTTTCTTATAAACATGTATATATAAATCTTTTCCATCAACGCCGTTTATCTTTTTTAAAGATATTTCTTGTTATTATTTATCGTAATCAAATATGCTGTTAATTTTATATATATTCCAAATATAAAACAATTTAGAACCTGTTAACATGGTTCCTCAGGCACGTAAATAATAATAAAATTTGTTCAGCAGCGATTTAAAATGATGATACATGTACATGCACATACAGAAATTCAAACTATTGTTATTCTCAAAGTCTTTTATAAAATAAGAATCTATAAAATTTATAATAATTTAACAAAGGTTGATGGTACCATTTCTATTTTAACAACATTTTGGCCTCACAAAATGTTTAAAGCAATAAAATACTATTTCTGGTCATCATAGTTGTGTTTATGAAGAAAAAGGTATAAATAAGCTATATATGAAATCATACATGTATCAAGTAATTATTGTGAAGTCTTAACTTCACTCTTTTATATCCTTTTTCAGAATGGCGGCCATCTTGAATTGAACCAAAAGTCATAAAGTCGAGTATTTTTCCGTTGGCCGCTCTACTGTTAGCTCGACATGAACAACATGAACAATAATCTCAGCTATTAGTTCCTAGACATTAGTATAATTATATATGCTCAACATCAAAGGGAAATTCATCACAAAGAGTCCATAAAATCAAATAACATTATTTTAATCTCGGCAAATTGAGTATAATAGGTTCTAATTTATATTATTTAAAAATTAATTGAATAATTCATAAGATACGGTACTTGTTACGATTAGAATGTTTATGCTTTGTTTTCATGTCTGTACCTAATATCATAAACTAAGATTGGAGACCAGTCTCAAATCTCAAGCATCTGATTGGCTGAAATGGCGTCTGGTCGCCATTTCAGCCACAGATGCTTGTAATTTGAGAATGATCCAAATATTTAGGTATATGATCTTTGGCCCAGTTATCCAGACATCAAAGTTATCCAAGCACAACGATTTAACAACTTTTAAAAAATTATTATTAATACACCATTGAACTTCTTATTTCTTTAATATAAATTACTATTTTTTTTCTTCTAAGTGAGTATTTAGACCATAAAAACCAAAATGAGGAGACCAATCTCAAATCTCAAATATCAAGCGTCTGTCGAGATGAAATGGATACTAGCCTCTATTTAAATTTGATGATTTTGCCAAGAGCAGGTGGAAACGTGTCGCTCGATCTTTGCTCGTGCTATTTGCTATGTTTGCTTGGTTTGTTTGCATGATCAACTAACTTCAATTTGTTCACCAATTGTATATGTTTACAATTTTTGCTAGTTTTCCTATGTCAAGAGAGGTTTTCAAAACAACTTTTTTGTCTTTGGAATCAATTATTTAGTGTCTTTTTTAAATCTTTATTGATTGTTTTTTAATTAATCCCATACCATTGACTTACACCGCGGGGTCAAACTAAGAACACTCTTTAATTGAAAGGGAGGTAATAATAAAATTGGGTTTTTGAAGGTGACTCATTTAAACAAAAATGCTGCTGATTGATCAGGTTTTATGTTTTTCCTACTAACGAGGGGTCATATTAAAGTTTGTGACTTTTGGAATTACCCCTTCCTTGATTAAACAATTAATGTTGTTGGTATATAAACGCATCAAGGAATTTCACAAGCAATTGCATAAAAAGAAGTATATGTAAAATGGGGTGATATTTTATACTTAGTTGATGGGTGGATTGGAGTTATTTCACCAAGACAACTTGAACTTCTTTGTTCATATTAGAACCTGGGACAAGTGTGAGGTTGATGCACACTGGAAACTGGTTTAAACCCCGTGCGACACATTGTTTTGCAACTGACCATTCCAAGACGGTAACCCCTAGGGTTCTCTTTTTCATTATTTATTTGTAATGTATAATAAATCTTATTAACACATGCTCTCTTTTCCTCTCTGCCTTTTCGCTGCGTGGAGAGGATGTGCGATTCCTGATATGCATATTTCACTTTTTTTAGAACAAATAGCTTATGGTGTAGGTGTAAGTGTGCTTCGGCCCTTAAACATGTTTTGATCGTGTAGTGGTACATTTCATAAATGTATATTGTTAATTTTTTTCTTTCATGTCAACAATATGTCTTTTTTAGTCTTTATATTCAATATATAAAATTGCAAACGTGTACATAATTAATAAAGTTCAATTCATTCATTTCAAAGCACATTATTCCTTAGATTCAATTTATTGAATTCAAAGTCCGCGTATGTAACTCAGTTAATTATCTAATTATAGTTGTCCATCATATTTACTTAACTCAAAAATTCTGTTTGCATCTTTAATGTTCTCCAAAATCAAGAGCAAATTCATTGTAACTAAATACGCAAATCCAAATGCAAAAAAGTCTAAGATTTAACTTGATATATAAAAATCGAATGACCGATCTGATTTCCAGAATAACGCTAAATTAACTGAAGTGTACTGTGATTTTATACCGAAAAGAGCAGCAACCTATCAGAAGATTAGTTTTGCTGTTACCGTGGGAACCTCGGTGCAAGTCAGCAAATCTTCTTTGACTTGATTGATTACATGAGAATGCTTTTTACAGAAAGCCCTGGAGTAGTTCTATGAGTTGAATAACTTAAAGGAAAATGTCAACGTGTAAAGCAATGTTGAAATAAGAATATTTTATGAACAAATGAAAATATCACTTAGATTATTTAGATTAGGGATGGGATCGAATACCAAAATCCCTATTCGAATATTCGTCGGACATATTCGAATATATTCGAATATTCGAATTTTATTCGACTTTTACCTGAGTTTAGATAGAATGTCCAGAAACCAAATATGTCCGAATTTTCTTAATATCCGAAACATGTAACATTTGAATATTGTTATCGTATCAGTGTTTGCTGTTCATTCCTGTTAAATATCTTAATATGTACGACTTGAGTAAAGAAATTTGAATCAAAACTAGTATTGTTTGTTGTTATTTACGGATAGCATATTATACTTAAGAATAGACTCTGACGCTGACAGTCCGAGATGCATTCTAAATTTAGAGGATGCACATACCAGTAAGATAGCCAAATATTCGAACTGGCCATGTAGAAATTATGAAATAGGGGATATTATGAAGATATTTTGGCATTTATCAAGCCTAAATTAATTATAGATACAGGTTTGGTGTTTTCAAGGTATTTGGAATATATTTATTTAATAACTATAAGAAACCAAATGCAGCCAGGTGGTGATCAGTGTGATGCAGGGGCTTGAATTCGAAACTAGAGAAATCCTGTAAAGTAATCTGTTTCCGCGTCAGAAATTCAGTTGCATGTTTTTGGATTTATTTTGCGGAAAATCGGTAGGGATGACAGCTATATTCTTTTCTGAATCTGCTGTTTCAGCTGGACTGAAAGCAACCATTTCTGTGAGTTGTCGGTTGGACATTAATATTATGCAAGATTTTAGGTTTCGTGATTTTTGCCCCGGCCGACTGTGCAAAAGTGATGCTTGGATTGCGTTTCAGTGTTCCTTGGATTTTTTCAAGAGTTCTTCATAGCCTGAATTTATGTTGCTTGAGTAGCTTATAGCCATATGTTTACAGTAAACACTGATTTCTGTTTCAGGTTGTTGTTCTGGATTTATTTCATAGACTAGGTACAGAGCGTGTGTCGGAAACTGTGAAATTAGGACCGGTTACTGGCGTCAGCCGCCAGATCAGCACGAACGCTTAAGAAGACTGTGTTCTATTTTGATGGAATGACATAGCTCAGACCGAAAACCAAATTAAACAGACATCGAAACATTTGATTGGATACATGTATATGTGATTCATAATTGTCGCATTTCATTTGCTAATTTTTCCCATAAAAGACCAATGAAAATATCGATAATCTATACCGTGATCGCAAGAAAAACATACTGTCAACTTGCCAATTAGCACCGCGGGTGACAATAAACAGGCTTTAATCCATCGCCCTAGTAGGCAATCAGTCCAATAATTAGGGCCTATACAACACCACCTGCTGTGACTCTTTGTTTTTATAACAATTATGTACACCTGCAATTTGAGGTGATGCGACAATTAGGCAGAGAAAAAGATGTTTACCCCCTGCTCAACCTTGAGAACAAAAGATCAATTAATGTTCGTGTAATTTTTTGAAAGGGCTGTATTTACCTACTTGCAAGTGGTCTAAGGGCCTGTATTGACGCATTTTATTACGGACAACTCCAGTAATTTTAATCTAACATTTTTTGGAAGAGACTGAGCATACTTATATTAAAAATTCTCGAATATTCGAATCCGAATTTCTCATTCGAATATTCGTTGTCAAACCGAATATTCGAATATTCGGCCCCATCCCTAATTTAGATGCACCAGCAAGAAGCAGAGCAACGATCTCCATTGGGAGTTTAGAAAGATGATCATAATTTAAATTAAGTTCGAAAAGGTGAACGGGTTTTCACCGACAAACCGCTGTCTTTCTGACTCCTACATCACTAGGAATTATTAAAATGTATGAATACATAGAGGATATTTGTTTTAACCAGTGTAAGATATTAGAAATATATTTCACCGAGTGAGCTCCGAGTGAATTTGACAGAAAGGTTGCACGAAATGGCGCCAAAACCGTTTGTTAATGACGTCATTACGTCAAATAAACACATTTAAGCCCGTTTCCTAAACGTTCTCATTTGGTATGTTATGTGCGTTTGGGTACCGACGTGAAAAATTCGGTTAAAATAAAAATGATATTCCACTGTTTAAAAACAGTGAAATACCACTTATTTCACCGGGAAAATTCTATTATTCACTGTAAAGCATAAAATAAAACAATATATTATGGTTACAAATGATTGAACTAGAAATAATGTAATATAGTAATTGTTTTTATTTCGTGGACACAGTATTAAGCAAAGTTATTAATTAAAGTGTCATTTGTTTATTTAGTTATTGAAGCGTTTACAGATTACGGAAAGCACCGTTTTTTATCCGGTAACAATAAAATCCGCCAGTTGTGCCCAGCAAGCAAAAGGAGCGCTTGATTTTAATAAACTGGTTGATATACACTCACAGAAGTACCGTTATTTAAAAACATCTCTATATATCATATTTGTGTTGCACTGGAAAAAATAAACAATAATAAACATCTACCGGAAATAATTTGTTTGAATGTATCGCTAATTGTTATTCTGGTCCGTAATTGTTGCGGCCTTAAAACGTCGTAATATGCATTTCCATTATTGCTCATTAACACTCTCATTCAAACCGAGCCTGTAATATTTTAATTTTGTCGTTTTCGGTGGTTTTCAAATATTTTTTTTCATCTATTTAATTTGTCAAATTCTCATAGGCTGCGTAGACCTACATGTAGGTATGCATTGCCATTAATGCCCATAAACAGACTCATTTAACCCGAGCCTTCACTAAGGACGCCTTCATGGAGTTATTTCACCAAGACAACTTGTACTTGTTTTGTGATACGAGAACCTTTTGGGGTAAGTGTGAGGTTGGTGCACCCTAGAACCTGGTTTTACCCCCAGCGGCAATTTGTTTTGCCACTGACCGTTCCAAGGCGGTATCCCCTAAGGTAATCTTCTTCGTTAATTGTTAGTGGCGTCCTATTTGAATTGACATACTTATATAAAACATGCTCTCTCTCTCTCTCTCTCTTCCTCTCTTCTTTTTTGCTGCGTGGGGAGGCTGTGTTTTTTGAGTGTGGCGATTCCTGATATGCATATATTACTTTTTTTTCAATGCTTTGATTATTTGTTGTATTCGGCGGCATTCAAATTTTCTTTATCTATTTAGATAAACGCGGAAAAGTAGTAATTTTTGTAAACCTTTTCCATTTAGGAGTTTGCTGCAGTTAAAAAAGTCTATCCAACATAAAAGAAACTAAACAGTTGTTCTGTCTTGGAAAAATCGACAGAATTATTAAAACTAACAAAATCTGTAAATACATTCCAATTACATGCACAATACGAATAAAATTATATCGTACCATTTATTTTTAGCAGGGTCATGTTTGTAACTATGAAATAGAAGTGGCAATACCTTGCCATTGACTGTTTCATACCGAATAGCCTCTCAGGTTTATTTTTATCGGTATCCTTTAAAATTATATATCGCTATGTCTTTTTCCTTTTTCTTTTTGAATGTGAAAAGGTCTCCAGTTACCAAAAGCATGGTGAATTTTCAAGAAAAATTTGACACAAAACCTACGGATAAGAACGTTATTAAAACAAGATATAGAATTTCAGCAAAACATTTGATGGTATAGTTCATTAAATAAAAATCGTTCAATAATTTTGTTTTCTTAATGTCATAAACAAATTAAATTCATTCAATATGGTTTTATGTTTCATTCATAATCCTGGTAGCTAGCAAATTGCCTTCAAACTACAACCTTGTCGCAAGGTTATTTAACTAAATATGGAGATCAGTCTCAAATCTCGAGCATCTGATTGGCTGAAATGGCGACCAGTCGCCATTTCAGTCAATCAGAACCTTGAGATTTTAGACTGATCTCAAAACTTAGTTTTATGATCTTGGGCCCTTGTCGCAAGGTTATTTAACTAAGGTAGGAGACCCGCCGGTTATTTGAGAAATTCGAGTGATTAAAATTCTGCCAAGTCTAAAAAATCTTGATAACTGAAATGTTTTATACTATTTATCATTAAGCCTGGTCGTCGGTCTGAAGTAATTTACGTAACCCTTTCCTCCAAATATACGCATTTTACGCATGCGCGACCAGTGAAGATCTGATCAGATATGCACTGGTCGCATTTTGGTCAGAAATAACCTAACGATTAAATAGCGAACAGTTTAGATCCTGATAAGACGGCGCGAATATGCTGGCTGTTCTGGATCTAAACTGTTCGCCGACGCAATCAAGGTGTACTTACCGAAGACGATAGTGATTAATCTTTTTATTAAATATATAAAGCATATTAACTTAAAAATTAAAAAAAACTTGTAATTAATGTGGCATGTTATTTTTCATCTCTTACCTTCTTTATTCCATTCACTTATCATGAATATAATACAAATGTTTTATTAAATCGTGTTTTATTTTCATTTTCAACAGTACAATTTCACATTGCACTTTGCTTCTATTCATGATATAGCCTTAACTTTTAAGATATTATCCCAAGATTAATACTCACTATAAGAAGGATGCAGAAAATTAATTAAAGAATACAACAACAACAAAACAACCAAATTATAAATATTAATTGTGTTCCTAATTACCGAATTCAAAAATATCATTGCACAAATAAATGTATTGATTAAATTAGACTTGTTTAGTGTTTATTTAAATTGCAACTTGATTTTACTAATTGGCATATCAAAACAAACCTAAGGATAGCCTTCCATACAATTTGCAACAGGTGAAAAGGTCACTTTGAAAGCAACCGGATACACTCAATGGAAAACTGGCAGACTATGTCTGACTGAGCCAGTTCGTGAACAAGACATTAAATTTCTACGACCTGCAAAAACGAATTTACCAGTTGTTAATTCAAAACTTTTGTTCAGTGATGCTATATTTCAGTTTCATTTGTGGTTTTCGCACATATCTGGACATTTATAAAGCGAAAAGATGTTGCTTTTTTTCACAGAGGTCAAGGTCATCTCTCTTTCCCAAGTAATGATGAGATCGATATATTTTCCACATTAAAGTCAAACAGATTATTATTCTTTCAAATATAGAAATATATGGCACGTACAGAACGATCAACACAATCGTTAAAGTCCATCGATGAGCAAAATCCTCCTGATATTTGCATTCAACGGCATCATTAATGTGAAAGGAGTTTTTCATGTTATTTGTGTCAAGTTTTCATTTTGTATGTTTACATAAGTACATAGTACACAGTTTGATAGACAGATAAACAGCGACATCCAAAAAAAAACACGAAAAAACACAGAATAAAAGTTCTGAAAGTTAGAAAACATCATTCATGCAATTATTCGTAAAATAATTTTCAGACACAAAAGGTAAATGCTGGAAATAAAATAACATGTAAACACAAAATGTACATGATAGAAGTAAAATAACAAGTATAAATGTATATATGAATAAGTATTCTCAATCTAAGAGTATATACACAAATATCCTTATGATATCATTTTTCTAAAACAAAGCATTTATATTTTATGCCTTTACGGTATCTTTTATTTTTTTGTAAAAAGGTACACAGCTTTTTTAAATCTATTAATTTGTCAGTACTGAATAACTGTTAAGTTTTAAAATATTAGGTCTCGTAGAGTAGAAAGGTTTAACATATCTTTTCCTATCTTCGTCAAAAAGAGGGCATTGCAAAATAAAGCGGAATTCATCTTCTAAGGATCCGCAGTAATTGCATATTCTGTCATTTCAGAAATACCTCTCCATCTGCCTTCTTCTATCGGTATTCTGTGGTTTCTGGTTACAAAGGAGAATAATCTGAATGTATCTTATGATGGGTTAATTTAAAACTTAATCAATCTTTAAAACTACACGCTTACATGAACACAACACAGATACAAATGGTCAATTCTTTCTTATATATTTATATCAATCGTGATGTTAGCTAATTTAAAAATAAAGTAAACCAACATATCATATACGTCACTTGTTACGAATACCTTAATCGAGGTAGTTTTTGGAAAGAAAATATACTGAGCAAAACTGAACACTTACCAGTTTTTAAATTCAATTTTTTATCAGTGATGCTATATTTTATAATTCATTTAATTTGTAATATTGGCACATATCTGGACATTTGATAAAGCGGGAGGATAGTGTTATTTTATTCATAGAGATCAAGGTTATTTCCTCTCTTCTAAATAATGATGAGATTGATAACTTTTTACATTAAAGTCAAGTCTCAAACCGATTGTTTGACAGACAAATTTTATGTTTATGGTATGTATAGAAGAAAAACGCAATACTTGAAGTCTGTTGATGCAAAGAAATAAGGTACAGTTTAATGAATAACCGTTTTTATCTATTACATTCATTTGAATTAAAAAATGAACCAAATCCAACTTAATTTGCCATTACCATTTTTTTTTATTATTTTCTTCTTTCTTTTAACCGATAAATACTAAACCGACACCTACCAAGATAAACATATTAATCATCAAATTCCTCCAAGTATTAGTTTTCATTGGCACCATTAATGTAATTGGAGTTTTCCTTTTTATTTTGACAAGTTTTTATTTTAACTCAGTTTATAAGTTTTTTCACTTCTAAGAGTTCGGCATGAAAAGGTTTTAAATCTTTCCTCATGTACTAACCATAAATTGTATTAATTATCTAAAAAAATAAATTTCCTGAAAAGTAAAGAGATCTATCTGTCACGTGTCCTATAGTAACCAGATGAGTGCGACGACGCTGCAATTAAAGAAAATTAATATTCTTTTTAAAACACAAAAAATTAGGATGTTGCTAGGCTACATCAAATAGCATTAGAAATTACATGGAATTTACATTCGTCGGCAGAAAACGTGAAAATAAAAACATGCTGTTGAGGAATGGCGCAATTTTGACATTTAGAATAAACATAAATGGAATCAATAGATAAGATCAATTGAATTATAGATAAATCCACAGAGAGTAATTTAACCCTTTCCTTAATATATACGCAGTTTTACGCATGTGCGACCAGTGTAGATCCAATACAGCCGGCACATCCGTGCCGTCTGATCAGGATCTGCACTGGTCGCATTTTGGTCAGAAATAACCTAATGAATCAAAAAGCAAACAGTTTAGATCCTGATCAGAAAGCACGGATGTGCCGGCTGATCTGGATCTAAACTGTATGCCCTAGCAATAAAGGTGTAGTTATACAGGAAAGGGTTAAAAAATGTTTGTATCTGAAAGGAATGGGGAAAACGTGCAAAAAAATACCTTCTCCTACATTAAACGGTATATGGTATTAGCTGCCTTGCGATGCCCTTAAAAATATGTGTTTATAACGATGGTCTTTAAAACAACAACAACAATAATAACAGCAACATTTATTAGCATATAAGCATTGTGGCCTTTTGAAAATGAGACCGGTCTTAGAGACGAACGTGGTGCAGTGGTTAAGGTTGTTGGATGGCAATCACAAGCCTCTAATCAGCGAGGTTTTGAGTACTGAAGATGTCGCCGAGAAAGCTAGCCAGCTACCTTGAGGAACGTCGGTTGTTCTACACAGGTTCCCGTCCATGCCTGAGATATTTCTCAGAGGGGAACATGGGGTCTTCTTCAACCAGAAAAGCTGGAAGTCCACAACCATAAAAGCACTCGTAGGAGGCAGGGCAAGGCGTTAAACCTAGAAAATCTATATGAAACTGGTCATTTTAAAAATGTATTTAACAACAACAACAACAACAACTATTTATTGTATTTTACTATTTACATGCTTTTGACAACGACCAGTTAAAAAAACAAATAGATTACATTGCTAACATGCTTAGTTTTAACAAATAATTGAAAATTCAACAACAATTGAAGAGCATAATTATGGTCACTTCATTTAATTATATTGATTTTTATCACATACAGTATATCACATATCACACATCTGACAACATATTTCATTTGATAGCTAGGTATTTTTTTGAAGAGAAATGATAATCCTCTAAATGAAAAAAAAAAGAACTAAGACGTTATTAATATTTGTTTGATGACCTATTTAGCTAACCGTTTGCCTTTTTTTGGCTACTGGATGTATGTTATGCATGTTATGCACTCAGTATAGTTCTGAAGAGATAAAATGGGAAAAATGTCCGGTGTAGCCACGCGCTAGAACATATACATACCTTTACAAAAGCAGATACCAAATAAAGCAAAAATAACTAAGAAACAGAATTTTCTCTACAGCAACATTTAAAAGAAACTAATTATCAATTAATGATAAGAATATATTAAAACCATAGAACGCGAAAAGTTTTTGAAAATATCAGAGTTAATTTGAAGAATTGGAATTAAATGTATACTGTTTATAAGAAATCGTTAATTGTTTTATCGTTCAGAATCCATTGCCCAAGGTTATAAAACTGAGCATGGAAAACAGTCTCAAATCTCAAGCATCTGATTGGCTGAAATGGCGATTATTCGCCATTTCAGCCAATCAGATGCTTGAGATTTAAGACTGGTTTCCAATCTCAGCTCTGTAACCTCCAGCCCATAGCTTCCGCTCAGCTGAATCAGGGTAGCTGTATCACGTGACTTTTAGAATGTCGTGCACACAAAATCATTCGCTTCATGTAGGCTTTTGCTTATTTCTCAGTAAATTTTTGATAGATTTTGATCAAATAAACACGTACTTACTCCTGTTAAATAACATTTTCATTGACATTTAACCTTTAATGTCAGTCTGCTGCCGCTTTCTCGAACATTCAAAGACATTTAAAAGATAATTTGTCAAAAAAACCTACCCGAAGCGAGTGATTTTTTCCGATCAAAATGTCTGCACGACATTCTAAAAGTCACATGGTATAGCCACCCTGTAAATTGATCTATCCGAGAGAGATGTGGTTCATTCAAAAGAACTACACTCGTACGGATGTACCGTCATGTACCAAACATTGAATACAAACGGCACTGGGGATTTAAGTATCCAAGTATTTAAAATGTCAGACTGATCCTGCAAATAATGAAACAAATGTCAAATGAAATTTGAGAATATTTCGGCTGTGAAGAAGTGACGGTAATTAATGAGGCTGAACGCTGAACGCAATCCCATTACGGTTTGAATGTTTGAATGATAAAAGACTAGGAGAAAAGGGATGGACTTTTAATCCACTGTGCTCGACAATAACGAAATCAATGCAAAGGCGATCAGTTGTTAATGTGCATTATTGAAAATCCACAAAATTGTTCATGCCGTCTTGCATTAAGAACAGTAACTCAACTAAACCCAGCCTGCAATATTTCGGTATTTTCGAGGTCGGTGGCTTTTAATGTGTATTTTTCATCTATTTTAATATCACAGTTGCGTTGCTTTTGCGCTGTTAAAGTCTCCACTTATATACAATCAGTACAGTTATAATTTACCACGTCGAAGGTAGCGATGCATATATCTGTGTAGATATTGAGTAACGTTTAACCCAGGGCTAGGCGGCGTGGACAGTACTATGCACTCCCATTACTGCCCATGAACTGGCTCAATCAAACCGAAACCTCTAGTAGTTTGATTTTTATCGTGTTCGGTAACTTTCCCAGTTCCTTTTCAAACTATTTTAATCCCTGAAAGTAAGCGGGATGGGTCATTTTTATACTTGATAGAAGAGAGTACGACAAGTTATGAACACGGATAGTTGAGTAGTGGTATTAAAACTGGAGTTGTCAACTGATCATGCTTTATATGGTGCTGTGTGCAATTTATTTTATTAATAATAAGTCTTTTTTTTAAAACACTGATTTCGAATTTCTTAATATGAAGTGTAAGTATAGTAACAATATCGTTTACAGAACGAATAGCCTTAGTTTAACTACTATTGTGTGAAACTATTTAATTTCAGTTTGAACATCAAAATACGAGTATCTGTCAAATGGGGCGCGTCAAGGAAAAAAACCTTCGGACTATTGAAGCCGATTCTTGAAATGGGATCATAAAGTTAAGCAGACGACATTACTTCTAATGTATTTCGTGGTAGAAACAACTTTATTTTGAAAAAAAATGTCTAACAAAATTCCCAACTAGTTAAGAAAAATGATTGAAAATAGTATGTTCTTTCCAAATGTAGTAACTACTAAATTGTCAAAAATGTGAAAAGAGACTTTTTCCCATGGCGTGCCGCAAATTATAACGCAGTTTAAAGAAGTCGTGTTAGCTTTAGCAGGTGACAAGACAAATTCGTTGAGAAAGTCTATGTTCTTAAAATTTAAACGATGTGGAGAACATTGTTTATTCTTTACAAAGATGCTATAAGGAAGAATTAACCCAACGCCAAATATAAAAATGAAAATGAAAAAATCTTAACTTCGGAAAAAAACACGATTTAAGTAGACACTGGACTATCGTTTTACCGATAACCGCGCGTTTTCAAGCTACGAATTAAGTGCATCCAAAAGTGTGCTAGTGTCATTATGATGAAGGTGTGTTAAACTTGTAAGAAAGAGCACGAGGCTTATCTCACACTATTAATTGAAAACCAGCTACAAGAGACATTAAAATAATAATCATAACATTTGAAATTCTATAGAAAGGCCTATAGAAATTAAACTTCGAATTCTAAGGTCTTAAAATATGTTTATCACCAGTAACGATATGGCTGGCCATGTTTAAAACGAAAACAATCTCAGATTTTATCAATAATCTGTAGATCACAGGTTATATTACTGGTATCAAAATTCGTTTTTTTTTCTATTTAAGTTTGTACTAATGACACAAGAATGTTCATTCAGTGCTCTTAAAATAATAATAATAGATGAAAAGGGAACTTTGAAAGCCGACGAACACGACAAATAATAGAAAAAGAAAAGAAAATATCGCAGGCTCGGTTTGATTGAGCCTGTTCATGGGCAGTAATGGAAATGCATATTACTGACCACGCCGCCTAGCACCGGGTTGATCGCAACTCAATGTTTACATCTATAAACAGTACGATTTTGATCCATCCTAAACGATGGTATGGCATATGGCGGGGAACATGGAACCTTCAATGTTGTATTTTCAGATTAATACCATTCCATGTTCAGCGGCGTTTGGTCCCCAGGTAAAAGAATTGGTTTGTCCTAAATGAGAAAACAATGGGCGGAACTAAACAGAATAGAATTTTGACAGGGGATCTGAGAATATAAATCCTGCATATCACAGACAACGCTAAAGGCAAAATTTAAAAAGCAGGAAGTCCTAAGGGTGATTGAACAATATCCGAACCTGTATAGGCTGGTATATTGAAACCACCCATCTCTTAAATGGCCAAAAAAATTAAACAAAGGCAATTTTAGAAGTACTATTGACATAGTACATAGGTATCGTTCTCAATGACCTTCAAAGGACGCAACTGATAAAAGCACTGATAAATGCACGGGGAAGGGTCACTTTTGTAGTATGCAAGTTTTCCTGCTAACTAAAGATAATTTAACACTCGCGCTTAGTTCCATACTACAAATCAGGTGACTCATTCATCGGTTATACATGTATAAAATGAATAATATAAAGAAAACTTAATGTAATTTATACTGTTTAAAATATTAATGCAATAAGGCTTTACCGAGTGCCTTCTTGACAAAAGTATTATTCAATCCAAGTTGATTTGGCGTTTGCAGTCTGTTGTGTCTTGTTTGAAGTTTCATTATTTCATAAATCAAAGCTCTCTTTTCCCCTCTGTGTTTTTTTTGGCTCTGATGGGAGGGTGTGTTTTCTGGGTGTGCTTTTTCCTGAATTGCATGTTTCTTTTTTATATATTTAATTAAATTTGGAAAATTTTAGTTTGGAAAATGAAAATAAAACAACCGAAGACAATGTAACAACTAAAACACTTTAATAAAATAGTTCATTTATAAAATGAAAACGATGAAAAAGTGTACACGTTTTAACATCTCATTTCTGGAGTAGTTTTTTTAAATTGTTATAAATGGATTTAATCATCTGATGATAATTCAAACCATATTTTTTTTATAAAAGAACACACTTATATATAACTGTTAAATTAACAAAGTTTATAACCATTTTTTGTTTGCTTTTAAAGACACTACTCAAAATTTGATAAGGGCCACTTTTGTTGTATGCAAGTTTTCCTGCTAACTTAAAAATAATTTAACACTCGTCTTTCAGTTCGATAGTACAAATCAGGTGACTCATTCATCGGTTATACATGTGTTAAATGAACAATATAAACAAAATGTAATGTATTTTATACTGTTTAAAATATTAACCCAAACAATAACACTTTCAGCCTAAAAAGTGACATTTAAACAAATTTTGAGTAGTATAATATCATTTGTTTTGCAATAAGTTTAAAAAAAATCAAACAGTCAAGTTTTCGTTGTAAAATTTTAATATAATATACAACTCACAACTCACGTTACACCTATATTTCAAATGGCATTTCAATTGTTTTAGGAAAATAGAAAAACATGTTAAAACAAATAAGTAAATTAAATTTTTAACATATGTATATACAACACCTGATGTTAGCTGTAAGGCAAGTTATTGTGAATAAACAGGACTGGTCTGCATTGAATTTCATCAAACTTCAACAAACGAATACAAAAGCAAGCACATATGTGTATACAATATAATACAATAATATATACAGAATCAACAATATGTCAGGTAAATATTATCTTTTAACAACATGTCAAAATTAATTTAACAATTTCATTGTTTAGTAACTCAAAATAATAATCTGCACTGTCTCATTCTTGCTCTAATAGCACACAGAAACAGTCATAAAATGCATTTTAAGCGAGATTATATTCGTGATCTAAATCTCATTAAAAATTTGTGAAATACCGCATTTTGTAGCAATCTATGTATTGTAAGGACTGCGGCTAAATTTGACAACAGTCTGGAAAAATCCATATTTTCTGTTCTTATGTTTCAGCGAATCAATTTAATAATTCAAAATACTTTGATGTAGCAGTAGAAATATAATACATGTACATTAACAATGCGAAGCAAAGCATTTTTGTAACATGCCAATTGCACGGAATTATTTCAATATTTTACATGCAAAGCTTTATTCGTGCAACTTTTCTCCATCCCTATTCAACTCTTAATCGATGACTGACAAATTCTTGCTCTTATATCCTTTCCGCGCCCGACCCTGTATTTAAACGTGTGCTTTTTTTCACGATTTTTAAACCCATAACGGAAATCTGCGTAAATTTGTTTAATACCCGTTGATAAATGTATGTTTGAATAAAGCATATACGCTTTTGTCCGTTACCGGTATTCTACCTTTTAATGAAATTCGGAATTGTCAACATGGTAAGAAACCCGATAAATAACTGTAAAACACGTTACGGTCTTTCTTCTGTAAAAAAGGTTGAAAATGCATATCAAGAATAGTGCGTTAAAATCCCGAATTTCAACGCTCTTTTACGTTATGGGTGGAAAATTCGGTTTATCGCAGGAAGACTGTAACGTAAAATTCCGTAAATTAATTAATCTAATTAACAGTAATTAATTTTTATGCCATTGCAAAAAATGTCATTTTTAAGTTATTACTAGGTAGATATAGGATTTTTTAAAATAATGAATAACTGTTTTGGAGCCACTTTTTTATTTTGACAATGAAAGAAGAAGAAACAGCAACACATGTAATTAGATTTTTTTTCTTAAAAATGAACTTTTTAAAATTACTCATTTTCTTATCAGATTAGTCAAATGTATTCAATTTCTTAAAGTATATTTGAGAGAAAATATGCGATGCGTTCAAAGGACTAATAGTTTTAAAATACTGATCGATGATTCCGTGTTCTTTTAAATAGCCACCAAAGTAAGGATTTTTTTAAAAATGAAAAATAAATCGTCGGGTTTCCGACGAAAAAACAGGGTCGGGTTTTGAAATGCGATTTTTTTGATACGTTTAAATACGTTTCGGGCGTCTTCCCGTAAAACAGGGTCGGGTTTTGGGAATTCAAAATTTTGTCACGTTTAAATACGTTATGGTCGTGGAAAGGATATGAAGTCTAAGTGTGAAAAATTGTTGTTGTGAATAGAGTTAACATTGCTTAATCGGTTGTTCAAGCGTTGTACCTATTTGTAGACTCATATAAAAGGTAACGACAAAGCTATTGTGAAGCGAGCTTTGTTTTATTCAAAATCCGTAGGATAAAGTTCCCCCCATGTAAATAAATGCAAAGATCAAATGCGGTCTTAATTGCAAATTTATACAACAGGTAACAAAACTACTGAGAGACCAACGGGTCGAATTTATACTTTCCGCTAGGTGTAGTTCCATATCGATTTTAATAAGCGAGAAGAGAAAATAAAGGAATAACATGATCAGTCAAAGGTACCCTGCAAAGTTTATGTAAATGAAACATGTTCATAGACAAGATACTATATGTATACAGGGAACTGAGGTGGAACTTATTTGTGGATTTTTAAATTTAGTTTCATATCAATCACTTACATTAGATTAAATTCATGGACCAACTGAATAAAAAAAAATAATACAAAATTAATGCAAAAGTAAAGAAGAGACATAACCTTAATAATATTAAAGGCCTTGGTGCAAGAGATGTAAACTTTGACATTAAAATTTGTTTCAAGTTTAAGGTTGTAATATGTAATAGATATAAATGATGTGATATATCAAGTAGTTTTCAAGATATTGGCAAAATGCATATTTTAATTACAAACACTCTTAGTGAAATAGAGGGATAACTGAAAAAAGCTTGTATCAGAGTTATAGGTCTTGTTGTTAATAATGAATAATTAAGATGGTGAATACATATTAGATATTTCATATCTCAAACAGTTTCAAATTCATAGATTAAGTACAAAAAGCATTTATTAACATACGCTGGGTTGCGAAAGAGAGCTCCCATGCTCTTTGAATAGTCGAGCCTAAAATATTAAAACTGACCTAAATCATTTCTTCACAGTTATTAAACAAACATATTCAGTTGTATACACATTAAAAGTAGATAAGTAACAAGATTCATTTATTGCACAGGGAAACTTTTGGCGAATTTCAAAGCTTTAAGGCAAAACAACGCCACAACGAACATTAAAAAATACCCATCTCTTTTATGTAATCACAATTAATAAACTACTAGGTACAACGGAAACAATCAATTCATATATTTGAAATGAAACATGATAATTTCTACATGACGAGATTTCTTTGACAAAACTGACAAAACTTCCGGTCTGTTGCTGCACTGGCGAAACATTACAAATTAAATGAAGTGCAGACAATGAATCGATACGCGAATCATTTCTACGGATACCGCATCGACACGGAAAAGTTCGTTAACAAAGGCTGTTGAGTAGCACCAGAATGGAAACAGGATACCGAAAAGACCCGATTTTTAAACAGATTAAATAAGTTTACATCTTAAATGGCATCAATAGCAAAACTAAAATATACGAAACATTCCTTACATTCCTTAGAATATTTTATCTCTGTCATCGTGTTCTTGCTAATTTGACTCCAGGGGCTCTGATCTTGGTAAGATCATTGAGTACCAGCCAATTTGGCTTTACAATGCTTTAAGCTTCTTATGTTTTATATGTTTGTGTGCTTTTGCATGCAACATTGTTATTATATAAACTGATTAGCGAGTTAGAGTTATTTCACCAAGACAACTTGTACTTGTTTGTTGATATGAGAACCTGTTAGGACAAGGGTGAGGTTGGTGCACCCTAGAACCTGGTAAACCCCCAGTGGCAATTTGTTCTACCACTGACCGTTCTAGGGTGGTAATCCCTAGGTTACTCTTTTTCGTTAATTGTTTGTGGCGTTTTATTTCAATTGACATACTAATAGCAACATGCATCTCGTCCTTTCTTTTGCGTTGGGTGGCTGTGTTTTGTAAGTGTGGCGATCCCTGATGTGCATATTTCACTTTTTTATATTTTGAAAACTTAATTAAATCATTCATTTTCAATAATATTGGTTTAGAATTGTGCTAATACTATACAATTATTATATAAACACAAACATTTTCATCAGGATCTTAAACGGCTCAACCGGCGTCAAAGTCGAAAAAACAAAACACATCTACATGTATTTGCATAAAATTTCAAACAAGTACAATGTACGATAACGTTTTAAGAAACAAGCAGTGCCATGCGTTAGTTTATCTCTCAGAAGCAGACGTCGTTCTTTCAAATGACGTCAATGAGCAGACGTTATTATTTAAAGTGACGTGAAGAATTGGAGAATGTTTAAAATAACGTCTAGAATTGGAGCGGACGATTGTGTTAAATATGACGTAAAGAAAATGAGCAGACGACATTGTTTTAAATGACGTCAAGAAGAGGAGCAGACGACATTGTTTAAAATGCCGTCAAGAAGAGGAGAAGACGATATTGTTTCAAATGCCGTCAAGAAGTGGAGCACACTATATTGTTTCAAATGCCGTCAAGAAGTGGAGCACACGATATTGTTTCAAATGCCGTCAAGAAGTGGAGCAGACGATATTGTTCCAAATGCCGTCAAGAAGTAGAGCAGACGATATTTTTTCAAATGCCGTCAAGAAGTGGAGCAGACGATATTGTTTAAAATGACGTGAAGAAGTGGAGCAGACGATATTGTTTCAAATGCCTTCAAGAAGTGGAGCAGAAGATATTGTTTCGAATGCCGTCAAGAATGGGAAAATATTGCCGGCTCGGTTTGATTGAGCCTGTTCATGGACAGTAAGTCGAATGCATATTACTGCCCATGCCGTCTAGCGACTTTTGAAATTATTTCTATAAAGATTGTTTCCTGCAGAGGATTGGGGTATACTAAGTTATCAGCAATTATCAAATAAGGCACTGCTTTGTTTTTTGTTAAAAAACTGTGTGATCATTAATATTCCACTCTAGAATTTGACAATCAAATACATTATTTATTATTTTATATTCCGAAATACGTGTACATGTACTTAGCGATATATTTAAAATTATTATATAACTCAAACATGATTTTATGAGAAGCAGGAGTCATATTGCAGTCCGTACTAAAAATCCAATTTGTCGTGTACAATTGGCGTGTCGTTGTGTGCCAAAATGTTCTCTTCGTCCAGTTCCGAATAAAAAACGTGTTTAGATAATTCTAAAGTTTGGTGATATTTTGGTCGATGTATTTTAAAATGTGACATGTGAAAATATATTTAGATTACATTACTATGCCATATTACTTTACATTTAATTACTGTCTTAAACTCAAATGCATAAACAACAAATAATTACATACAATTCAAGTAACACATTTTAAGCAAAGAAACTGGAACAAAAATGTTTCTGACATCTATATTTTACACCAGTTTACAATTAGTAAGTACGATATCAAACTTCAAATAGTCATATAGCCTAGAATATTTACAGTTATATACTAAATTATAACTATTTATTTATATAAACTATTGCTATAAAATTTATAGATATAAGAATCATTTAATGATTCAGAAGTATTTATTTTGTTGAAGTTTATTTTTAAAAACTAACAGCCGTTAATTGTCTTAACTAATATTTGTGACGATATTATTTAACAATGTAATTTAGTGTAGAACCCTACCCCCTTAAAACAATTTATTTTCAAATCCTGCTTGACACAAAGCAAAAAATGCCAAAATTTTGCAAAAACTCAAATATTTGATAAATGGATTACTGTTGTCGTCGATAGAAGGTATAAGGCCTCATTCTTTTACAACATTCAGATATTAATGAATATTTGGTTTGGTATATAAACACTTTTAGCTGGTAGTATACTTAAAACAAAATTAATAAGGATTTCGTTGCTTAAAACATTTAAAAAGGCGAGGCTCTTTATTATTTAAATGTTACCCGACATTTTTAAATATATAGAATATTGAAAAGAATATCACGACAAGCTGTTTTAAAAGTAGTCTGTTAACCAAGATTTTCTATAAGGTTTTGGAGTTTCCTGCAGTTGTCAATTAAATCGTTACAGCGCCAGTACAGAATTATAGTAGCGGTGCTTAGTCACGGGCTTTGTGGTATGGAACGTCTATGTTTGAATAGAAATAGAGAACTTTGAAAATCACTACATGCGACTGTTTAATATGGAAATATAGCAGGCTTGGTAAGAGAATAAAAAATACTATCAATTAAATTAAATTTACATATACATATTATTAAAATATAAGAAAAAGGTCAAATGCATCTACATTTAATAAATATAAAGGTTTACACTGGCGTAAAGGGGCTGTAAAGTCGTGAATTTAGGCAATATATACAACAAATGAATTATCATAAATTATTTGGTTAATTTTAGTTTTAAATAACTAAGAATGTAAAAAATTATCCTTATTAAAGAAAGGGGAGAAAGTTTCATCTGTAATTCCTTTTCCAGACTACAAGTATATTACTTCTAAAATTTTAACTCGCATTATGCCCGAACTAAACGAGTTTTTTTTATTGATAACACTGTGCGAGAGTTTTATCGATTGACAAGACGTGCTTGGTTCATATTAGGGGCGCGTCGTGGGAAAAGGTACCTTCGGACTGTTGACCGTCAATTATTGGAATGAAGCCGTAATATAATATTTGGCTACCAGCGGAATTTAAATAACATTTATAATAATTTACATTTTCGCTAAATTTCGATAAAATGCAATAAATTAATTGATGTAATAAATGCTTTCCTTCGGATATATTTTGTACATTTTATTAGGAGTAAATATTGAGTTGGCCCAGCTCGGGTCTAGACAGCGTGCGCAGTAATCTGCATTTCCATTACCGCCCTTAAAATGGCTCAATCAAACCAAGCCTGCTATATTTTCATAATTAACAGTTGCTTGTAGTGATTTTCAAAGTTCCATTGTCCTCTTTTCAAACATTATACGTATAAAGCTATACTTGTGAGGTACAAGTACCTTGAGTAGAGCTCAATTTTTCTAGCATCTTTTGTTTATGCACTTTTGAGGAAGATTTACAACGAAGCAGCAACAACAAAGATTCTTTGAAATTGCGACCAAACAATGTGTAAAGAATAAAGTTGCAACTATATGTAACATAGTACAACATAACTGTGCATTCTTGGAAAAAATAAAATTCCACCGACACTGAATGATACTCTGCAATCGATGTATCGATGAGATTATAAAGGCGAATGGCATGTGATGGTAAGTTAAGAAATACAAATATCAAAGAAATTACAAACAATGTCCTGGCAACACGAAGCTGGTTCACAGATCTCTGAACGCCTTGAAACCTTGTGGTCTTTCTTATGCATCCTGTTAAGTTCACGTTTTTTAAAAGTCCTCTTTCAGAGCGGTTTGGATACACTCCCGCCGACACCCTGTTTGCAGAATTCCATGAGCTTTTCAACACGGTCAAGAGGACAACAGAATTAACACACACGATAATGCAAAATGGTATCAGCATTGTTAAAAAAGTGTCAATCCAAGTAACAACACTTAGAAAGCCAAAATATTTCATCTTGTGGTAGCAAACACGCTTTCGTCCGTTTATCACAACACCGCTTGTCCAGAAACTAAAACTGTACAGGGCGCATCCGAATATGCACAGTAACGTCACTACAACCTTTTCACGGAATATATTACACAGATATGCATGTCTTAACGGCATGCAGATTGCAATGAAGCGCTCACAAGTAAATCCAACAATAAACCATGCGTTCAGAAACGACGACGTGTAGGTCACAAAAATGAGAACTTGACACGCGCCATCCGTTGTCATGACAGTTTTCACGTCCCCATCAATCCAAATGAGGAGCAGACAAATCAGAAATGATACATCCACAATGGCCAGCGCTATTAAAAATGCAGAGCAGGATGATGACCGCATGTTCTTTGTCAAAAACACAAATAAACATAAAATGTTTCCAAACAGTCCCAACGCAACAATGCATGGTACGAAAATGCTTCTCATCAGCTTTACAGCATGGATCCAACTGGACACATCGTCAGCAAACGAGTCAGTATAATCGTAATAAGATGTTTGATTTGTAAAGGATTGTGTTGTATTATAGTAATCCATGGCATTACGGTATGCAGTTATGTGTTATTGTCGTATGTTCACGTTATTGACATAAAATATTGAAGTTTGTTTTTTACAAGGCATAATTCTTTCCTTTTTCTTTTCAATGAATCATTTGTTCTGGAATAAATTTTTGAATTATGACTGTTAAGAACTTCTGGCAGAATCCGTTCATGCTATACATGAAATTAGGTAAATGTCAAAGATACCTGCTTTTACAAATCCAAAATAAGTAAGATATAGGCGTAGTTTTATCTCTACAAACATTCAAGAAATGCGCATTTAAATATTCCATGACTTGTATTTTATAATTCACAAGTAGTGTATGCCACATTTTTTGTATTCAAAATTGATATAACTTTTCCAATGTTAGTATTTTTATATTCCAAATACATACAATAAAACCTCCTTATCCGAAGAGCTAATATTTCTCATCCATGGCACAGCTGCTTATTACATTACAAAACTGCTATTATTTGTCGGCGAGCATTTCATCAAAATGTCTTTTTTGTTAAATTGTCCTCTGTGTTAACCACACAACAAAATATCTGCAAGTATTCCAATTGAATTTTTATATTCAAAATAAACGGTCAGTGTTTCAATTGTCCAGAATTACTAAAAAGATTCAAATTCAGCAGACATAACATATGCTCGGTAAGGCTATGTTTATAATATAGTCGAGACGTAAACTGAAATTGAATTTGTCGTACCTCGACTTTAAACGCTTTTCGCCATCACTTCATGCTGTTTTTACATATAAGTCAAATCAATAAAACAATTAACTGTTTTACTTTTCTTTTCTATTTGTTGTCGCACTGCAAAGTGTAAAATATAGTAAAATATTATCCTATGACAATTTGAATAGATAATATTTTTAAGCAATTCCCCAGAAGAAATAATTCTTTTTATTGTTTTAATGCGCGTTAGCTTCCGCTATACGGCTTTCTTTCATATCAGACAATGTAATCTCTGATTAATATTCGATAACCGGAATCCAGTTTCCGCCAGGTAACCCGCGTGTTAGCTTCTGCGCTGTGACATTTGGTCATATCAGAAATTATTATTTAATTTATTACCCGAACTGTGGATCCGTCAGTGCCCAAGGTTATAAAACTGAGCATGGAAACCAGTCTCAAATCTCAAGCATCTGATTGGCTGAAATGGCGACCAGTCGCCATTTCAGCCAATCAGATGCCTGAGATTTGAGACTGGTTTCCATGCTCAGCTTTATAACCTTGGGCACAGGTTATCGTTTTGTGATTAATTTCTCCACATTTGTGACAAAGAATATTTGCTGCATCAATGTAGAACTTTGGGGATTTTAAATGATTTAGTGTTTAATGTTCGACTTTCTTTTTCATACCTCTTTTTTAAATTTTTTTTGTTATAGAAAGTATAACAACACAGAAGGTGAACACTGAACAACGATGAAAATAAGTAGGTAAGAGACGGTATAACAATATGATGGTCAAGGGTAATGTCCTTAACATTTAAAAGTACGGTGTCCCGCCCTTATGTTGAATGTCCTTAGTTTAATAATTGAATAAAGTTCTCAAGCGAATTTCTCAAGAAACACAAGTGACGTCAACGACGTCATTACAGCGTAAATTCGCTGATGTAAACATTGATCTGTAAATCTATGTAAAGAGGGTGGAGGCAATCTGATTAAAATCATATCCTGAAAACCGCTACGCTATCAGGATCTGACGACGATTAGCTAAAACGTGCTTTTATCACAAACCTTTTTGAACCAATCAGATTGTCGCCTACAAAATCGCGAAAGTGAAAGTAAACATTCTATATTAAACCATAAAAAGTGTTGAGAGCCTGCGTAAGACATATTTTGCTGATTTTTTGTGTGTTTATGTAGTATTGCAATTATTTCTAATGTAATAACATCTTCAGATCATTGCGAGCGCTGTATATCATGCTTCCTGTGTTGATAATTTCTAAAAATAGAAATCGGGAAAAACCGCTAAAGCTTATGTACGGTATCTACGGGCCGTCATCAGATCTAACATTTTGTTAGATCTGACTTTAGTGAGATTGAGGGTGGAGGTTATCCTACTGAAACGTTACATTTGTTATTAAGTTTGTGTTTTTTGTGAACAGTCTTTTAATAATTAATAAAAAGGATAAAGCAATACTTTCTTTTTTTTACAATGTTCCTTTGTGTTCCATTGCTATTATTTCTTTTTAATAATGGGGAGGAGGTGGGAGGTATTGCACCTTACACATTAAGCCCACGACGATGAGGGTGGTTGGGGTACTCCAGCTCAGGTTATGGTGAGTGAATGGGTCATTCTGACGATTCTGACGTACTTATAAAGTAGAAATCTCTAAAGCAGATAAAAAGTAATATTTTAGAAACTTGTTAACTTTTGATCTATTTCAATATCACAGTAACGTTGTTTATGCCGTGTGGCGGCTGTTACAAGTCTCAGTGTTTCCACCAGTTTCGTCCTTTTCATCGTGTTCTTGCTGATTTTACTCTAGGAGCTCTGGTCTCAGTAAGATCATTGAGTACCCGTCCTTTGGCTTTGCAATGCTATTAGATTCTTATGTTTTATATGTTTGTGTGCTTTTGCATGCAGCATTGTTGAGCCAATAAGTGGGTTGGAGTTGTTTCACCAAGACAACTTTTATTTGTTTTGTGATATGAGAACCTGTTGGGGCATGTGTGAGGTTGGTGCACCCTAGAACCTGGTTTAAACCCCCAGTGGCAATTTGATTTGCCACTGACCGTTCCAAGGCGGTAACCCCTCGGGTTCTCATTTTTGTTTATTGTTAGTGGTGTCTTTTTTGAAACTGATCATTTTATTAACCATGCTCTCTCCCTCTCTTCTTCTTGACTGTGTGGGGAGGCTGTTTTTTCTGAATGTGGCAATTCCTGATATGCATATTTCACCTTTTAAGTATTGTTCTTTCGTTCCAATGATATACATTGTGCTATTTAACTTATGCTTTTGGCGTTCTCTGCTATATGCAGGATTTTTATTTTCAGATCCCCTGTCAAAATTGTATTCTGTTCAGTTCCGCCAATCTTTTTCTTGTTTATCACAAACCCATTCTTATATATGATGGCGATTCACCGAAAAACACGGAATGCTATTGATCTAAAAAAACGCATCAAAGGTTCCATACTCACCGCCATATGCGTCCTTTCAGATCCTATAAATCAATTGTGTTAGTTATGTGTTGTGTAGTTTGAAAGCATGACAGATATGTTTCAAAATATTTTCTATTGTTTTCCTTGATTTCGAAGTTATTAGAGATTTGAGTTTATAAAGGTTGTGCAAGTGGAGGTAAAATGGTTTGAATAAATTTAGTCGCAGATGTCTTTATTTAAGACAAACCAGTAAAATGCTATTCGTCTTCAATTAAGTTACAATGCGGGCATTTTCGATCTTTTTTGCGAATGTTTGGTAGTACGGATATTTTACTTTCGCTCTTCCACCCTATCACTATACTACTTCAAAAAAAAAATTTGTTTTTTAGGATAAAAAAAGTAAACTTCTTCAAACTTTCCTTTCGTCTAATTTAGAGGTATATTTTTAATGTATTTAAGGTTTCTTGTTTTATTACATTCGCAAGTTGGTATGAACATAGGTCTATTTAAGTAGCAGCGATGAAAAAATAACCGTCTGTTCCCTGTTAAATGTTATTTTATATTGTGTTATGCGAATAAGCTATTCCAAACATATAAAAAGGTATTGCTATTGTAAATCTGTTGTTGAAAGGACAAGATATTCAGGTAAAGATAGCTAAGATTTGTTAATAGTTAAGAAACCAAAGGTCTCAATTGGTTGCGTTGTCGGAATTGCATGGCTAGGCACTGTCGCGGTGACGGTGAGGGTTCGCTTCCAGCTAGAGGCAATATCATTTTAAACTTAAGGAAGTGAAATATCCATATCAATAAAATTTATTTTCAGACAGTAATATCCTAAAAGCAGAAAGATAATCTAACAAAAATACACCACAATTAATTAAGAGAAAAAAACATTTCGATAATTACTATCCAGTTGTAATAATTTTGTCAGATCAATCTTGGAATTTAAGACCAAACAGTTAACGATCTTTTGGGTAAAAATACGACGCAAACGGCTATTTATAACATTTTCTAAGTAAAAAAATGTTCAAAATATTTTAGGATTTAATTCCATGTATTTTCATTGATTGACCTGATAATGTGAGGTTGTCGGCCAGACACGTGCCGGACTACTACTGAGGGCAATGGATAGAGCGGCCTTTATTACATGTATAGGTCATTTGATAAATTTCGTTGCTGGTTGCACTAATTTCGTCGTTGATTTGGGATATAGACCAGACTGAGTTTAACCCAGAATATTATTTATATTACACGTGCCTGACTACTTCCTGCCTGCGGCAGTAAAGTGAGTGGCATATATTATAAGTCATTTCTCCATAGGATGTGTTGGGCCAAGCGAGTAATTGTCGCCGTAACAACAGATTAGCATTCCCCCATTGGATCATGCCCGAAACCTCATGGCGTTGGTTGTCTGAAAGCCGTGGCATTTTCACATTTGTATAAAGTAACACTTGAAAACTGAGGATGGGATTGGTGTAGCCGTAAGTAAAGGTTAACAAAAGGACTTGTTTTGATGTTATTCATGAATGTCTACATGCCAAAACGAAAATTTCTAACGTTTGTAAGGGGTAACTTAGGAAAGAAAGTTTTAAATTTCAGTGGACCATTAATGTATCGAATGGTTACCAATTGATTTTAAAAACACATCTACCTTTGTCAATTTATTTAACTTTTACACACATCAAACTAAACTAAAGTGTTGTGTTTTCATTGACAGTCAGTATTCTTTCCGCAAATGTGAACAACTGTTCATGTTCCTGAAACAATTCATCAACGACCCAGCTTTATGGTCAAACGTTAATGTTATACACAACGGCAAAATTGAAATAAAGATAAACATGTATTTTATTAAGGTGGATGGAAACGTTGCTCCGCCAGTTTTGACGTCAAACATTAAATATTGTCCAAATCTTATGAATTCGCGCTTATATTATGTCGAAGACAGTAGGGGTATGCTAAAAACAGTGCCCCAAAAGCTTGCGTTACGCAGATTATTATGATATTTCAAGTACAAAGAATGTCTCAATTCAAAGATTTAACTTAAATTATATTATACTTTTACCGGTGCATATTCAAGGCAAATTTCGTATAATTTTGGCATAAACTACAAAGTTAAAACTTTACGTTTAGGGAAAAATGGCGGAAATCAGGGTGCCTAAATAGACGGCGTTGTTTTTCAATACCCGTCGTCGGCAAGTGTGGATATTTTGCATATTTCAATAAAGCGATCTTTACACTTTCGTTCGTTTGTTCGTTCGGTCAGTCAGTCATTTATTCATTCATTCATTCCCCTACAGCGTATACGTCAATACTGGGCTGTTGTTTGTAGGCTAGGTCCACTGTCTTTGTTTAATTTTCCGTTATTTGGACTTACAGACCCTATTACTTTTTTGAACATTTTTTTATGATGAGACATTTCAGTAAAACAGTTTATTCACTCACAGTGGAAAATGTGATTAAGACAGGCATTCACAACAAAATAATTGTTCGCTAATACATCAAAATTGTTTAAATTCTTAAATGCTTGTATATAATTGTTTTACCCTATATCAAATAGTACTACTTAAAAGATCAATTTTACTTACATAGCTTATGTTCAATGCCAAAAAACCATCTTTTCGAATCTTTCTTTGTAAAATATTAATTCAAATTAAATATACTGAGCTAAAATGAAAACTTAACTAAATAACATCCGAAACTTTTGTTCGGTGATGCTATACTTCATCCTAAATTAAAGTTGACGTAATAGAACAGATCTGGACATTTGTTTAAGAGGGAAGATAAGTCGTTGATTTTTTTTCATAGAGGTTATTTTTTCATAGAGGTCAAGTTTATTTTCTTTTTTCTCTCTTAATGATGATGAGATTAATATTTTTTCATTAAAGTTTCAAACAGATATTTTGACTGTCAGAGAGAACAGAAAAGAACGAAACATTATATATTATCATTTAATGTAATCACGCTGATTGCAGATGACATACATACACACAAACATAGTCATATACAAGAATAAGTTATCAGTGCTGGGCACAGATACATGTTTTTTCCTATAATCCTATAATATTTTAACAATATGTATTATAAAAGTAAAAAAATATTAAAAAAAGTTTAACAAAGGCACAGAAACATGTAAATCATTAGCAACCAAACAACAACAACAAAAATAACAACAAATATACAATAACAACAGTTATCAGAGCATTGAGTGTTTACATACTAAATTTTGTAGATAATAAGATGAATCTGCATCTCTATTTGGGGCACGTCACGGGAAAAGGTACCTTCGGTCATTTTTAATGATAATTTTGTCTTCTCAAATTTATTACGACATTTCAGAGATTGGCGTCAACTGTCCGAATGTACCTTTTCCCGTGACGCGCCCCATTTTTTACCGAACGTATCCAGGTACCATGAATTGAAGGGGAAAAACAACAAAACTTGAATTCCCCGTTTCATAGAAATAAAACACGTTTATTTATATATATTTTTGCAAATTACCTGCCTTTTAATTAAAGAGAAAATAAAATCGAACTGTTGATTAGCCAAAAGTATTTTTCTTTTTTCAAACATATAAATACTTAACCAACAATATCAAAGACAAACATATAAGTGATCTTATTCATCTAGATATTTGGATTCACTGGCATCATTAATATAAGTGGTTTCCCATGCTATTTTGTTATGTTTTCCATTTGGCTCAGTATATGTCAATTACGTTGAAACGACAATTGTTTACTGGTTGGGTGTACCGACGATTATTGAAGCTTCTCATAAAATATTAAAAAACTGAAACGTAGTAAGTTTTGCGCTCCACCTTTAAACAATATAATTATTTTGCCAATTGTCAGAACAGTGTTTATTTTTTTATTTTAATGCGAACATAACTCGCCATAAGAGCACGAATAAATGGCAGGGGTTGTGGAAATGATTTAGTAATTGCTCAAAATGAAATTTTTTTATGTCAACCTTTTATTTTTCAAAGGTTTCTTCTACACATGTTGCTAAATGGCGATATAAATTGTCATCACATTAACTTATAGAGGGTAAAAACTGACAGACACTTTTGCCTAAAAATATTAAATTGAGGCACTTAAATGAACTTTATTTGTCGTGTTCGTTGGCTTTCAAAGGTCCCTTTTCATGTATTTAAATGTCACAGAAGCGTTCTTTGTGCCGTAAGGCTGCTGTAAAAAGTCTCCTTTTACATTCAATAGGTGCTGTTATCAGTTCTTTGAAGGTCGTTGAGCACGATATTTGTGTACTTTGTTAATTGTATTTCTTTGTTTTAATATTTCAGCCAGTTTAAGATGGGTCAATATCACAGCTGATATAGATTCGGATATTGTTCACTCATCCCCATGGTATTCTTCCTGCTTTCTTTATTTTGCTTTTGCTTTCACCGTGATTTATATTATCAGATCCCAAGTATAACTTCTATTTCTGTTTAGTTTCTCCCATAGTTTTCTCGTTTAGGGCAAACCCTTTCTTTTGTCTGGGGACAATTCGCCAATAAATATGGAATGGTATTAATACGAAAATTACGCGATAAATGTTCCATTTCCACCGCTATATGCACACCATCGTTTGGGATGGATCAAACTTGTTCTAGGGCAGAAATATGTATTTCTGTAACTGCCCATGAACAGGCTCAATCAAACCGAGCCTGCAATATGTTCGTGTTTGTCGTGTTCGGTGGCTTTCAAAGTTACCTTTCATCTAGTTTGCACAATTTCACGAATCATCAACTTCGGATGAGAACTGGAGTTCTATATTTTCAATGGAAACTCAAACAATTAATTCGTTCTTTCGATTCCTTTTGTCATTCTATCAGTTTCCTTTTTTTGCAGGCAAAATAAAAAGCAATCAGTTACAATCAGTTATGAAGACTAAATAATGTTCCCGATGTAACGAGCTCCGCGTCGCTCTCCGTAAAGGACCTAAATCTTGACATTTATAAAGCGGAAAAAATGTTATTTTTCACAGAGATCAAGGTTATCTCCTCTTAATTAAATAATGATGAGATCGATAATTTTAAACATAAAAGTGTTTTACAGAATTTTTGACTGTCAAATTTAAAAGCTTATGACAAAAACAATAGGAAAAACACAATCTTTTAAATTCATTGATGAAAAGAAATAAGATACAGTTACTTAAATATCCGTTTTTTCAAATGACCTTACTTTTAATTAAAGAATGAACACCAACGCTTTATTTTACAAAACCACATAACTTTTTTTTTCTTTTTCCCTTTTTTTAACCGCTAAATACTTAACCGACAACTTCAAAGATAAACATATTGTTGATCAAATTTCTCCAGATATTTGCATTCACCGCCATCATTGATGAAATATGTGTTCCATGTTATTTTTGTCAAGTTTTCATTTTGGCTCAGTATATATCACTTTGAAGGACTATTACGATTAGGTCAGTGTATGGTTAACAACGAAACGGTATTCTTTTTCACACCCAACGCCTCCTCCACCACTGGAAAAAAGAAAGTCAGCACAGCTAATGAAATATGAAATATGAAGATATTTTGTTTAAATATTTCGACAAGTGTTACGATGTATTGTTTCAACATCCCAGCCAATGAAAATGTGGATATTGTTCAATCCATTCTATGAGATCGTTCCATTTTTTTTTAATTTTGCTTTTGAGTTTCTCTGTGATATGCAGTATTAATATTCTCAGTTCCTCTGTCAAAATTCTGTTCTGTTCATTTCATTACTGCCCTTGATCAGGCGCAAATAAATCGAGCCTGCATTATTTTTATATTTGTCGTGTTATATGGCTTGCGAACGGTTCTTTGCATCTATTTGTTGATAGCTGTAGACCCGGATACTTCAAAAACACATCATAATATAATAACAAGAATTCAATGCAAACGCCGTAATGTGACGAAAACCAGATTGTCAAGTCAAGTATAAATTGATATAATTATACATGTTTAGAACATATTATTAATAACTATTGAAACTGGCACTTCAAACATCACACATTTCACTGATATTCGAACTACACCGATCATATTATTTTAATTTCTCAGTGCGGATTCGGAGTACACTCTGGAAACATAATATGTTAGATCACTTTCACTTTTTTTATCAAGGCAGGTGAAAACAGAAGACATACAAAGTCAGAAACTTGTCAGGAAATATAAATGTATATGGATTCAACGTGACTTGAAACAATTCTATTCAATGCTGCAATTATGCGGTCGCATAGCTCTTAGAAAAAAAGATGTTTCAGCAGTTTTATCCGGTTTCGGTTTATCTCTGTTTTAAAGTGTCTGTCCAAAAAATGTTGAAGATGTTGCAACAATTTCGTCTAGTGATAATACGCCGATTAAAGAAGCAATGTCTTACATTAAGTCTTGACCTACATTTATTCAGATTCAATAAAAGAATACCTCTTGTAGAGTTTGAACAAGATGAATTAATTTCCTTGAAATATAATAAATATAAATAATAACAATTTGTTACAAAAGCGAAATCTTCCAACTTGTACGAAAATTAACTTTAAAAAAAGGTGACCCCACCCGAGAATTGATCACGGGGCCTCCGCTTGTGAGGCGAGTGTGATAACCATTACACCAATAAAGATTTTTTTTTGGACTTGTTAGAAGGAACCTGTAAGAACTAGAAATATCAGCACTCCTCTGTCGTTTATCACTGTGTGTTGTTCGCAAGTGTTTATCTGACACACATGAATGTTCCATATAAAATCGTATTTAAGCCATCAGTTGACTTAATTGGTTATTTAAACCATTAATATGAATTTTCGGTACAATTGTCGCTTTTAAAAACGGAAATGCCAGAACTTTGTTTCAGGTAAACATTTTCGCACAAAATAAAAAAAATACTTACGGTAATCGTAAACAACACCCACTAACATTCAATCAAAATAATCTAATTGATTTTCCCGCTGCATAATAAGTTTTGTCTACAAGATATCATTGGTCGAAAAACTAAGATAAAAGTGAGCTTAGACAGCTTACGCCAAAAATGGTAATATTATTTTGGGATAAGGGGTACAACTTCCCTCCCAGACCCACCATACGCTAAAGAAGTTTTTGTCGGTTCGAGTGTAGAAAAATGAAAAAAAAATGGAAAAAAAATTTCCGGGGATGGAAGAAAGGTGCAGGTGTTACTTAACCTTTATTTCCTACCGGAATCATACAATATCTACCATCATCCGCTTAATAAGTTACACATCAATATCTCACCTCTATTTCTCAAAGCAAATGATATGAAACAGTAATTTACTGTGTATAGTAAAATGGTGGTATGTGACAAAACAGGTGATATTGTAATGTGTGACTTAACATGTTCGTCTATTCAATTAGGTAACAAGTAGAAAACTTGGTTCTCAAGTACTCGAATAAGTTTCTGATCGAGTACTTAAGAACTGGAAAGATTGTTTCCGATTTTAGAAGAGTTTGAATGAATTATCAGTTTCCGTTCATGTTCTTTCATCTTCAGTGTTACTCTGTATCAATATACTCATTCAAAATATAAATAAAGATAACTGAAAATCAAATAATATTTTATTAATTTGTGTTTTGTTATCTTTGTTAATATTTTATTATATTTTTAAACGAAATAAATAAAAGCACGAGTTTTCGAAATTGCAGGTTAATACGGTGGTCGGAATATAATGGGAATAACCAAATCAATGAATCGGACTGAACAAAACTGACAAAATTAGAATAACTCACTATGTATTTAAGTGAATAAATGACGACTTCACTCGTACTAGACTCATACGTCGAAGAAACCCGGTCATTTTTGTTAGGTCTAGTATGTCTGTTTTTTTTTCTCGAGTTGTCTTATTTTACTGTCCGTTTGCAGCCCGTTTGAAGTAAGTTCACTTTGTGAACGTTTTGGAGCATGTTTTGTTTTTATTGTAATACGGGTATTTGAGCTAAAATAATTTTACCATTTACAATTACATTTTTGAAGCAGCTGATTTGAGGTCGGCAGACCCCAGAGTTGACAGTCTTAACTGTTCTAAAGTTCTAAGATTACAGATTCTTTATTCAGTCTTAAAATAGTCATAATTATCAAAAGCTCATGTTAAATAATAAATATTTAAAGTCCTGAGAAATACCATACAGAATCATACAATTGTTTGCTTAAATTGTAATATAAACAAATATAAGACAAATTCCCGAAATATATGTTTACTTTTCATGCAAGCAAAATTCATTTTAATAATGTAGGCTACAGGGGTTCATTTATACGCATTAATACATAAATTAGAGAAGCCAATTTAACTGCACGAAACAAATAAAACAAAACAAAACTTGCAAATAATACTTTTTTTGCAAAAAGCTGAAAGAGCAGTAACTGTTGTTCTACTGATGTTACAAAAGTAGAATTTCTTTGTTGCTTCATTGTCCTTCACTTAAATTCTAATTAGTTTTTGATAATGTTACGTGTAAACTAAAAAAGAATCTCTATCCTGTAGCTTCATAAAACCCAGCGAAACCAACAAATGCGAATTCTAGAATGACTAGAATCAGAGACAGAATTAGGACGGATTATTGTCGGATAGACAATGATCTTTTATGCAGATAACACTTACACCTTACTCACGCCAATCAAATCGCTGACAGTTTAACTTGATTGAGTAATATCAATGAACTGCTAGTGGTCAGTACCCCTTGTATTATCTTGATTTATTTCAGAAACACTATTGCATTTGACAATAAAGTCGTTTATAAAGTTGACACATCATTGTGAGAATACCTTAACGTTGATAGGAAGAAAATAGAAATGACTAGATCCAGTTTTAGATGACATAATTAATTGTTGCTCAGGTTATTGGCCAGTTTCAAAATGGTCTAGGTGTCTTGAGTAATTTCAACGTTCGACCCAATTACAATCCAAACATCGGTCATACTAGGTTACAGCGCGTCCATGTTCAACAATAAAGAGCTAAACTTGAAGTTAATAAAAAAAAGAGTATTAAACGATTAGACCAATATCATAACTTATAAAAATGTTCGCCTGAAATTAATTTCAGATCAAATGTTTTGTGGTACAAAAGACAATTTCAAAATTGTACAGTAAAACTATTTCATTTAATAGTAAACGATCATTTTAATCTGAAAATTTACTCTGGTAACCAGATTTTGATCCATAATAAAGTTTTATTTATGGCTTCTGCTGGTGCTTGCTAGCAGATTTTTAACACAAGAATGAAATATACAGTCCGTTTGCGGTATCTCAAAATATGAAATGCGTTACTTCTCTTAAAGAATTACATGTATTCCAAAATTGAAACCCAGTAACACATTATTTGTCGGTGGCAGAGGAAATCTTGTCTATCTACAAGGCTGAAGCTATCAAGTGGAAGAAATTCAGTGAACGGTTAAATTTGGGCAGTCTAGCAGAAAGTGTAATTTTTAAAGACCCCATGCACATAATGTAACCTTCAGGTTACCCCGTATTTGAATATATATCCAGGTTAATACTTAATGACATAAGCGCGACAAAAATAATGATGTTGATACAAAATATGTCATGAAGTATTTTAATACATTAACATGCCAGACTTTTTTCCAAATAATTTACTTTCGGACCCATTAGAATAAGCAAACGCGTCCCTTAACATAAATGTTTGTTGCTTTCCATTACAAGAAGTACAGATCTTGTCGTTAAAATGGGCTTTGAAAAATTGCTTGAGATAATTGTCTGTCTAAACTTTACATTTGAATCGGTCATATCAAATATGCGCACTCTGTCTTTGACCTATCCTATGTTTTCACGCGGGATGACGATCCAAGATACAATCAAACTTTCGTAGACCTTGGAGAGAAATAAGTCATCTATCACGTTTTAGAACTTAGATATCTAAATTAAAAATCAAGAAAATAGTCTGAAGAAGATGAAAGTGGGAAATGGGATAGTATAAAGAAAACATCACCAAAGGTGGAGTATATATGCCATTGCGTAATAGTGTTAAAACTACATAGCTGTCTTGAATTGTGTTTAATTCTTATACACATGTATTACATGTAGCTGTATTTAGATTTGGTAAGTTAATCTTCTCATCTGTCATGGAAAATTCTTTACTTAATTTTATTCATTAATACATGATAAATCTTAAAGAAAAATGAGTAGATCCAAACTGAAAATATTTGCAGACTTATCTGGATCTACACCGTTCGCCTATTGAATGACAGCCATATTCCATATAAAGGGTTAAAACGATATTGACAACAATCATAAATCAAGAATTTGCAAATGAAATTATCTTAAAGAATAGGGATAGCAATTTGTACTCGAGTACTCGGATAATCTTCCGGTCGAGTACTCGAAAAATTATAACAGATATTGAATAAGATCAAATGCATTTTGAGTTTCTGTTAATGTTCTTTCATCTTCAATTTACTTTGTATTTATGTATCACATACTCTATATAGGTAAAAGTTTAATGAAAAAGGAAATTAGGTTTTATTTTTTATTTGTGTTTTGCTTTTGTATTTGATTTTCCAAAGAAATCAACAAAAGTGTCCAAGTAACGGTCGCGCTGGCAAGAAGAATTTTACAAGTATACTGTATATGGTGGACAGAATAATATCATGTTGTGAAATAATCAAATCAATTAATCGAATTAAAAAAAAACATAAGTAAACCCGATCGTCTTTTCTTAGGACATGTCTGTCTGCTTTTTGGGCTTGTCTTAGATTCATATTATAATTTCGCATGGTAGTTCCCGACTTCTAGGCTTAGACTTGTGTTTATTCGATGTTTACTTTCAAGTATATATTTAGGAATGTTATACTAAACATAAACTTTAACAACAAATCAATAAAGTATAGTGGATGGTCCTTATTTCCAAATGATCATGCTGGCAACGTCAAACAAAAGAAGTGTGCTATCAAAACATTGCTACTTGACATAAGTGACATTTTGAAATCACACAACAATTTCAAAGCGTTAATTGCGTCACCTGTGGAGACTTGATGTGTCGCAAATTGTGCCTTATCTGCACCTTTTCCCATTCTTAAAGGCCTCCTCACACATAGACGAATCCATTCAGCGCAGCCCGACGAATGGGGTAAATTTGTCAATACTTGCGAATTTTGAACGAAACTTTTCGAAAATTTATTACATAATTTGAAATATAACGAAAGGCAAACGTAGTGGAACTAGTAGTTGCTGATGATTTACGAAGGGTGTCGAAGGGTTACTGTTTCTCGCTAAAATGCGTTGGGTCGCGCAAACAATCTGTGTTAATTCCTTTAGCGAATAGGAACGCAATCATGCGAACCGAGGCGCAGTTTTGCGCACGCTTCCGATGCCGTCCGTTGCTTTACGAAAGAGTATTTCCGCATCCGACCGTTAACGGACGCTAAACAAGACTGGAGAAAACCAAGTGGGTCAAATTTCAGTTTTTTCTTAAAATAAAATTCGTGAGTATAATATCTTGTATTAGTATAATTACGTATCTTGTAGGCATATTTTTTTAATAAAGATTATTTATATTTTGTATGTTCTTCTATCCCTTTCATAAGGAGTTATCGGAGAGGCGCCAACTGATATAGGTCTACACTTTTATTATTATTACAAAGTTCTGATGTTTATTAACAATCGGCTGCCAAATCTTAAATAAGGGGGTTTTTAAATGCACGGTAGCAAGCTGACTCTGGATTATTGTCGTTATTTGGCGAAACAAAACATACAGTCAAACTTCACTGACTGTTGCAGGGACTGTAATTTGTTTTAATTACCAATTAAATGTTCAAGTTTCTTTTCCGGTAATAAAAATTTCAAAATACTCCCTCAAACGAGAATATTTACTTACATAGCACAAATCATTATTTCTCGGTACATAAAAATTGTTCGATAAGCATAAATTCAAACAACCGAGTTCGACCTATCGCAGTCTGACTTTAATTTCATTTTTTAAAGAAATATTTTCACGCTAGAATTCTACGCATTGTAAAACTTGTTTTCGGTTATTTATGATACTCATCTCAAAGAAGAACCACAGTTCATTTACAGGGAAGCTGATTGACAATACATCCTGTATTCTGGACAACATGATAAGAATGAGGTACTCAATTATGCAGAAAGCACTGGTTGACCATTAGGACTGACGAGGAGACCTGGCCATTGAGGAGAGATCGCAGCTTATAGGATATCATGACTGTCATTACCAGGACTGGTGCTACAGCGCAGCAAGCAAAGTAATGGGAAGTTTTGAGAAAACAAATGTTAACTCAAAGTCTAATTTAAATAATGGAATGTAACAAAATGTAAATTTCAAAATATAAAAGAAAAGTAAAAAAAAAGTACATTTAAACCCCCCCTTATTTAACATTTGGCAGCCGATTGTTAATAAACATCAGAACTTTGTAATAATAATAAAAGTGTAGACCTATATCAGTTGCCGCCTCTCCTACAACTCCTAATGAAAGGGATAGAAGAACATACAAAAAATAAATAATCTTTTAAAAAAATATGCCTACAAGATACGTAATTATACTAATACAAGATATTATACTTACGAATTTTCTTTCACGAAAAAACTGAAATTCGACCCACTTGGTTTTCTCCAGTCTTGTTTAGCGTCCGTTAAAGTATTGACAAATATACCCAATTCGTCGGGCTACGCTGAATTGACTCGCCTATGTGTGAGGAGGCCTTTAAACATCTTATATCAAACGAATCTTGAAAAAAAATAGATTTCATTTTAACTGAAAAATTAGTTTTTATCCGAGTACTCGAGTAGTAGATTTAGTACTCGATACTCGGGCGATCGATCGAATACTCGGTTACTTGAATACTCGTTGCCATCCCTAAAAATGAATAAAGACTGAATGACAAAGAAAAATTATATTGGCATGTAACTGTACACACGCACATCAATGAGTACATGTATGTGATTTAATTTTAACTGTAACAAAACACCAACAGCATATTTCTGGCTTCTTTTTAATATTTTTGTTAGAGTTTTTAAATTATTTTTAATACATCTTTTATATTTATATTCTTTCATCCGAATTAAATTTATGTTGCATCAGTTACGTCCTTTGAAAGTCGCTAAGCACAATTCTTATGTGTGTTGCTAGTATATTGAAATTACTTTTGTCTAGTTTTAAGATGGATGGTTCCAATATCCCAGCCAAGAAAGATGTGGATATTGTTTATCCCAAGAATAAAATTCCTGCCTTTTATCAATTAATTCTGCTTTTGGCATTCTCTGTGATATGCAGGATTTTTTATTTTAAGATTCTCTGTCAAAATTTAATAAAATGTTTAGATACGCTCACTGTTTCCTCGTTTACGGCAAACATTCTGTTTTATGGGCATCGTATACCTCTGTACATTGAATTATATAGATCTGAAAATACCACATAAGGACCCATGCTTACCGACATATGCACACCGTCGTTTGGGATGGATCAAACTTATATGTACTGTTTACTGGTGTAAATATTTAGTAGTTCTTAATTCGAAGCTAGGCGGCCTCAGTAATATGTCTTTCCTTTACTGCATATGAACGACCTCAATCAAACAGAGCCTGCACTATTTTCATATTTGTCGTGTTAGATGGCTTTCAAAGATCCGTTTTCATTTCTACAATATTACATGTTTATAGTAAATTTAACTTAATAATTGAAAAATGCTTGCTTACTTATCGCCGATTGGCATGCTCTGTTTACGAAAGTCAGCTACTTATTTCAAAGTTAAAATATTTTTGACTTGTTGATTGTTCTTTACTTAATTGAAAACCATTAAACTTTTTTCACCTTTTGAATTTGTATTAATAATATCCATTCACTAGTTCTTTTATCGAAATTGGGGCAAGTAAGTGCAATTGTGCTTGAATCAATATGATAAAATCGTGTCTGTTTCCTATAAAATGTGTCTTAAAATGATTAGTTTATACAATTCTACTCCCAGTCGAGCAAGTTAACAGTTGCATAAATATAATTTTCAAAGAAAGCAATTATAGATACAACGCAGGATAATTATTGAAGGAAAAATATATTTATGGTGATTATATGCAAACATAAAATATGAAAAAAGAAACATTTTAGTGAATAAAAAAGAGAATACAAAAAATTGACCAAATCTATATTTGTCTAATGAAAACAGAAATATTTAATAGATATGCAATCTATTTAAGAAATCTTTCAAAAATACATGTTTAAATAACATAGAAAGGGCACTGTTTATATACATAAATGTGATTGTTCACAATGACGCGAAACAACAAGTGTACACATTTGAACACAAAATCCCTAAACATGGCAATGTTCAATTACTAATCCACTGTTTTTAATGTTCATTTGTCATAAGCTTTTAAATAATATGTGTTAAAATGTAAATATACTAGGCAAAAAAAGTTCTGCACACTTGGGCATTTTATAAAATATCTTTTTAATTTAACCAAACTCAACAAAATGATACATATCAAATAAATCAGCAATTCAAAATTAACAATAAACAAAAATCAGAAATAAAATCCGATCACGACTTTATAAGCAATTCATTGTTGAAGCCACCGGGGGTTACTACACAAAAGCTGCAAAACTCCTCACTTATACACTGAGTAAATACACCACGATGAATTCGGCATTCTTCCAAGCGTCTTCTCACGAAATTCACAGGACGACGAATTTTCAATTGTGGAATTGGGATCCATTCGTGAACAAGAAAACCGGTTAGATCAGCTAGCTGACCAACACGTGCTCTGTCTTCTTTAAAAAAAGGTGAAATATGCATATCAGGAATCGCCACATTCAGAAAAAATTGCCTCCCCACACAGTCAAGAAGAAGAGAGGGAGAGAGCATGGTTTATAAAATAATAAGTTTCAAAAGAGACACCACTAACAATTAACGAAATGAGAACCAGAGGGGTTTCCGCCTTGGAACGGTCAGTGGCAAATCAAATTGCCACTGGGGGTTTAAACCAGGTTCTAGGGTGCACCAACCTCACACTTGCCCCAAAAGGTTCTCATATCACAAAACAAATACAAGTTGTCTTGGTGAAACAACTCCAACCCACTTATTGGCTCAACAATGTTGACATGTAGACATGTAGGTGGCCGGTGCGATCCAACATTTGCATTGACGGTCAAATTAACGAAAACCTTCATTGTTCACCATAAGAAATAAATAAATTTGAATAACAATAAATGCAGATATGTTTTTCTTAAATAAGACAAGGTGTTGATTGTATCGGTTGATTGTTTTTATACACTTAATAAACAGGATGTATTGATTCAATAATACAGAATTTGAAACTGTTCATCACTAAACTGTTTTAACATACCTTTAGGTCAATGAGTGAGACTATGTGATACTTTAATTAATAAAAACTGTCAGAGTGTTATTCTGGAATTGGCTTGGTATAAACTATTGATTACTTCTTGTTACTAGCATCACAGTGCTTGCTCATAATTGCATACAACAGAAGCTAGTGAAATGTTGACTGATTTCATAGATTTCACATCTCAGCCAATTTTGCAACTTTTGACTGTTGACCCCTCTCATACTCAAAATGATATTTTTCGGTTATTTACCAACAAATTTTAATTCTGTTTTTTTTCTTTAACTCCGCAAACAATTGATCTTGATATAAATGTAAGTATACCAGTTATTTGCTATATAATAACATTTACGCAAAAGAACACTTGTGTGCAGAACTTTTTTTGTTGGGTATAGTTTGTTTAAATATCAGAAATATGTTAAAACGGTAGCTGCCAATTTAAAAGCCTTAAAACAGAAAAAGGATACTATATTTGACTGAATTATCATTACCGATTGTTAAAAATGCCCCAACCAAAACATTACATTTAACAATTTCAGTTTACAAAACTTTCAAGAACGTCTTTCTACTTCTTATTTAACTTTCTCTATTACTTCTATTACTCTTTAGTATCTGGTCAATGCGATTTTTATGCTTGTATTGTTATATTGTGGTCCTATAAAGCTGTACTTTAACAGATCCTGTATGCGAGCTTTTATTTTGCTTTTAAAACAGACCTATTTTTGTAGCAGTGTTCTGTTTCATAGACCTCATCTCTCTCCTGATCAATTGAATACACTTTCACAGGAACTTGTGCTTTGGTGCATATAAAATTGTTTACATTTGATAAAACATAAGATAAAACATTGAAAAGATGGATGTTCTCAGGTATTTCGTTAATAAAAAATAAAAATTAAAAAGTGTCCACCCGTCCCTTCTTATCCAAAAATCGGGATGAGAATCAAATAATTTTTTCTCTGGCCTAAATACTTGGAAAATATTATCTACGCGAACAAGTGGCAACAAGAATGACAAATTCTTTTCAATTGTCTTTTCAGTTAAAATGACTTAAATATGAAACTTACTGTTGCCAATAACTTTGAAAATTATTGCCTTTCTAATTTAATACTTAGAATGTAGTATCTGCTTGATCAAAGCCAATTATGTTTATGGAAATGATAACTCTTATCTTAATTTTTATTCACAATTATTTGAGTTATTCCCCTTTCAAATGACTTTAATATCAAACGTTATGTTGCTTATAACTTTCAATGTACATGTCCTATTAATAACTTATTTTTTGGTATATAAAAATTCATCTTTAACAATAAGAATGAACACTCATTTTGTAAATATTTTTAGTTATTCTCTTTTCTAATGACTTAAAACTTTATGTAGCTTTTACATAGAAAGTACTTGTCCCAATATCTTGGAATAAATGAGGCACGCCACGGGAAAAGGTATCTTCGGTCATTTTTTGTGTCATTTTTGTTGTTACTATATTTAGAAAGAACTTTCAAATTTCTATTATTTTCTCATAACAAAACAGTGATTTTGTTTCACATTTTGACAATAAAATGGTATTTTTACCGCGAATTGCATAGTAATTAATGTCGTCTGCTCAACTTTATGACGTCGTTTCAAGGATTGACGTCAAATTCCCGAAGGTACCTTTTCCCGTGGCGTGCCTCAAATAATCGGAATGAGCAAAGCTTTCTGTGACAATAAGTGAGGATACTCCTGATCATCTTTTTCAGTTGTGCCACTTTGAAATTTCTTATACCTGAAACTTGAATCGTAATGTTACTAGGGCAATGCTCATCCTATCTGCACATGCGCATAAAAACGTTTTAACGTTGGGGCAACATATATTTACTCTTTACAATGCCCCTATTCAATGACTTTCATCTTGCTTTAAATGAGGCACGCCACGGGAAAAGGTACCTTCGGTCATTTTTTGTGTCATTTTTGTTGTTACTATATTCAGAAAGAACTTTCAAATTTCTATTATTTTCTCATAACAAAACAGTAGTTTTGTTACACATTTTGACAATAAAATGGTATTTTTACCGCGAATTGCATAATAATTAATGTCGTCTGCTCAACTTTATGACGTCGTTTCAAGGATTGACGTCAACTGCCCGAAGGTACCTTTTCCCGTGGCGTGCCTCAAATGTTGCTGAATATAATTTGAAGTACTTTCTCTATGGGATTAAAAATACTATAATATCTTTTCTCTTCAACAAATAATTTTCTGATAACTACAGATTTACATTTAGTAATGCCCATATCAAATTACTTTTACCTGAAACATCATGTTTGTTTAACAGGGCAAGTATTCGTTCTTTCGACACAATATTTTGAATATGCCATTCGTATTTTCAAAGTGATATTTGTTTTGGGTTATGCCCCTTTCAAAAACATGCAACACAAGTCTTCCATGGAACACCAAATTCTAGTTTTTATCATTAACAATATTTATAATGTTCAATGGCTAAGCTGTTTTCTTCATGTTTAGAAAAGAGAAATTTTTAAAAGTTAGTCATATTATATAAATATCCAGCTTTAATTGTTTTTAATTTTAAAAAATGCTAATAAGCATGCTTTAATTTTAGTTGAAACATATCTAGGTCCCTACGTTGGGGGTAAAAATATCACCAATTGAAGTTTTTATAATACAGGATCTTTTCAAAATTGGAATTTTTGAATTCAAATCGCTCCATATCCTGAATAATGCGCTTATATGAGCCCGTTTCTGACAACGAAAATGGCCCATAGGCAAATATTAAATGGGTTGGTATAAATCTCTTTAACAATAAAAAAATAATTTTTTAATGTTGATAATACAACTTGATTTCTTCTCATTAAGATATGTTGATGAATAGGGTCAGCTTGGCATATTAATTGTCCAAAAGTATAAAACAAGATCACAAATAATTCATTTTTCTGTCTTTTTATTTTCACTAAACCATGTGCTTTTTCAGATAAATTTTTGAATGCGAAAAGTCTTATCCTAGAACACTGTTCTAAGGAACAGTTCCATACTTAATCGAACAAATTAGACTGGCAGAGACCAGGGTTGCTCATGTATACAACATCCCGCCCCTTAAAAAAATTTAGTTACTAAATTTCAAAGAAAGGGGCAACACTGGACTCTGCCTTACAAAAGTTATAACAAAAATAGCTAAATTGAAAAAGAACATCATGTTATCATGTTACTGATATGCTGGCCTAAGAAACATATACTCACACAAACATCAACGTCCATGGTGGGCCCTACCAAAGACAACAAGCATACACAAGCAGACAGGCCATCAGCTCAGTAAGGCGACAAAATGAATTCAATATTGAAATTGTAATTATTACTTTTCATTACCAAAATGATTTACCATCTAACACTATCAAAACATTAAGTAATATATTTACAGACATCATTCAAAGATGTAAAACATGTGTTATGCAGTTTGACTTGGAATAGTCATAGAACTAGACATATTAACTTAGCAATATGTAATGGTTCTCATTTTCCAAATACAAACTCAAACATCATAAACTAGTATTAAACACTCAAATAATCATTATCCCAATGAAAACATTAAACAGAAATAGTATATCATAAAGAAAGAGTATGTGGCAAGATAAGACTTTCATACTAAACCCTATGATACATTGCTTTAAATGTTTCAAATGGGAAATGAGAACTACAATGTAAATACACAGTAAATGGGAACAAGTTATTATGCACAATGCTTAATTACCTAACTTGCAAATTATAGTATAGTTGAAAAGCATTTAACATGGCTACGATTACAAATTCAAAGCGGTTGCAATCATACCAGTCATAGCCAAGTAATACTATAAAGCTATCAACATCTAAATCACAAATGAACTTTCAGAAGTTTTAATTGGATGTCACTGTAAAGATCTCTGGACTTCACAATTATTCTTTACTGTGAAAGCAGTCATTGGATATTAAACATGTAATTAACACTTTTTGTAGCACAACTCAAAAGACAAATTTTTATCTTGTAATGCAATTGTACATAAAAAACAGGAGTCTAACAAATGTATTTCAATATAACACATAGGTACCATTTATGAATAAAATACAATCACACAAAAAGTCATGACTAGCTAACAAACTGACTAGGAATAAAATATAACAGTTTAGTACATCAGTATACTAACACAGTTAGTTAAACAAAAGGTGGCGGTTTACACGTAATGTTTTGTGCGCTTTAGCTTTGAGACTTGAACCGAATACCCAAACTGAATTTTGAGCAGGCTCTCCCACAACATGTACCAAATACTGAATGCCATCAGATGTGTGGCGTTGAGCTAGAACACGTTTGATTTTTTTGTAATTTTCAGTATCTGAGGAAATTTGGCTAAGTTCACTGGGATCTGCATGATCTGAGTCGCGATATCTTTTTGGTTTTTGTATATTGCGCTTAGGCCTTGTGTTTGGAGATTCCAAATGTTCTTTTTGTATTTCTGTTGGTAAATTCACTAACATATTTTCTGACATTCCTGTTTGTGTAGCTACGGTAGAATATGTAGGTTCTTCTATTCTGGTAGCTACCTTAAAATAGTTCAATGGTGTTGGCTGGCGAACAAATGCACGTTTCAGCCTATCAATGTGGACTGGTTGAGGTAACACTGTTTTTGTAACTGGATCAGCAAGTATAGCAGTATGCTCACTGGGTACACTATGATCAACCAAAGGTCCATGGTACTGATATCTAAGTTTCTTACCAGCGATTTGTGTTTCATCGGAAATATAAACATAATCGCCTTCTGATAACTTAAGATGTCCCAATTTCTGATTTTCCCGAGATAGCATTTCTGTTTTGGAGGCTGAGATATTCTTTTTAATTTCTTCCCATGGTTGTTGACTGTTGAAATACGGATTGAGCTGGCGTTGGTACATGAACAGAATTATTAATTCCTTCTTCCATACAAGTAATACTTATCACACTGTCCATTATATTTCCTGTACATGAAAGGATCGTTGGTCGAATTCATTGTCTATAATAATATCCAAAGTGGGTGGGGAACACGTGTTGTCTGTTTATTAAAAATTACGAAAATATCAAAAATGTCAAATATCCTAAGTTTGGATTCTCCACCATGTTGATGAATAGGGTCAGCTTGGCATATTTATTGTCCAAAAGTATAAAACAAGATCACAAATAATTCTTTTTTCTTTCTTTTTATTTTCACTAAACCATGTGCTTTTTCAGATAAATTTTTGAATGCGAAAAGTCTTATCCTAGAACACTGTTCTAAGGAACAGTTCCATACTTAATCGAACAAATTAGACTGGCAGAGACCAGGGTTGCTCATGTATACAACAGATAAAAAAATTATAATCAAAACAGATTAAATTATCTGCCTCGAGAAAACATTACCATGACAAATTTAAGGGATATGGTTATCAAATTATCAAACCGCTTACAAAGTATGTGCAGCAATTAATTCTGCCTTTAAAGGGTATTGTTTTTCACATCTGAAATATTGATCGATGTCAAACCGAATTGCGAATATATCATTAATGGCAAATGTCAATAGTTCCATATCTTATTTAGTAACTGACATATACTCGTATCACTGCTTCTTCTCCGTGAATGAAACTTGAAGTCTGGCTACACAGATCATTGCCAGTGTGTGTGCCACTGCAAGAGTGCCACTGCAAGAGCAACAGCTTAACGAGCTGTTCCTGGCGATTTTTTTGTAAAATGCATTATTTTGACCCGAAAAAGATCCACTACAAATGATGAACAACTAACTTCCTGTGTTAAAACTCGATCATCATTTTCTTTAATATTTTTTTTTCTATCTATTTTCCATGATTATTTGTAATCACTTCCATATCTGCACTATCCTAATTATTTATTCCGACTATAATGTATCATTGAAGGCTAGAATAGACACTGGTCTGATAATAAGTTTGTTAGTCCTTATTTTTTACGCATCATAACAAAATGTTTTCGTAGCCAGTCTATTTTCTATCCAACTGCATTGAGAGAGAGGATGTAGAGAGGGATGTAGACTGGCTTAAGATCAAAAGTTGGAAATTGAAGAAAACAAAATACTTCATCCCCTGGAATCCATGCTAAGTTAAGACTAGACATTAGGTATGGCGACCGTCAGTACTTTCAATTCTTTCTTATGATCCTGTTTTTAAATCAAATAAATTGACTTTAAATTGACTCTTCACGTGTCATATTGCGGTATATATCGGTATTCCCTCAAATCATGTTGTCTAGAATTTCGTGGATCCGTTTGTGTTTTTTTAAAACTTAAATGCTAAATTAATTGAAATGTTTAATTGTAAATGCTGATCGGGTCTATTTGGAGTTGGAATAGGACTTTATTTGTTCAGAAATGTCTTGATGGTGTTTATTACATTACGTAATTGTGTTAGCTTAAGAGATAGTTAACTTCAACTTCATAAAGTTATCACGTCAGCTGAATAATGTGTTGAAATTATATGCACAAAACTAAGTAACATTACTTGTAAAATCGAATATACTTAAGGTCGAAATTCAGTTACCGGGTTAGCAATCGCCTAGTTGAAACATATTTTCGCGTGATAATATTTATGCGAATTTTCGCTCGTTTTCGGAGAGATCTCAACTCTACGATACCTAAAAATACATATTAATAAGAAGGCCCAAAGGTATAAAACTGAGAAGGAAAACCAGTCTATGCTCGCGAATTTCCATTTGTCAATTCTGAGACAAGTTAACTGATTATCGGATTGCTGACATGTGAGACTGGTCTCCATTCTTAGGTTCGGGACTTTATGTTATGATAAGGTTTTCTTGGAAAGCGGAACAGGTCCTAAAAGACACATCACAGTAAGCATCTTGAGCCTCCCAAGGCATTTTAACGACTTCAGTGTAAGTGCTTTATTTTTATGTGATTTTATGTTTTCTGGAACAAATTAAAAAAATCATGCCTAAATTGAGTTGCAATTTAACAAGCAAGCCAAAGTTGATCATTATGATTACAATGACAATAAGTATTGTGACGATGTTGACAACACGCGCATAAAAGAAAAGTACTACTTTGAAGTATACTGCGATATTCCGTTTTGAGATTAAGTTAACTACCTCAGCATCCTACATATTCAAGGTCGGGTGTAAGATTTCTGAAATGGGGTTCGTTTGCAGCAATTGTATAGTAGTGATATTTTCCAACTTTCTTACCAAAATCTAAATCACCGAACCCCTTCTGGATCCGCCCCAGTATAATCTATTTAAAGTTCTGTAAACCTAGCGATCTGTCCCCTTTAAACTATGGTCACTCTATTAAAATAAAATTTATGTGCAAACTGATAAAAAAAGGATATATTTTTTATTGATGTTACCTTCACATAGGTTCACAAAGTTATTGCGATATCCAGTTTTGAGGTTAAAGTTATGCTATTTTGAATTTCGTAAAAGCAAAAATTGAGCCAATATATATTTTAAGTTAAAGAAATTAGAAACGGAACTTCTTTAATCACGAAATATATCTGGATTAATATATTTCGTGTTTAAAAAAGTTGCGCTTATAATTTCTTGAACGATAAATATAATGCTTAAAGTAATTAGAAACGCAACTTCTTTAAACACGAAATATACTTTGTGTTTAAAGAAATTGCGTTGCTATTATTATCGATTATCGACTTCTCTGAGCCTGATGCATTAACTTGAATAGGGTCCTACCGATATACAGAGTTATCTCAATATTCTGTCTTAATATACCTCCCTTTGTAACGCGCACCTGTCACTGGGTAGTTCCGGTCTGAGATTGACAATTAAAACTGACCTGCATCCGTGGTCCTTTCAAATACGTTTTAATAGGGTCAGGTTGGTTAGAGATCAGCATAATGCATAAAACCGTTTGATTATTATCATTGAATGGAAAAAAGATGTTTTTATAGTGCAGCGCATAATATTTAAATTTTCTCTTCTAACCATTTTAATACGTCGGAGAAGTTTGTGTTAAACATCGTTGTGTT